>JACCEG010000078.1:118085-297512 GCA_014065205.1 Tuber brumale | reverse complement strand
TGTATTCATTGATTTATGGTACAAGAACTTGCATGCAGCGCTAGCTATGGCATAAACAAAACCTTAATCTCAAAAACTCGCAGCAACAAATGAAATAATCGCACCAAACTATAAAAACCTCCTAAGTGTGTCCGATAGCCGACACTATATCCCTGAGGAAATAAAACAAAAAAAAAGCGTGATCATGACAAAAAATAAAAAACCCTCAGCCCAAGACTAAAGGAAAAACAACAGAAAAGTAGCCTACCCCCTCAGGGGGCGAAGCCGTGGATCGGCAGACCAGACGCGGTATCGCCCGGTGGAAGTGGATGGTCCCGTGCGGCTGGGGGCATACCTGGCGGAAAGCCCATCGCCGTGACGTTGATGTACCTGGCGAGGGAGCTGAGAGCAGCAGTGTTTGACCAGAGGGGGCTGTCCCTGTCTAACGAAGTGAGCCAGCGGAGGTGGCGCTCACGAGGTTCCCTGCGGGACTTGCAGTATAAGATGGCATGGGCGAAGTCTTCCTCCTCCTCCTGGCAGAGAGGGCAGAGGGGGGAGGGGTCCTCGTTGAACCAGGAGGGGTGGGCGGCTAAGTAGCTCTTGCCCGAGCGCATCTGATGTAGCCTCCCCGCCATGAACCTTCCAAGCCCCATGAAGGGGTGGGGCGATAAGGATACTGGGTAGGGGTACTTGGGTGGGGGCGGGAACTGATCGTTCCAGTCTTTGACCAGGGCCGATCTGACTCTCATTTTGATCGATCAGTAGGAGGGAGTGTCTTCCGTGGCCGGAGGGCTGTCCGTTGGGAGGAGGTTGGGAGAAGCCACCGGGACTCGGCCAGAGGACGGGATGAAAGGGAGAGTTCGGTGCGCAATTGCATCAATTGGAAGGTGTTTCCGAATGTGGTTACGGTGGTCGTCGGTGGCCCTGAATGAGGGCGAGGTCGGGAAAGAGGGGTGAAGCCTTGCAGTCGCCGGATTGGCCTCCGGGGGGAGGCAGACAAGCCGTACCGCTGCCAGTCTCTGTTTGTGGCGGATCAAAAGGGGCATAGGGGGCAGGGCCGACTCGCAAGCGAGGATTCCAATAGGCGTTGAGGAGAAACAGTTCGTTACCGACCTCTGGACAAACCGCCGGAAGACGGACATGCGATCTAGAAGGGTAAGGCTCGGCGAGAAGAGGTCCGCACCGTACAGGAGGATGGGAGCTATCAAGGAGGAGGCCAGTCGGTGGCAGAGGAAGGGGGGGAGGCCCTAGCCAGGCCACGAGAGTCTTTTGATTGTAGCGAATGCGCCCTGGGCTAGGCCAAGTCTTCGCACAAAGTGGGAGGTGGTGCCTCTTGTTCCCGAGGTGGAGGAGGGCTCAAACCAGTATCCGAGCCAGCGAACTAACTTTGAGGGTCTAAAGATAAGGTCGTCTAGTAAGACCGGGATCGGCGGGGGGGGGATCTTTTGAGAGGGGGTTTCCCAGTGCATCAACTCTGTCTTTGGGATCGAAAAGGACACACCAAGTTTACTGGCCTTCTTCTGGAGTATCTTGGTGATGCCCTGTAGCCTTTGGATATTCCTGCGATAGGAGCCCGAGGCCACCGTGACAGCGAAGTCGTCCACATAGGAGAGGATGAGGCCCCTTGGGACACGGAAGTGGAGGGTTGAAACGTAGATGACGAAGAGAAGGGAGGAGATCGGGGAGCCCTGTGGGGTTCCAACCGAGACAGGCGAGAAGACTTGGGGAGCTCCTTGAAAGATCAGGCGGCAGGAGCGGCCGTGGAGGAAGGACCTTATCCATGAGACCAGGTAGGGGTTGACCGCCTTAGTGGCGAGTCTGTCACACAGTATCGGGGCGGAGACATTATCGAAACCTCCCTTTATGTCTAGGAAGAGGGTCGAGACCTTGAGTTTAGGGCGCATGAATAGCTGAACCTCATGGGAGATGGTAGCCGCTGCATCAAAGGTACTCAGGCCAGGTAGTGAACCAGTCTGGTTGGGGGAGAGTAGGCCCTGGAAACGAGCCTGGGCCGAAAGTCAGTTTGCCATCACCCTCTCCAGAATCTTCGAAACGGTTTCCAGGAGGACGATGATACGAAAAGAAGCGTGAGTGTCATATGAGGGCTTCCCAGGTTTGTCCAGCACAATGCCGTTTGCCTTTTTTAGGGAAGAGGGGTGGTGCCCGTACCTAACCAGGGGGCCCATGAGGGAGGTGAGAATGCTGGGGTTTATCAGGTGGACTTTCTTCCAGACTGAGTAGGGTATCTGGTCTGGACCAGGGGCAGAGGATGAAGAGGACTTCCTAAGGGCCGCCGCTATTTCTTCCGCCGACAGCTCGGGGACGTCCATGAACGCACACAGGATTCTGGGAGGGGGGGAGGATCTCTTCTCAGGGAAGAAGTACCCGAGGAGCGCCTGGTTGATTTCGTTGGGGCTTTCAGCACCCAGAATTTGTGGGAACCGGTCGGGTGGTCGTCTGAAGGCAAACCTTTTCGCCGTCCATAGAGTTTGGGGGTTTGCTGTTTCCAGGAAGTTCTTCCAGTAGTCATTCTTGGCCTTCTTGATGGCCTTGAAGTACCGGAGGCGTGCCTCCTTGCATAGATCTTTGGATGAGGGGAGGGGGTCTTTCCGGGCTGCCCGGACAGTGGAGTGGAACGCCGATCTTTGCGCCGTTAGGTTGGGGGTCCACCAGGGTTTCGACCTGTAGGTAGGTCTCTTGTCACGGGTGTGGCACTTGAGCTGGGACCTGACCCTATCCAGGGCCATGTCAAACCAGGCTGCCAGCGTGCGTGGCGTGGGAAGGGACGGAGGCGGGCTGAACGTTATCCTTTTCAGCCCCTCCTCCAGTGCTGTCCAGTCTGTTTTCGTCCACGATGGGGATGGTGGTGGGGGGCGTGCCAGGGGCTCTGAGAGTGTTATGAGGATCGGTACATGGTCGGAGCCCGTAGGGGGAAGAGGCGTGCTCCATGATCTGAAGCTAGGCGAGAGGGGGGCATTTGCAAACGCTAGGTCTATTACTGAAGGACGGAGGTTCGTGTCGAAGGGAAAGTACGTGAGGGCACCAGGGGTGTTTAGGAGGCAAAAGCCTTCACTAGCCGCCTTCTCAAAAAAGGGGGAAGAGGCACCGAGGTCCAAAACCGAGAAGAGACGTCCTGGGTCAGCTGAAGGATGGTGAATGTTGAAGTCTCCAACAACTAGTGTCGGGGAGGGCGTTGGAGGGAACGCAGCATCAGGCGAGATGGTCCTTTTGAAGGGGGAGCCATCCCAGGTGCTGTAGAGGTTTACCACGCGAAACTTGGTGACAAAGGAATCAAAAAAACCAACAGAAGAAAAGAAGTCCACCGCCATCCAGTCTCTCGCATCAGAGAAAACAGGAAGAACCGAGAACTGTTGTGTAGATAATAAATTCAGGTAGCATGCCACTCTAGGCTTACCACCATTGGGGCAGGGAGGAAGGAACGACTTAAAGCCCGCGAACGCGGGGGGTCTGTTCCTATACAGGGGGGGGTCTTGTAATGCAACAAGGGTGGGGGGGAATTCCAAAAGAGAAAAAGAATTAAAAAGGGAGAGAAACACATTCCAGCTTCCCAAGCAGTTGTGTTGTAGAATGGATATGGGTTTAGCGGAGCCCGTTGCCAGCACGGAACTCGCAGGGGAGGTGTGACCAGCCATTACACGCCTTCCGGCGTCTCAGGGAGCGGGAGAGGAGTGGGAGTTGCCTGCCAGGCGGGATTCGGCAGAGCTCCTCCTTGGGGCTTCAGAACGTTTGCGGGGGGACGTGCCGCGGGGGCATCACCACGCCTAGGGCAGGGTGTCTCAAAATCGATGGGGGGTAGGAGGGGTAGTGTACCAGTTGGAGGACCCTCGCCGGAGTCGTTCATCGTGTCCATTCTTTCCTCATCCTGCGGTAGAGGGGGTTCCCTGCGGAGAGTAGGGGGGGCGGGTCTCGATGGGCATTCTCGAGCGAAGGCTGGGTGGGGGCCTCTGCAGACTGCGCAGAGTGAGGGGGAGGTAGGGCAGGAGTCAGCGACTGCTCTGAGGTTTCCGCCCTTGGGGCAAGTAGGGTTCTGGCATCTGTGTGCCTGCTTCTTGTGTGAGAGGGCGCAAATTGGGCAGACCGGGTGGTCGACCTTGCACCTTGCTGAGTGGTGTCCGTATTCACAACAATTACGGCATTGAGTGAGGCCGTTAGCCGAGTATGCTCGCTCGATCTTACATCGAGAGGAGTGAAGGTAAGGATTGCCCAACATTGCGGCCTCATTCTCCTGGGCCACAGTGACAACTACCGAGGTCGCCTTTTTCTGGACTCTAGAGTCACAGTCGGGGTTGAGGTAACGGGCAGAGAGGATCTGGACATTCTTGACGTTTAGTATTGTGTTGGAGAGGGACTGGAAACGGTCTTCGTCGTCCCCAGGGAGGTATGTGATCGGGAGGGAGTGAACAGCCAGTTGCACCTTGTTCGGTGCAGGGCGAAAAGGGAGCCAGGGAGAGTCTCCGATCGGGAAAGATTGGTTCAGTTTCGAAGAAAGAGCTTCGTAGTAGGGTGCGTATGAAGTGGACGAAACAAATGGGGAGAGAGCAAGGAGGGTTACTGCTCCTCTGTCGTTGACTCAGGTGGAGAAGGACAATGGGAGAATGCAGCCAGCCTCTCGCAACACTGAGGCGGCAGAGTCAGAGAAGGAGGCAGCTATAAGCTCAGCCTGGTGGTGAGGGAGGGGGGACGAACGCGCGGCGTAGAACCGTCTCTCGGCTGCCGGCAGACTCATGGGGCCCCTTGAGGGGGCAGCATTGGCCGTTCCAGACGCAACCTGGGCGGCAGACGGGGGGGTCTTGGACTTGTTCGTCTTGCCCTTCCTCTTCTGTCCAGCTGAAGCGGCCTGAGCGTAGGAGGGGGCGCCAGGTTGAGCCAACGACTGAGGGACCGGATGGAACTCGGAAACAGGAGGGTATTTTCCGTCTCGGAAAGTCTGTGCCTCCCAAGAGCGAGGGAATTTGGCCGCGTAAGCGGCAGGGTTACCGTACCATTTCTGGTCCTTGGTGCTGTAGGAGGAGAAGTCTGTGTCACCCGCACCTTCGTAGAGGGGGGTGAGTTTGTCTGCAAGGGTGGGGTCTGAGTCGGACTGCTCCTTCTCCTTACCCTTTCTGGAAGGGGCTAACCGAGCCGCATTCGGCAGGGCGTGCATGGGTGCATTTTGTTGGGGTGGGGGCTGTTGGTGGCGTGTTGTTTGTGGGAGGGGGGTGGTCAGACGGGACGCAAGGTCTCTGACCGAAAGCTGGAGGGCGGAAAGTGAGGCTGCTGTAGCATTCTCAGACGAGGTAGGTGGGGGGGGAGCCGAGGGTTTGTTCCTGCGGGCGTGAAGGTCGTCGATTTGGCCAGAAAGTCTTGCAACCTCTAGTGCTAACTCGTCCATTTGGGAGGAAAGGGCCCTTGAGGCAAGGAGCGAGGTACAGAGGAGGGGGAGGATGACGGCTTCTCCAGGCGAGAGGTCGTCTAGTTCCCCAGAGCTGATCGGGGGGAAGAGTTGTGGGGATACTCCTGTGTCTGCTGTTGCATTCTCAAGCAGTGCGAGAAGAAGGGGGACATGAGGGCGGATTCCTGATACCGAGGAATGCTCTGAGGGGGGTAGGGGGACCGCGGTCATTTCTGACTAGACAGACGGGCCTCAGCCAAAAGGCTTCTGGAGATAGTTCGAACGTGTGGGCACACCAGACGCTGATGCTGTTGAGAATAAGATAAAAATGTAGGGGGGGGAAAATAGCGGAAGCGGAGCGTGAAACTAACTACCAGGCTTTTTTT
Source organism: Tuber brumale (assembly GCA_014065205.1). NCBI lineage: Eukaryota > Fungi > Ascomycota > Pezizomycetes > Pezizales > Tuberaceae > Tuber > Tuber brumale. Next base: position 291,755 of record JACCEG010000078.1, on the reverse strand, counting down.
TTTTTTTTTTTTTTTTTTTTTTTTCTTGTATTCATTGATTTACGGTACAAGAACTTGCATGCAGCGCTAGCTATGGCATAAACAAAACCTTAATCTCAAAGCGCACGCTGTAACAAAAGAAACGATCGCACCAAACTATAAAATCCTCCTAAGCGTGTCCGATAGCTGACACCAAATCCCTACGGAAGTAAAACAAAAAACTGCATGATCATAACGGAAAATAACGTCGCCTTCAAAGAAAAATCCTCCTAAAAGACTAACAGCAAAAAAGTGAGGAGCCGTCCCCCTCAGGGGGCGAAACCATGAATTGGAAGCGCAGAGGTTGTATCGTCTTGCGTAGACTCTGGGTCCCGTGCTGCCGGGGGCATACCCGGAGGGAATCCCGTCGCCGTCACATTAATGTATCTGGCGAGGGAGTGGAGAGCGGAGGGGTTGGACCAGAGAGGGCTGTCCTTTTCTACTGACGTGAGCCCCCGGAGGTGGCGCTCACGAGGTACCTTTCGGGACTCGCAGAACAGGATGGCGTGGGCGAAGTCCTCCTCGTCTTCCTCGCAGAGCGGGCAGAGGGGAGAGGGGTCCTCAGTGAACCAGGAGGGGTGGGCAGCGAGATAGCTTTTGCCCGAGCGCATTTGGTGTATTCTCCCCGCCATGAACCTTCCAAGCCCCATGAACGGGTGGGGCGAGAGGGACACCGGGTAGGAGTACTGTGGTGGGGGTGGGAACTGAACGTTCCAGTCCTTGGCCAAGGCCGATCTGACTTTCAACTTAATCGACCTGTAGGAGGGGGTGCCATCCCTCATCGGCAGGGAGGCAAAGGGGAGGAGGTCTGGGGATGCCACCGGCACTGGGCCAGTTGATGTGATGAACGGGAGCGTCCTGTGCGCGATTGCGTCGATAGGGAGGTGCTTCCTTATTGGAGGTGAGGGGACGGGGGACCTCCATAAGAGAGGGGCATAGACCGAGGTCAACCCTCTTGTGTGGTGTCGATGGTCATCAGAGGCCCTGAAGGAGGACGAAGTCGGGAAGGATGGGTGAAGTCTCGCAGTCGCCGGATTAGACTCCGGGGGGAGGCAGACAAGCCGAACTGCTGCTAGCCTTTGCTTCTGGCGGATCAAAAGGGGCATGGGGGGCAGGGCCGACTCGCAGGCGAGGGTGCCAACAGGGGTTGAGGAGAAGCAACTAACTACCAGGCTCTTCTGGCCTCCTTATATAGTCATTCACTCAACCCGCTTATAAATCAAAACAACTATGAGTCATAATCATGACTCATGAAAAATATCATATGACCGCATCATTGGTCATGTGCGTAAACCACCTGACCTCTTAATAGGTCATGTGCGTGAAAGTAAACCAAACTGCGCAGCCCCCTTGGCCTCATGCGCTGCCCCCATGACCTCTTAATAGGTCATGTGCGTGAAAGTAAACTAAACCAATATAACAAATGAGACCCTATGACTCATAACCGTGAGTCATAGTGCAAAACCAATCTGCCTTGTAATCTGCCTCGCTAAGTCAGTCTAGAATCGTGACACTGCCTGGCAGCTGCATCACTTGTTGCTTGCTTCTTTGCTAGAGTCTTCGAGTACCGACCTTTAGAATCCCTGGTGCATTGTTTGAAACCTTTTTCAGGGGCCTTGCCCTTGCTTGGTCTCGGAATGCCTTCTATCTTGATAACATGCTGAAGTTAAAAAAATGTAACCGCCTCTTGGAAGATGTGGTAAATATAGGGTTAACGGGCTTTGTTCTGTACAAAAGATAGTAACTAGTGAATTAAAGTCCAGAGGCTTTAACTGAGATTGTTGAATAGACTTCTTACTGTATCGCAACTACTGAAATCCCAGAGATGTTTGGTGGATCTCAAACTAAAGATTCTCGAAGTGAACTGAAAAAGTAACTGTTCAAACAAGTATATTCAAAAAACTCTATCTGTCGAAGTCTGCTTCTTCTAACGCAAAGAATAGCAGTTCTTAAATACACTGGTTAGGCTACCCTGAGCCTTGTATCACAAAACATATAAGGCTCTGAAAGTGGTAGCCTTGAAACCAAATATAAAACATATAGAGTATCAAACCCTATACTATCAGGCTAGAAGCACACCTCATTTCCTGAAACAAATTCAAAATACAAACAGTATCAACTGATACCTAAAATCCTAAACTAGTAACCAGTACCGGTTACAGCCTATGTCTCTCTCTCAGGTCACATTAGAGTTTGGCATCTGCCTAACAACTAATTTCATTCTCTCAAAAGATTCTAATTCAATAAGCAACACAATATCAAGAGTACTATTTAGCTTGAAAAATATAATACTTGATCACTTTTAGTACCTGTTATACCTTGGTGCAATAAATTTCCATAACCAGATTTAATCTAAAAAAATATTAAATATGAGACCCTTGATAAAGCAAAATATTTCAATCTATTTACTTTTAATTTTCTCTAACTTTCCACACTACATATAATAATATCATATTTTCATGAGAACACATTTTGCTTATCAACATTATCATAGTTTTTAATCAAATTTTTCTTTCAATTTTTGTAGCCTGAGTGCTTGGAACTTATAGTGTGGTGCTAGGTTGCCAAACTTATTAGACATGAGTGTACATGAGAGAGGAATGCGCGCGGTCACAAGATGTCACTCGTAACAACACATGTCGCTACGCAATGGAGGACACGAACAATTCTAATATAAGATAATTCGAGGGTTTTTAAGCAAACAGAGCCTCTCCTCGGCACCAACACGCAGGCAGCACCTGACAAGCAAGCAAACTGTAACCACATTATCCTGAATCTAGGAAACGAAGTGACTGCATTGCATAACTTAACGGGCGAAAGTAGAATATATGAATATATGAATAAGCTAACTAAACCTAATCCCTTTCATGAACAAAGCCCTGGTGTCACAATAAAAGGAGACTCCACTAATGCATTCCATCTAATTCCTGCGGCGATGGTCCTCGATTCTGCTGGTGTTGCTGCCGCTGCGGCTGATCCTGGTGGGTCTGGGGAATGTGCTGCTGCTGATGGTGATTCTGATGTTGGTGGTGATTCTGACATTCATGATGCTGCATCATGACGCCCTGCTGTGGCGTTGCGGGGGGGAAGTGCGATTGCAAGTGAAGATCGAACGGAGCAGCTGGTGATGCGATCTCGGCCGGATAAATCGGGGAATTTGTCGGCTGGTACTGTGATAGAGAGGCCCGTTCCCCGTGGTTTCCACCTGCACCACGATCTCCGCTTTCGGGGTTCATTATAAGTCCCGGTATCCCGTATGCTCCCCATATCCCTGCCATTTGCCCATCACCGCCACCGCTACCGTGCATAGCGTTCTGGGCAGCGGCTTGAACATCGCTAGGCCTCCCATTGCGATTCTGGTAGAGGACTATGCCGTCCCAGATAATCGCTCCGAGGAACGTCAACATCTGTATGACCAAAACGGGAAATCCGGCATTCAGCGTGATGCAGTCCCTGTTCACGAATTGATCTATTCTCCGCCCCGAGGGGGTGGTGAGACTGCATGAGTCGCTGACGGCGTCGGGGTTGTGATCTGCAACTGTGGCGATTGCGACAATGTAGCATACTACTAAGACCACGTCGAAGATTATCACAACTACGGGTAGGAGTTTGTTCGCGAAGAAGAGACTTAGGAGTATGGCTACCCAGACTAGCGTGAAGGCGCTGACTGCGAGAGTGTAGGGTGTAACCCTATTTTTGCGGTTAAATATTGTTTAGTTTAATCTGGTATGAGGGTCAAGGGGGGGGGTACCAGGAGTGGTGTTTAGATAAGAAATAAGCAGACCCTCCCAGCACAACTATCCCAAGCATGAGCTGTGATATGCGAAGAAGTAGAAGGGCAATGGTGTTCCAGCGGTAGTCCCTCATTGCTAGAGAGGGGGGTTCTTTCTCTTCTTTTTTGACTCTTTATAATGCCAAAGGATTAGTTTCGGTGATACGAGGTTTTCCGGTGGGGGGATATAGGATGGGAGGGTAGGAGGAAGAGATGGAAAGGAAGAGAGGAACAGAAGGAGAGAAATTTAAGGTGCAGGAAGGCGGAGGAAGAAAAGAAGGCTACGGAAAGCACAGAATCGGGCAGCCCTCTTGCGAGCCTCAGAATCGGCGCTCTATCATGCAAAGAGGGATGTATTGTATCTTCCGAGGACGGTAGAAGGAGATATTAACTATTTCTGGTCAGTGCTGGATGTTGGAAATCCCGCCCATATCACAATGCGAGATCCCCAGGAAAACTCCCTACTTGTGCGAATTCCAGTATCATACTCTTAAACCCACACCCATCCACGTCATGTAACTAGTTTTCCCTTTGGCGCTTGGTGGAAGAAGAGAGTGGCCCTGGTTGAGTTGGCAAACTGAGGTATTATATATAGAAGTCTGTTTTGTCCATCTCAATAGATTATGATACGTACAGTACTCGTACTGACTGCATTGTGCAATACAATACAAAGTACAGCCTCACACCGACATGTACCCGGGGCCAAATCGACGTTTTTGAAATTCCACAGTACGCCTAGCAAGTGCACCCCCGGGTGGTGCTCTATGTTACTTGTGCTTCTGTTTGCCGGGGATCGGAGCCTGCTGATCGCTAGGGATACGATACCGGTTCCGTATTGGTCGTCATGGACACTTCGGCACTGGAGCCCCCAAAGTTCGGCGGATGTGCGAGTAAAATTTAATTGGGCAGTGTGGGTGTGGAAACCGGGGCTGTGCATCTTCCTGGCTGGGCTTCCACTTGGCAGTGGAGTTGCGGTACTGCAATGGTTGAGGCTGAAAATGGACTGAGAGAAAGGATTAAATTGGGGATCGTCTTTTCAACCGATCAGCAAACTTGATATCAGCGGCCCCACATGCTTCTTGAGCTCCACAAATTTTCGATGTGGTCGCTGGGTCGGACATGGGATGCTAACGACTATGACCAGTTAACCCACCGTTATCGCTAAATTTTTTCGAGATTAAACAAGAGCCTCTCCTTCAATATCCTCGGCCGTGCTCCTACCCTCGGCAGGAACGGAAAATTGGGAACCAGTGAAGCTGAACGTGATAGTGGACCCGGCATACGCTGGAAGTATGCAGGAAAGGATCTAGATGATCCAGAAAGGATAAAAGGCAGCCTGTTTTCCTTTTGTCAGTTGTTTTCGTTCCATCATCCAAAAGTTGTCTTTCGCTCCTGTTACCAGTCTTTCGCACCCGTCAGTCTTTCATTCATTTCATTTCACACTCGTCTTTGCGAGAATACCTCTCTAGTTTGGATATTTGAATACAATCCTTATACTACCGAATTGTCTTTCCATACGAGCCTACCGAGTGTCCAGACCGCTGTCTGTAAACCTTGTTGTTGAAAACGGGCTACCCGGATCAAGGATGAGAAAGTTTCTATTGTTTGGGGGGATGGGGGAGCACTATTCCAACAGCTATTCGTATACAGCATTAACGCTTTTCGCTATCTCTTTAGTGGGCGCAGATAAAACATATTCTTCGCCCTCCTCTTCCTAACTACTAACTTTAATACCGATATTCCAGTATTCTGCCTCTACGTCCAAGCTTAAACCCAAGCCCGAAATACCCTTTTTCTCATATATCTCTTTTCCCTTTTCTTCCCCCGCGTCCTTCCCCCTTTCCTTTCTCCTTTCACTCCCCCTGTTCCTCATCCCTAATTCCCCCCTCCGCTGGACAGTGTTGCTCCCCCTCATTAGGTGGGCCCAATAGTGGAGGTCTGGGTTTGAAGAACTGGTAAATCACAGTCTGGGCTTTTCCAGTGTCACATAAGCTAGAAATAACCAGCCCTAGATATAAATAATAACAAGAAGCACAAAATGGGAATTCACCCGAGAAGGACAGAGTAAATATATCCTTATTACATTCTTCATTTCTGACGCTGCCCTTTCCTCTCCTTTGGCTTAGCTTTTAGATAGCTCCCGGTACCACAGAATTGGGCGCAGCAGGCTAACTTATTGGGAGCAGGGGGAAGCTTCCCGAGGATATCATAGGAATCCGAAAATGGCATCTTCCGGTTCAGCCGTTGAAATCCTGTGAGAGTTCAGAAGTGTCAGAGATTTTGTGTGGCTCAACAGCGTGTCCTGTGCTACGGGATCGGGGATAGTCGTGTGTTAGTGCAACGTATGGCGACAAAATTCAATCAAATTTGTTATCCTAGTATCATATCGCCGGGCCGTCATATAACTAGACAAAAGAAACTGACCCCACCTGGGTTTCCGTACAAAATGTGCAAGTCTAGCTGACAACCACAAAGGCACAACAAATTTTCTTCAAAAACTAAACAGGTGGGAGAGGATTATAGTGAATTTGACATGCAGGATGATAGTTTTTTTTTTTTTTGTCCCACTGAGCGCTAACAATAAGCAAATGAAGTTATGATACCCGCCATGGCTCCCATGTGGGGACCCCATACATACAAGTATAAATCTCCCTTTCTTGGTCCCATTTTTGTGTTTGCCCTCCAGAGCTCTGGCGCCCAAAATTTTTAGAATTGCCTCCGTAGCCCTAGCCTCCAATCCCGCGAATCTTCATGTCAAATTGTGCTATCTAAAAAATTACTAGATTTTTCTGAGGTTACAGTGGCGAGTAGAGGAGTCTGCTGAGAATGGGTATTTCGCACGGAAATCTTAGTGGGTGTCAGTTTTTGCCGCCAAGCTCGTAGGGTGATCGAGTGATATTCTGTGAGGATGAGTTGGTGGAGGAAAAACAGTCGGGTGCACTCCCAAAAGGGGTGGGGGCGAAGACTTGCGTTACCGCACCTAAAACACCGTCACAGCCGAGCATAATTGCTAAAAGTGGGCAGGATACCCCGAGAATCGGCTCCGCAAAATATGTGGCAAAAAATCCGGGCCTAGCCTATCTGAGCGTCCCGTAGAATACCACGAGAAATTGAGTAAACAGACCTTGTGCTGGGGTGCTGGGGTTGCCTCTCTTAGTAAGGTCTAGCGCTTCCATTGTTTTTTATTTCTCTGGGGGGGGGAAGGTTTTTGGTGTGCTCCCCGCCCTTTCTCCGGAGGAGGGAAATTTTAGATCACCCAGTTCACAGTCCGCCATCCTGGTTCTTACGGTAATAGTTAAGCTAAGCTCATTCGAGCGGTTTGGGCAGACACAACTTCTCACTCGTCAAAAACGCAGTCAACGCCTCACAATCAAACAAGCAAGCAAGTAAAAACAACTGCACTATCACGAACATCAGAAACAAAATACTCACACAGGTTAAGAACTTAACCGGTGAAAGTACCATACATGGCCAACATAACCAATCCGATCCATTTCATAAACAAAGTCATAACAAAAGGAGACCCCACTAGCGCGATCCATCTAGCTCCTGGGGGGAAGATCCTCGGTTCTGCTGATACTGCTGATGTTGGTGTTGGTATTGTTGCTGCTGAACCTGATCAAACTGGTGAATCTGCTGGTGGTGGTGATGCTGGTGATGGTTCTGATGCTGGTGATGCTGTGTCATGACGCTCTGCTGTGGAATCGTCCGGGGTAAGTGCGGTTGCATGTGGGGATCCAGCGGAGTAGCCGGTGATGCGATCCGAGCCGGATAAATCGGGAAACCCCCCAGCCGGTACTGTGATAAAACGGTCTGCACGTCATGGTTTCCATTTGCGCTACAACCACAGTTTTCCGGACCCATCATAGGTCCTGACATCCCATACGTTCCTCCTATAGCCGCTATCTGCTCACCATCGGTACCGCCACCATGCATAGCATTCTGCGCAGAAGCTCGAACATCCTTAAGCCTCCCATTGCGATTCCGGTACATGACTATCCCGTCCCAGATAATCGCTCCGAGAAACGTCAACATCTGTATGATCAAAAGGTGGAACGCGCTTTTCAGCAAGGAGCAGTGCTGGGACACGATTTGGTCCGTGCTCTGCTGCGGGGAGGGGTAGACGATGCAGGGGCTGCCGATTGCGCGGGAGTAGCGGTTTGCGATTGTGGCGATCGAAACAATGTAGGATACTGTTAGGATCACGTCTACGATTATCACGGCTAATGGAAGGAGTTTGTTGGCGAAGAAGAGACTTAGGACTACGGCCACCCAAGCTAGCGTGAGAACACTGACTGCCAGGGAGTAGGGTATGATCCTATTTTTGCGGTTAAACATTTTTTAATTTGATATGGTGTGTGGGTGGAGGGGGAGGGGGGATACCAGAAGCCGTATCTAGATACGAAATAAGCAGATTTTTGCAGCACACCCACCCCAAGGGCGAATTGTAATATGCGAAGGAGCATAAGAGCAGTGGTGTTCCAACGGTTGTCCTTCATTGCTGAAGGCTCTTTTTTCCTTTTCTCTTTATGACACCAAAGGGTTCGGTAATGATATCTCTCTTGATGAAAGTGTATGAGATGAGAGGATAGGAGGAAGAGGCGGAGAGGAAGAAAGGAAAGAAGGTAAGAGAAGTCGGGATGCATGCAGTCGGGGGAAGAAAAGGGAAGCAAACAAGGCTACGAAAAACACAGAATCGAGTCACGTTCGGGGGGAAGGGCCGCGGAGAATGGGAGGGTGGATCGGCACTCTATCGTACTAAGAACAGCGTGCAGCATATTCCGAAGATGATAGAAGGAGGAGGACATGTGCGAGAGTGGACTACTGCTGGTCAGCCCTGGGCATTGGGAGTCCCGCCCACACCACAATACGAGATCCAGGGAAAAACTCTGCGCCAGCACGAGGTACTCTTAAACGCACACCCATCCACGCTATGCAATCGGCTTCTCCTTTGGAACTTGGGGGAAGAACAAAGCTGGTGGGGTTCAATTGGTAAACGGCGGTCCTGGCGGAAGGCTGTTTTGCACCATCTCAATCGATTACAGTGCCATACTCGTACTGATTGAGCTGAAAAATTCAGTATAGCATCATCCAGATACGTACCGGAGCCCAACTGACATTTCGGCGATTCCATAGTACCCCTTAGCAAGTGGGTTGCCGAGTGATGTTCCGTGTTAGGTCTATTTTTGTTTGCCCCCGACCGGACCTTGTTACTTTTCTCTCATTGGTCGTCAGAGACACTTCGGGACTGAAGCCGCCAAGGTTTGGCGGGTGTGCTAGCACTCGTAATGGGGTGACGTTTGTGGGCACGGTACTTCCGCTACCGCACGGCACCCAGATTGGGGGAGAAAGGCTTAATATAATAAAGGCCAAAATCTGGCGGCTGACGGCATGCATTAACGGACATGTTCACAAACGTCGATCCCCGGCCAGTACGAGTAAAGCTTAATTGTGGGGTGTGGGGTGTGGGCGCGAGCATAGGGGCTGTGCATTTCCCGGGCAAGATCTTCGCTAGGCAGCCAAGCTGATATCCGAGTACAGTAGAAACTTGAATCGAAGATATATGTGCTATCATATGATAACGGCATTGTGGTTTGCTCTCCTGGCAAGGCGCTGGACATATTCCTTTTGCTTTGTCAGTACATTTTTCTATCTTGATATGTGGATGTTGGGGTAATGGCGCCTCTGGCATAGTGGAAGGCCGGAAGCCCAAAATAGAAAGCTTGGCAGTCATGCCCCCGACAACACCAGAGACAAGTAAGGAATGCGCAATGACACGAACTTCCCGCCATGAAGTAGTTTCCTTCCCTCCCAGGTCGACCCCTCCTGCCGTCAATGCTACGGGATACGCAGGTGGTACTTTCCAGATGTACTATCATAGCACTGCGGGATAGGCGGAATGGAGTTGGATCACCCCCCAGACGTAATGCGGCAAGTGCCCGTTCGGTGAGGCTCTTTGAGTTAGCTTTGAGCAGACCCGATTGAACCTTCCTCTCAAATATGATATTGATTATGAGTTCCGACCCCAACCTCTAATTTTTCCTTCTGGGTGGAGCGGTGTCACTCCATTCGAGTGCTTATCGTGCCCCAATGGTTGAGGCCAGGAGAGGGCTGGGGGAGAGGGAATTAAGTTAGGGATCGTCTTTCCAATCGACCGACAAACTTGCCAGTGCCGGTCTCACCTCATGAACTCCGCGATTCCCCGATTTGCTTATTGGGCCGACCGACCGGTGGGACGATAGCTACCGTAACCGATCAGCCCACCATAATCGCGGTGTTTTTGGAGAATAGACGAGAGCCTCTACCCGAATACCGTGAAAACTTCTGCGATTCGCTACCAGATTATGGTGCCAGAAGCCGTGGAGGGGAAGTGTGTAACCCCGCCCCACTCCAATTCTTTTCATTGGCAGAATTCAGTCGACTCAGCTATTTTGATGGTGTCTAGAACCACGATATGCGGCTAGGGGTTACTTGTACTCGTTCACCCCTCCCCCTATCGCCCCCGGCACTATACCTACCGACGGCAATCTGAATCATAGGAGTTCTTACGGTACCTATACCGGTACTGTACTAGCACTGTACTAGGGGGTGAGCATAAGTACGGCGAACTTTGTTTCGTACACGCAAAAATTAGGTGTGTGTGACCATCGGGACAGCCAATCTTGGCTCGATTTTCGTGGTGGAAAAAAGTCTGGCGAACTCTTGGCACAATGAAACACACCATACTCAACCCCATGATTGGCTGATTGACCAACAAGCCAACCAGAATGACTTCGCCAGACTTACCCACAACACCCAGTACTCTAGGGGGTGGATAATGACTTGTAGCGTCCATTACGGCGTCCGCGAGCTCGCGAGCCTGAAGGCCCGGGACGATAAACCATTGGAGCAACCGTAGCTAGTGGGCAAGGTTCTTAAAAGTACTCGTACTCGTAGGACCACCGCTTAGAGAGGGGATCCTTTCGCCTAATGAACATCGGCTTTTATGCTTACCAGTACTGCGCTAGTACTAGATAACAAGTACCCCGCAATTGGACAGGAAGTTGCTGAGTTGGCGGGCAGCCAAAGGCCGGATCTGCGTCTAGTGCTCGAGTGCTGTAGGGTTGTACAGAGGGTAAAATACATAAATAGATGATAACCTGGAGGAGGGATTGGACTTGTGGAAAAATGGCTCGGGACTGCGGGGTAACTTGGTTGTACCGAGTATGTACAGTACTGTACTGTACTTGAATAGACGGAAAGGTTATCTCTAGCGATCGTCCATTGTCGGGATACCACGAAGAACCGAGGTCCATGTTTATATAACACCATGATATACCACGATAGGGGTGGAGTTCTAACCCCCCGGTATGACCTCCCCAACGGTTGAAGCCGGATCGGCGAACAAGGATGATAAATTTATTGAACCCCTACCAAGACATCGGTACGCAACTCCACTTTTACAACAAGGGAAAAATCACTGGAGGGAAAAACGGCGAAATACATGGGAAAAAAATCCCTCCCTATCCAAGCGCCCATGCAATACTCCTTACAGTGCAAATGGTCTGAAACCGGGTCCTCAAAAGCAGCAAAACCCAATTTGGGACTAGTTGATCAAAACAAGGAAATTAAGAAGAAAAGGACAGAGCAAAAATTAATTCTGAGGAGTACAGACTAGTACTTTTTTTTTAATTACTAGTTGTATGCAGGAAGAGTTCAAGAATGAAAAGTGAAAATTTTGGTGGGAGTGAAATTAGTGATACAACCTACCTAGTACCATGCTGAAAAATACTGTAGCTTGGATGTAAGTATGATAATAAATAAAAAGAAATCTCTGTGCAAGAACATCTATCAACACCCTATGCACAATTATTGTCTATAATCAATATCCCACCTCTTAACCAGAAACAGAGATGCCTACATGAAATTGGAGCACAAAGAGGCCATGCAAACAAGATTCTTGTCCACAGCCTGGGGCAATCTACTTTGTCAGCTTTGCAAAATAGCGAAAGCACAGCAGAGGAAGTGTCTAATTTTTTTTTTTTCACTTTTACCCAACTACAGTTTTACAGTACATAAGTTAACTAATTCTGCTTATTTCTGTCTCATTCTCGCTTCATCTTACTGCTCAGAGGTATATGTATCTTGCCATTTTAATTTATGCATGGTGCCTTGGCAAGTCGTCTTGGTACAACTGGGATCGGTTGCAGCGGAGTTGCAACGGAATTCCCGTTCCACCGGAGGACCCGCTTTTAGACACTTTGCCCCGTAGGTCTTGTTTATCCTGGCGCAGACCCAGCGTGTGGCTGGCCCGAGATTTTACGAGTAATGTTCGGCAAGGTATCCGGTCGAGGGAGATCTGATGCTTCTAGCTGTGTTTCAGGCGCTACTCGTAACCATTATTAATAGGGCTCACCCAGAAAAAGCAATCGAGCGCTCAGGTACGACATTAGGGCTTACCGGTACCACTTGTGAGCAGAAAATAGAGTAGTTGGCACACTGGTGCTGAGGGATAGAACATCCCAACCAATGAATGCCCCGTTCCACAGAGGAGACGAGAAATCCCACTGGTATTGCCGATATGAGGCTCCCTTTACCGCATGATATCATAGAAGGAGCCCCAATCCCCGAAACGATCCTGCTTGGCACCTAGAGTCTGTGAGACGACCACAAGGAATCCGCAGGTTTGGCAACTTTACCTCAACCACATCCCAACCTCTGAATAGACAAAAGCCCTTGAGCGACTCCTACAGCACAATCAATATCTACAGCCAGTGTGCGGAAATCTTCGCGAAACGGGATTCCTCCTGCCCGTAGAAAAACCCCTCCCCTACTGCACACTGACCCTATTGTACTAGCGCAATACTCGTAGCAGGCAAGAGGTACCTGGTGACAGGGTTCGGATTCGCGAAATATACGGCGAAGATTCCGTCCGCATCAGAGTGCCCATACTGTACAAACTCGTCACCCCCGTTACCTGCCACTTTCTCGCCCGCCACTGTGCTCGAGTACGCGTAGCCATTAATCCCCATCAAGGAGGAACTCCGTTTCATGAAGGCCTTTGCAGAGTGACCGCACCGTAAAAACTCGGACATCCTGCTATCCTCGTCAGGCATCTGATCTCCGCAATCGGAGACTGAAAACGTGGAGAAGGAGTAGTGTTTGCCTGACACGGTATGGCTTGAGCGAGCTGAACTTCCTGGATCCCATTTAGCTGGCGTTCGTAATTTCGTTAACTTGCCCAGCCAAGCCTATATAGCAGTTTAACTCGGTTGCCTACCCCATAGTGGGTTGTTAATTAATTGATTTGTCTTGGGCATTGCACTACTGCAGTCGGACCTCGCTCTCCTGGGGCTCGGTAGTAAGGATATTTCGCTGCCCCGTATGAAATGCTGTGAGCCCAGAAATAATTTAAAGCAAAACTTGACCCGTTGTCCCCGATCACTTGTCGTACCGTAAAGATTCTACGGATTTTGGTCAACCGGGATGGCGCGGTGCGACTGTAATGGCTCCACTTCCAGAAGACTCATGGAAGGGGTTGTAATAATACTTGTTATTAGGCAGGCGATAAAACTAGTGTAGCCTATGATATTTTTCTCTTTTTTATAGTTAGAGTCAAAGCCCTTTGGTTTATAACTACTGTAAATACAATACAAATGCTAATGTTATTGGGGTTCAGCTGTGGATATGCAAAGCCTAGGACTTCTGTTTGTTCTTTGCGAAATCACTTGTACGACTGGGCTGCCACACTTCTAATACTGGTAGAGCACTGTACATTACAGTGCAGTAGGAAGGTACAGCACTCGTACAGCACCTAGGTTTTGTATATTTTACTAGCAAGGGGTGTTCTGCCAGCAGGACTAAAAGTATGGAGTTAGATATGATGACTACGCAATTAGGTATGGTGGCTACCCAATTCACCCACTGGCCCCCGTGCTAGCCGAACACCTTTTGCTAGTAAAATATACAAAACCTAGGAGCTATACCTCCGTACTAATACTCTTTATTAGTGCTCGAGACACTGGTTTGTTACACTGGGCCAAGCGCTCGAGTTACAGCTTTTCCCGCTATAACCATCGTTTAAAACTATAACGCTTTCTAATCTTCTTTACTTATTTCCCAGAGACGGCCATTCCCCACCCGGGTTAATTAAGTGATCGCGGTGGGGAAGGTTGCGAAAAAATGGAAATGTGGTTCTCTTAAATGGCAGATGTCCCACATGAAGAATAAAAAACTCGGGTTCCCGCAATATAGTACCGGTACAGTGCAACTGTTCTCGCGCCCTTTTCTGTTTTAGACGGAACCACTGTATCAAACTGTAGGATTCAAACGCTCTCGGTGTGTGGTCCAATCTAATCACGCTCCAGTACGGTCCTGCAAGGATCCTTTTTTTCTTTCTTTTTTTCTTTCGGTCATCTCTACCACACTATGTGATTACTCTCAATACTTACTGCAGTTATCGTACCCTGCAGGGTCCCGCCCCTCCTCCTTCCACGCTTGTGCATCTTGGGGAGTCTTGCACCCTCTCTCTTTCAAAAAGGATAAATAAAATAAAAACCACCCTGTAAGTCTCCTGTACTTGTATGTGATAATCGACCCCCCGCCGCCCATCATCACCAAGATCCGCCAAAATGGCAAATCATGGAGATTCAATGGAAGAAGTGTTTCCGCGAAATTCATACTTTGACATGGGCACGAACCGACGCGGTAGCAACGCTGACTTCAGATTGTCGGCCTTCGCCGGTAGAATCGGTGGAAACCAACGGTTCACCATCTCCCGATTCGATCCCGAGTTCCACCAAATCAAGAAGGATAGACCTGATGCGACGACGGAGGGGACGTGGGCGGAGTTGTGCGATCTGAGGGGGCTAGCCAAGATAGACATTTGGAAATCTGGTTTTATCGAGTTCTGGGGTAAGTTTTGCTGAAGGCTCTCTGCTACTTGGGAATTACATTTGTTGATATACCACTTTGTAGCATCATTACTCATGACCTTCACAACGGGTGGTGCCGCAATTGCTTTAGCTAAATATGGGTATCCATCCCCATGACGATGTAATGCTAGGCTACCTGCTAATAATTTTTCTTTCTTCTTAGGAGTGCCTACTCCCCAGTTACTCTTGCAGCTGCGGGAGGGCTGTCAATATTGCTTACGCTCCCGCTGTTCATTCATGCTGCCGGTCCTGCTTCGGGAGGTCACATCAACTCAATGATCACCATCGCGACTTTCACCGCCAAGCTCGCTGCCCTGCCTAGAACGATAGTCTACGTTTTCCTGCAGAACCTCGGCGGAGTTGCAGGTGGTTTTCTGCTACGAGCTGGGCTCGGCGAAGCCAATACTCTTGGGGTGAGCTAATCCCTACCAACGTCGAGTTATCCTTTTCCTGACCCCCGTGCTTTCAGGCAGTGGTCCCAGGGTGCTACTGGGCGCCAGACTCGGGAATAACCGATTACCAGGCGTTCTTGATTGAATTTTCATCCTGTTGCGTTGTGCTGTTTATCGCTTTCGGCGTCGGTCTCGACCCTCGTCAAAGAGATATTTTCGGCCCCGCACTGGGGCCCATACTCATTGGCTTGGCCATTGGCATAGTCTCGTTCATAACGGGTATCATGAGGCAAGGGTATACTGGTGCTTGTGAGTAGATACACATTCCCCCAGTGGCCGAGGGTGAAGCTGACAGATACGCCCTCTCAGCTATGAACCCCACTAGGTGCCTTGGCCTCGTCGCCGCAACACAGACCTTTAGGGGCCATTGGGTCACCTGGGCAGGAGGCATTGCGGCAGCTTGTGTCAATGGGATATTCTATATCATGGTCCCGCCCTATCATGCTGAACCCCCTGGAGATGAGGAGCGAGCGGACAAGCGAGAATAGCGCTTGCCCTTATTGTGAGAAGTGGCACGAAGCAATAAGCCACTATTAGATTTGAAGGCTTAAATTCTGTGTAGACCTTTTAATCTATTTCCCATCTCCCTGTGGGGAGATACCATTTTGTCATATTTCTTATCCCCTAGTCGTGTCAGAGCCTTTTTTTTTGTCATATGTTCTAGTTTCTTGACTTACAACACTTCGTTATGTCCCCCCCGATTAATAAATAGAATTGGATACCTTTCGAGGTAATCTAACCACTTACTTCACTCACGTGAACAAATAACTCCTAGAATATTGGTTTTTAGGATGAATCTGGTTTATTCTACGATGTGACAAGAATGTCGTTCGAAGAGCAAAAAAAAGGGTAAGCTTTCTTGTAGCAGCTGCAGGAAGGCAAGTAGAGATATTAGGGTCCAAAAGAATAGAAGCCAGATGATATAGGGGTGACACAAGCTCTTAAGACATGCAAAGAATGGACCAAGGTATCTTCACCGGGGACCCTGACAGGAATGTGAGCATTTTCCGCTCCCCGCACAGCAGAGCTCTAGACCGGCCGTGCGCGGCATAACGCGGTGGAAAGGCCCAAAAGCGCAAACTCTACGGGGCAATTGCCCAGCTCCCAGGATTTATGGTATACCATTCTTCTGACGTTACCGAGCAATAGTTTGATCTTCATGAAAGTTGATCGACTTCCAGGATGGAGCATAGATCCATGGGATAAATTCGTAGGTTCGGTTACTTCTTGTCTCTATAGTGCACAATTCTTAAATGTTTTTCAGATGTATTATTGGCATACTTCGTTCCTATAATATGTACTGTACAGTACTGGTATCATGCCAGCGTCTGAAATCGGCAATCGCACAACAAGACCCAGGAATGAACCTACTCAGCAACAAACAATTTTGAGAAAAACTCTCCATAGAACTGCTCAGTATCGGCTCCTCGTTAATTTATTAGATACTATATTTTTGATCGGGTGAGTATTGGTTGAGAGTAGTAAGTTAAGGTGGGCATTTTTGACATGCAAACACACACACACGAATATATGCCGATGCGCTAGGTTTTGTAGGCATTATTACTGAGCAAGCGGAGGTTAACGAGAGGGTTGGCTTTTGGCTGTCCGGCACTATTCGGGTATATGATAATGATACTGTGGCTACAAGAAGTTTGGGCGGCTTATGACTACCACCCACTATCCCTTCAACTACCTGCCACATCAGTCTAACAGGGGTCAGCATTACCTATTATTACAGCAGGGGTAAGCAGTAAAGAAAGGCAACCCCTACGGACAACGCCACAGCCAGAGCAATAGTGATCACGAGAGGCCAATTACCAAGTGCCCGCCCTCGGCATTCTCTCTTAGGATCATGAACTCCATACCACCCACAAGTAGGCTGTTGCACTGGTACGAGTGCAAGTTGCGGTAGAGGTTATCCTTGCAACAAATGCCAAGGTATCAACCATGGCTAAGGCTAAATCTGAATTGCAATGGGTAAGGTAACTGGTAGAATGATACACGAGTATTTCCGCCCACAATCCTTGAATACCGGTACTACGATAATTTGGGGTAGGCAGGGGCTTAGGTCGCCGCGCCCTTGTTTTCGGATAAGGTTTTCATCCGGGCTCGGTGCTGGATCTCAAAGATTTCTAGAAGTTTAAGTCGACCCCGCACTGTCATGCCTGACATTTCTCGCAGGGATTATGTCTCACTGCCGGATCCCTCGAATGGAGTTCTCTCCGGCGACTGAAAAAACCTCTGCTAACCTTGCCCTTTTGCGTTTCTATAGACTTCAAACAATGTTTTTTCCCTCTTCGGCTCTAAGCTAATGACACGAGTTTTTTTTCCCCTCCATATCTTATCCTTCATGGAGTGGACCTAGTTCTGGCAAAAGCGGAGTTTATGATGCAATATCGCGCCATGGGGATCTTTCTATTTCGTGATTTACCCTTCCTAGCAGCGTTTCTTATCATCCCCGGCAGGAGGGGATGCTGTAAACAGGAGCAATGATTAGAACGGGGGGCTTCGCAGGGTGGGATGGGTTGGAGTGCCTGGGGTACCACACCCGGATGCCGAGAGTGCTTACAGAGTGGGGGCCGAGTGTGATAAGAACGGTTGTGCGGGGAAAGGAAAAGGCTAGGAAGGGACGGAAGGGAGGGAAATCATGATACAGGAAGAGAATAGTTTTCAACCCTAGCGTGCCTTTGTGCGTATTAGCTCACATATCTCCAACAGTGAGCAGGAAAACCTTTCCGAGTGACCAACTATGAATCGATAACCATCGTTTCTTAATCGATTGCGCACATTTGCGGGGGTTTATGGCTCGGGAATCCGATTGCGCCCGGAGCGCTTGCATCTTGTGAGGAGGAGCTCCTTTTCCTCCTGGCAAGATTATATCCTTCCACTATTGTCATCGCGCTTGATTCAGGTGCTGTGTCATGCGATGCGGCGTGGTTTGGCTTGTCAAAGTTTATTCCTATACTATTGGATTCATGCTTTTAATTTTCCGTTTGTAGGAATTTTTACCCTTGACTTCCCGGTGCCATTCTGTTGGCTTAATGCCTATAATATAAGGCAGCTATTTCCTCTCCCACTTTCCTCACTTTCACCAGTGTCTACAGGCTCACCTTCCCTTCCACCAATCGGCACCTCAAGAAGGAGAACTCTTCCCTTCTCTACAAGGGCTAGCGCCTCTCTACAGGCAGGCTTGAATTACATCTATCTTCGGCCCCCTTTCCGACCCTTTTGCCGTCGTCATTCTTCTAATATGCACTCTAGGCACTAACAATGGGGGATACCGGAAAGTTCTGCTAATGCTTGGTTTTCTATTCTTGATACGAATAATTCTTGGCTATTAGATTAGCAAAAACTTTGCAAGGTAGAGCGCAGGGTTTGCAATTCCAATCTCAAACCCAAAAGCCACCATAGGGGGGGCGGGGATCATGGCTTTCATCTAAAACCTGCATCAGGCTGCAACGTTCCAATCGCCATATCTCACGATTGAGACCTCCAATTACTGCGGGAAAAAAGCCTCTATATTATTCTTCTTAGTATTCCCAGTGGTCAAAGTTTCTTTTTGGATCAATATTTTAACGCGGTGGAGATGTGTAATTATTTAAAAATGGTAACACATCGTGCAGGTTTTGGACGGCACGAAACGTAAAAGATATCTCTGATATCAAATTTTTGCTCACCCAAGAGTACAGAAATCTAGGCGAAAACCGCTCCAAGCGCACAATACTCATGCGGAGCATTAATGAAATTTTGACGTTATTCACATTTCCATGGTGGTAGCCCGGAGGGATGCCAATTTCTCGATCTCTAGGTGACCCCATATTAGGTTATGAGCCTAAGGATTGTTTGGTCGCAGGGACCATGTTGCAAAACTCCACCCATCTTAAGCGCTACTTGTCGGATAACCATTCGCTCCACGGCACATACTGCCAGGCTACACCACACGTTTAATGGAGTAATCCCATCGTGAGATAGTATTGGTATTAGGTTGGGGCACTATGAGGTCTGATGCCCTGGGAGACTAGCTATGGATAACGCACACTGGTGGGTGTTGGCCACCTGAACATGTATTTAAGCAGAGCTCCGTTCTTTCCTTTCTTCTGAACCTATCATCGAATAATGAACACACTCTCTACTCTGATCCTTCTCTACTTCCTGTTGCATCCTCGCAAGTTCCCACCACCACTAGGTGACCATTCCACCTGCGCTACGCCAACTCCTCCATCAACGTTCACATCTGAGCCAAGCTCAATCACGCGGAAACCACACATAATGGCTTGCTGGGGTCTCCAGGCATCGTATTGATGAGCTGCAATGCTCTCAAATTCCTCAGGATTCGTTCTTGCGATGGAAAGAGCGTGTCACGCTGTCTTATGGTCGTTACCACATGATTTGGGTCATTTTGGGAGATACAGTACGCGGTAGAAATATCCGGCTACTTACTCCCTTAGCGGGGGGAAGTGGGCAAGTTTCGGTAGCCCGCATCCACGGTCCCGTGGCCCTACTACACCACGGAGACTTTCCTTCTATTTCGTTGCAGTGGGGGCCCCTGTGTGATACACTACCACTGAAGCTGTTAACAGAGATGAGACACCAAATGGAATATTTTTTTGATCCGTAGATATCTAATTCATCTTCACCTTTTTTTGCCTATAAGTACGGGACTTACTAAATCGCTACCTCCGCATTTACCTCCCTCCCTTATAGGAGAATAGTGTACTGAAAGTTTGTGGGGGCACCTCCTCGGGTCTGCCCCGCAGGTGATCTCCGAAAACCAAACCTACTTAATACTCATCAAAGCAAAGCCTCACATGATGACCCAACTCACAAGCTTCTGATCGGGAAATGATTCAAACGGAATGCGAGCTTTCACCAGTTAAGTACTGCGCTAGGGGAAAACATACAAACCTGATGGGCTGTTTGCTTGGTTGCTGTTTTGGAATAGGCAGGGAGCTACATCCGGGAAAGAATCGCTCTGACATGCTAGTTTTTTTTTTTTTTTACTTTCCTCACGGATTCTAGGTTAGATCCCTTCACACATGCTTGGCGAGTAGTCCACAGGTCCAAGGCTTACAAAGCTACAAACTCGGCATTTCACTTGATACTATTATGTGGGAGCATAGCATGTGGTATAGGCAAACCCAATTTTGTTTCTATCATACTAACCTCTATACATTCTTTAGGTAAAAGTCAACAAACCTACGCAGCCGCGTCCTCAAAGTTCCTATGCTTTTCCAAGTAGCACTTGTCTTTGGAAACACTTCACTAGCCCTCTCTTTCCACTATTCGGTGAAACTGATCGTGATAGATGTTTACAATGTCCCTAGAGGCATATCCGAAAACAGCTACCTAAAAGACTCTTGCCGTCCTCTCGCTGCTGGGGTACAAGGGAGAGTATGAGAACTTCACAAGGGTGGCGGTATCTGGCCAAGAAAAAATCCTCCTTGGATGGCTAAAATGAGACTTTTCGGGTCTGGCAATGAATTAAACGGAATATGGATCTTCATGTAGGCTAGTACTTTAGATAGAACATAACTCTGATAGGTTAGAAAAGTATAAAGTTATTGTTTTGAGAAAATAAACGAAGAACGCTGATAATATTATTATGTAAGAGCCTTTCAGGTTTTAGTCGGATAAGGCCATGGCGGGAAACGAGAGCGGGCTACAAACACCGGTACTTGCAGAGTACGTCGACTACTCCTCTCGGCATCACCGCAGAATGTAGGAAAATCCAATCGGGATGCCACCACCCTGACCCCCATTCCCGTCCTTAAAACCCAAGTTCAGCCCACATCCACCCTCCCCCACAAAAAAAAACCCTCAAATACTGATTGGAAGTTGCGTTTTCTAATATCGAAACAAATCACAAGGAAGTGCCGGCTTTCGCCAGTCGGAAAGTACTTTTCGGGTAAGCTCAGTACATCTGATGGGTTGGAGTTTGCTTGGCGGTGCGGTATGTCACACAGGGAGCTCTGGTGTGAGGCTAGGGTAGATGCTAGGCCGGACCCTGCCGGCGGTGGAAATGAGGAACAGCTTACAAATTCTAACAGGCCGGGAAGGCTTGATGAGCAGGAGATTCGATGGGAACTAAATGAGTATTGTGAGGAGGAGGGTCTAGTAAAGCCCCGACGAGCTAGGGTGGCCAGGAAGCTATAGTAAGGGGCATGGAAAGGGAGAAAGTGGTAGCACCTTTCCTCAGACGGTATATCAATATTCATAAAACTACGGGAACCCTGCGCTAAATAAACTTCAACGATATGGAAGTACGTGCCACCAGAGCACAACTTATATCATTGTGCTCTCGATTTTCTCTAGGCTTCCCCGTACCCCTAACGGATAAGAAATCATTCATTTACCGAGCATAGCTGCACCACCGCATTAAACTAAGCAAGGCCAAAAAAAACCCCACAAATCACGACAAGCTATCAGACGCCCGATACATCCCCATGAGCTTTGTGGTATCTTGCGGTTCTCGCAAACCCGCAGGGACCGGACAGCATTCATGTCGGATGTGATGGCGGAGGTTTTCGGCGGTCACTGGTTTGGAAGTGCGCCCGCTCTTGCGCTTGTGGTGAATGGGGTTACATCGGTCTTGCGCTGCTCCTTTGGGGAGTTTCAGAGGCTTGTTAGAGCGAGTGATAGTTTGTGGTTGTGATTATTAGGTGGTCTATGCTGGAAATCGTCTTTTTTGCTCTCACAAAAACTATACACCTCGAGCGACGTTGAGTGGCTACTTGTGTCACTCTCACGTCTGCAGGCCTACCTCTATGCATTCCCCCCTTTCTCTTCTTTCTCCTTTTTATTCTTTTCTAAATCATTATGACCCCCGCTCAACAATCAACATTCCGATCTCAATCCTACATCTACGCGTTCAATCCCTACTCCTGTAATTCCGCTCAGAAGCCTGGAGTAAAGCTGAGCGATTGGCGGTATAATTGGATAGTATGTGTAAGGAGAGTCAGGATATGAAAGTACCAAAAAGACCCCGATCCGGCAATATGTATTGAACTATGATACGGCAACGTCTATTTTTGGAATAAACCGGTGGGGAAATGTAGGTAGGGTTAAGGAGGTAATTAGGTAATACAACGGAGCATGCCACTCTGCCAGCTGGGCGGGATCTCCCATGCATATCCTGGGGGAATATAGCGACCACCGAGGCCTGCATACACAACATAACTAGTTCGGATCAACCCTTACAAAAAGTATCCAATCCGGGCAATATATCAAACCCAAGTGTCACCATAATAACATTCTCATGATATGGAATTATGATATCATATATATCCCATAAAGAAACTAAGGATTACCCATGGGCCGTCACCTACATGCCAATCTCCCAAACGACCCTCCACCCACCCCCACTCTGCCTTTTCTCCACTACCTTTCCCCAAACCCCCTCTCCAACAACCCTCTTCCACTCCCCCAACTCTGCGCCTCTTCCCAACCTTACCATAGCTAATGCACAAATAGCCGCACACCTCCCCAGCACTCCAAATCTATGGAACACGTTCGGAAACTCCACATGCAGACCCAACGCATGTGAGAATCTAACCTCCGGATTCGAACGGGCAATCTGGTTGCTCGGGTTATCCAGTATCAGAAGTGCTAGTACAGTTGCGTGTTGAAGTTGCATCACTGACTCTGGCGACATGAATTTGTCCGGCACAGTCTCCGTCAGCGAGGTAGGAGTGTGTACTTGTGTCTGCGTGTGCGGGAGTGTAGATTCCCAAACCTGTAGTGCTTGGTACGGCGTCGGCGCCAGACGTGGGGTTAACTCTGCAAGTGATGTGGGGCGGATTATCGAGCGGAGGATTTCAGATAGCGTAAGAAGGTGTGTAAAGAGTGGTGGAGCTGTTTCTGTCGGCCTTGGGACGGCAAAGTCTTTGTAGTTTATGACCATGGGGATGCCGGAGTACAAATACAGCCTGCGTCTCTGTTAGCGTGCCACCTCTGAAGTGGTGGGAGATAGGGGAGGACCAAATATCCTGGATCACCAACGCCCACCACAAATTCCTCACATAAGTCGACTCACCCCCTTCCTCTGCATCGCCGGGTTGTAAATTCCATCCCAGAGAACATGCCATTCGTACGGCCTAGCTTATCAACAAACGTACACCCTTTTCTCCCGCCGTGTCTGCCCTTCCTGGCGGACGTACCGTAGTAGACTTCAATCCATAACTCTCTTCGCCAACCAATAGCGCCAGGAGCATTAATGCTTGTACATTCTGTATTGCCGGGGTTTTTAACGGACATTTGGTCATCATGTATGCTTCCAATGACGTCCTCAGTTCATCGACGCAAAAATTCGGGCTCGACTCGGAACATAAAGATGTAAGTAGCCGAGCACAGAAATTGAGCAGAATCGAAGAGTCATGGCAAAGGTCCTTCGGAGCTATTATCGGAATGTAGTTGGCTATAAATGCTTTGAACCTAAATCCGGGTCAGTCACAACCCTAACCTTGACTTCTGGAGGATAAAAAAGAGGGTATAAGTGGTACAAGTGTTACTTCACCTTTCCACTGGATTGGAATATGCACCGACAGTAAATGGAATAGAATATGCCCTACTAAATCGTCAGTTTCGAAATTGGATTGGGGCGGACCATCGGCTAGAATAGAGCACTGGAATTTACTTGCCTAGCTTCTGTGGTAGGGGATTCCCGGGTAGGCGAGTTTAAATCCTGTCTGGGAAGCTGTTAGCCACCGTAAAACCGGGGGGGGGGAGAAACCGTTGAAATCGATAATACTTTTGAGCGGTGGTCCTCTTCCCTCTGGTCTCCTCAATAGGTAATACAAATGTGCACTCGA
The DNA here is from genome assembly GCA_014065205.1 of Tuber brumale. Lineage (NCBI taxonomy): Eukaryota > Fungi > Ascomycota > Pezizomycetes > Pezizales > Tuberaceae > Tuber > Tuber brumale. The sequence continues at coordinate 267,793 of JACCEG010000078.1, read as the reverse complement.
GGTTAAGTTTCCCACACCTCTGGCAATTGCTGTTCTCGGAGCTGCTGGCGGGTAGAGCTCCAATATCGCAGCTTAATAAGGGCAGGGTTAGCTTGGGGTATGGGTTGACTTGATGAATAAAGAAACCTCCCCCCCTTTTTTCACGTCTAAAGATCTCCAGAGGAGAGATGGTGGGATGGAAGGAAAGAAGGAAGGGTTTACCGTGAACGACCACGTCTACATTGGTCGCAAGCTCGAGCGGGTTTACGCCTTTTGATGCGATTCTGTTGGTCGGTTTTGTCTGCCATGGAGAGGAGGGGGGGCGAATTGCGAAAGAGAACAAACCTAGGCTGTGGTTGTGACAATAGATGGGGGTAAGGCTGGTGGAGCGATAAAAGAAACATAAGAGGGCGGATAGGAGAGTGTGGGGCATATCGTGACTTTAGCATTAGGAAAAAGAAAGCAAAAATGCTTGGAAACGATATCCACCCACCGCCGCCATACCAAACCAATCAGCAAACCAAACAACACCAAACCACGTCCTGGTGAACCGATATTATACCTATGCTTTACCACAACAACCCAAGTCCGGCGGCGGTACAATAGAGTATCGATTAGTACAACATCGATCTCAGCACTACATGATTTACATTTGCAGTAAGTGATAGGTTAAACCGAGCGTTGCCAATGCCTTATGATACCTTCCCCCACTTATTAGGGATTCAGTATGTATTTCGCGCATGCAGTGGACACAAGAAAAGTCTCTTCAAAGACATGCTCACCGCTCCCCTAATTCAGCTTCACACAAGCCCATCTTCGGACGTGCGAAGTGCAGATACTCCGGCATCCTTGTGGGGTGAAGGGATAGGCTCTGTGTAACAACAAAACTTCACTTTTTCGCTAAAAGACTTTGTCTCAGACAGGATGCACACACCAAATGGACAGGTACTTGTAAAACTGATCAAGGCTTGCCAGCCTCTTCCCCACATTTACCTACCCACCATCCTTGAACCCTGCGCTGTCAGACGGTTCTCGTCTGCTCAGTATAGGACCAACCACCACTCCCACCACCTCCCCCCCGCTACCCTTAGCTCCAGGTGCCATTAGAGAAAACCCCACCATCCTCCAATGCGAAACGGCGTGATCTGCCGAAATCTCCGGAAAAATACTCACGACGACCAAGGTGCCCAAGGAGGAAGAGGGATAGTGGGTGAAAGAAAGAGGATAAAATGGTTTACCACAAGGCCAGAAAATCATGCCTGGACTGCCGCCGCCGGCATCTAAAATGTGAACTAGAAGAGGGCTCGTCAAGCTGTTCCTGCTGCACAGGACAGGGACGAGAATGCGTCAAAGATCTAGAAGCTCAAGATAAACATTTATCTTCTCAAACAGCAAAAGACGGGTCCTTCCTCCCCTTCCTTCCTCCTCCACCTATCCAACTAACTATGGAATCAAACCCAGAGCAATAGTCCTCAACGGCTCCACCTCTGCATTCGGCGGCTTCCAGCTCAGAAAGGCCAGCTTTCTCCCGGCCGACGGGCCTAGCGCGAACCGAGTTCTCCGTCTCCGGCAAGAGCTAGGATTACAACACAAGCATACAGCCAGCTGGACCGAAGAGAGAGACCCGGACCACGAGCTTCGCCTGGACAAGCCGGTGCTGGACCACCTGCGGCAACTATACTTCACACATGTGCACCCGTACATCCCCATCATCACGCAGGTCTACCTCGACGATCCCGCCACCCGGCCAAGCCAGCTGCTGCTCTCGGCAATGTACGGCGTGGCGGCCAGGCTGCCCGGGGTGATCGTGTCGACGCGGGACTTTTTGCACATAAAGCGGGTGTTCGAGCACCAGCTTAAGAAGCTCACCGTGAACTATGTTCCAAGCCTGCAAGCGTGTCAGGCGCTCACATTGATCCACCTGACGTTGGAGATGCAGTGCGAGGGGCTGGAAGGTGTGGAAACCTGGCCGCTACGTCTAGCCAGTGCGGTGCGGATGGCGCTGGAATTAAAGCTACACGACGAGTCCAAGTACCCTCCTTCGCCACCATACATGGCGGAACTCCACCGCAGACTTTTCTGGGTACTCTTCACTAAGGATAGGTGGACGAGTACAGGCAAGGGATACCCACTCATGCTCGACATAGCGGATATCCAAACTTCCCTACCTACAGCAACAGACCTCGACGATGGCAGTAATGATCCCGCCAATGACGACACCCCACCTGCGCACGAATTCTTCCTAGAGCTAATCCATCAGGCCATCGTCCTCGGGGCCATCCACCCAATCTGCTTCCGCGCTGATAGATACGCACATGTGACACCTAAACACTTCCGCAAAATCGAGGCCAAGGTTGAGGCCCTCGGTTCCCGACTCCGCTCTTCCAACAAACTCTCACCAACAGCCCAAGCCCACCTGGAACTCAACTACACCGCCATCCGCCTCCTCTTCTACGGCCCCTTCTTCAAACCATCTTCTGACGCGGAAGCCGTGCTCTTCAGCCACTTCGTACCAGACATCGCGAGCGCGCGCCTACGCCTCGCAAAAGGGGCCGTCCACGCCCTGGGCTTTGCGAGCAAGGAATTGTTGTACACGGGACCGAGTATTTGGAGCATTCTGTTCTACGCCATCGTGAGGTGCTTCCTCGTGGCGCTGAGCATTGTGCATGACCCCATTAGCGAGTACTCACCACAGCTGCGAAATGCCGCCGCGGAGGCGGTGGCCAAGGTTAGTGATATTGCAAGGTTCATGTGCGAGGAGCGGAGGTGGTGCTTTATGGTGCTCTCCGGGACGCTGATGTTGTTTACCAAGAGGGTTGCCGAGGATAAGGATGCTATTCGGAAGATTAAGGGGAATAGGGAAGCTTCGCCCGTGGCTGCTGCGGCAAGGGAGCAGAGGAGGAAAAGGAAGGCTGTGGTCGAGGAGGTGGTTGTTAAGAGAGTTGAAATGTCTGTGGAGGGAGAGGTGGGGACGGGGGCCAGGGGGGTGATTCCTGGAACGGCGATGACGGGTATCCAGGCGGGAGTCATGCCGCAACAGGTAGGCTCAGGTACTGCACCAGCGGCCGCGGCGGGTGGCATGGCTGGGATGGCGGGGTTCAAGTTACAAACAACGCCCGGAGAATGCGCGGAATTCAACTGGGATTTGGGTGGTGGCTATAGCGAGGAAATTAACTGGGAAGAGTGGGACATGATGTTTTCCGGCATCACCGATGGGTCGACTATCCCGGTTGATTAGCTTTATGTCTTGTCCTATTGTAATTAGGAACATGTTTTTATCTTACTCGGCTGGAGGCGTTTCGTCCATAAAACTGGAAGTAATTACTGTGCGAAAGAAAAGGGGTTAGAAAGTTCTTCGGCCTTCATCATCAACACCGCAATCGCCGTCATGTGCATCTCGCACCCCCATCTTAATATTTTTTTTTCTTTTCTTTTCTTTTTCGCAACGATAAGATAACGAACCAGCCGAACATAACTTCCATTAACCCCCGTACTAATATTCTACCGCCACCACCACTTCTGCTCAAACCTGTTCCTGCATCCATACTAATTTACACAACACAGCACCCGCACAACGCTTTCTCCTGCCGTAGCGCATGCCCCACGGAACACCATATCATTTTCCTCCATGCATCGGTGCGCTTGCGCCGGGCATTCGTTTACTCTACCCGGTGAGGCACCGGCCTGGGCTCGATGTAGGATGCAACAAGGGAGGACAAATAAGCTATCAGCGACTGTGTGAATTCAGAATACGATACTAGTGACGTTGGGCACAGTAGGCACTCGAATACAATAGAAATGCGCAGGATTCCTTGTAATTTTGGCAGGTCTTTGAAACCCCCCCCCCTAGGATAAAGGTGGAGAAACCACCGCAAACTCAGCCCTGAGTCGAGATAAAAGAAAAATGAGAAAATACACAGGGCCTTGCTACGGAAAGCGATTATACTCGAGTAGTATAATGTCCTAGCGGATTTCTCTCATTTCGAGCACTTACGGTATGCATTGCCCCCCACCCTTAACTTTATGTCCTGGCTGTTGCGCACGGCGATCCGACAACCGAAGTGCTTGGTCGGGAGATCCTATATGTCTTGCTCACGATGCTTACAATACTTGCTAGGCAGAGGCATCATGTTAAAAGAATCGCACTGGCTGTAAAGCAACGTACGATGTTAGCACCTCCAAATCGACTAGTCTTTGGTTTAAATAAACTAAGAATTATTCATTCACTTATTTATTCTCGCCGGGGGGATCACGTGCGACGGTCAATAGATGCCCGCCTCAATCCCCTCACAGTAATATAGTTGGTTGGCGACTATCATGGCTAACTTAGGCGCGAGAGAGAAGGCCCTAGTATTGTACACAGGGCAAGCCATTTTCTCTTCTCCTCGCGTTTACCCCCCCCCCCCTTACGCCTACAACACTCCTGCTGCGATCATGAACAATGGTACCCTAGAAAAAATAAGGGAAGCCGATATCGTCATCACAGGATGTCACTCGATACTTGGCCAATAAACTGTTTCCAGACCAACTTCATTGCGATGGAGAATCTGGGAAGCCCGAATGTAGACGCGCCCGCCAGCTAGGACTCGTGGGACCTTCCCATTCCCCCTTTTCGATCGCATCCGAGTGAATACCGTACACCCAGGTCGAGTGGCACTTTGCAAAGTCCATACCACTAGGAACTAGTCTAGTGCATCTCCGGATAGCCGTCCTCTCCACTCCAGATTTTCAAAAGGCTAGCAGAGCCATCTTAGCAGGTCCTACCCCACTGGAACAAGCTCAGGTCCGGTACCCCGCGTGGTAAGCCAGTGAGCCCAAGCGTCTCGGATGCCCAGTAGGCATCTGCAGGACCGTGGGAATCCTAGGTAGGGTGTCTCATGCTGTAGGTCTCTGTACCCGAGTAGTCTCCGTCCATCACCTACAGGGGTCCGCCGTGTTCCGGAATCTGAGGGAATAACAGCCGGCCCGTCTGCCCCGGGAAGAGGTCCGGACGGTCGGACTGGGCACTTGGGCTCATTGGGGTCAACGGTTATCAACCACCTAATAGTATTCCAGGAAATCCATTTAATAGTTTTTAGTTTATTCTGGACAGGAGCAGCTCTGTGCCAGGGTAATGATACAACCGTGGCGCAATCTGGTTCTCGGCTACTCAACCACTTCAACTCAGATCCGTAGCCACGCCAACCGTAAGTCCGGAGTAGCTTCCCACTTATCAGAATTGGCTCATTTATTCTAGCGGCAATGTGCTTGCCATATGCAAAGGTTATGATAATACCCCTCTCATCGTGGCTCTGAACAGTGTAGGGGTCGAGCGGTGACGCCAACACCCTGCCCAACAGTAGATATTCGAAGGGCGCGACTGTTTATGATATCTTGCCATGCACAAGTGTGGCAGCCAGATCGGGAGCATTAGAGGTCTCTACGGCATTTACCTCGGATACATGAGCAAACACCTATGAAAATCTAACGCCTGGGCTTTGAGAAACAGGGTTCGATCACCACTATGACAGAATCTGTAATGTAGAACAAGCTAATAGATTAGGGCCCCACCGCCAATGCACGTATGCCGGCATCTTTTTGTGGCCTCAGTTGCTCGCCCAACCACTCTAGAGTCTTGTGGGTGAATGGCGGGGCAAGAAAATTTTTCGGGATGGAACTGCTGTACCGGTAGGTGATCTTTTGGATTCCGTGGAAATCGAGAAGACCTACTGGCAAAAGGGGGAAAAACTTCCTCAAAATGCCCGTAACTGCCTCTATGCCCAGACATGGAAGTTCGCTTTGGGGTCCTTCTTTATCAGCGAACTCAATCCGAGCCTGTAGAAGTGGTTGAATACCGCGCTCGTACATGTGGCGCATCACTGCAGCTACAGTGGTCCCCACTCTTGGTTTCGGAGCCTACCGGCACCGGCCGGCGTCTGTTGCTCCAGCATTGAAGGCTAAAGTGCGCCAATACTAAATCACCGATAAGGCGATGTACTTGTACTGTACTGTGCTCGCATTTTTTTTTGGATACTATCGTCATAGTTATGGTGTCCTGCTCGAGTACGTTGGGGCATAGATCGCTGCCTAAGGGATGTGCGGCAGAGAGGCGAAATTTCCGCCAAGACAATGGTAGGAATGTGGCGCCGCCCAGCGATTGAGTTTTAGCGCGGCGGCTTGCGACAGGTAGCTCTAGCCGTGCATGGTTACCACCTGCTTCAATAGGGGTGCAATTCCCTTAAGAATTACCCGGAGGCCAGAGCAAACCATGGCGGCCAACGTGGAGATGATGTGCTAGTGAGCAGGTGGAGCAGACGGCCAGCCGACTGAGAAGCATATCGAACAACGCCCAAGGCCTCTAGCGGGATCCTTTCCATTTCCTTCCACATCGACCAATTCATCGGACCCTGAGCTGGCATGACGGTGATGAAAAGATCGTGGCTCTTCAAGCGGCTTGGAGGACCTCCAGGAGTGCTTCCCCTTGATACATGCTCCCTAACGAACTGGGGAGGGCCGGTCGGTCATGGAAATATCCCGCCCAAGTCTCAAGTATGTGGAGATCACCGCTAGGTGCGTCGATCCGTTGTCTATTCATCTTGCCGGCGGCCCGCATGCCACGCAGGATACCAGCAGGATCATACTCGTTCCCCTGTGATCCCTCGGACCCCCGATCCCTAACTCCCCCCTCAAGCTTCCTGCGAGAGGTTAAATATCCTACGGCCCTCAACTTTCCTTTCGCTCCCAATCCGCTCGGTCCATCCTGCGAACAGAGCGTGAGCCAGTTGTGGCGATCTCTGTCTCTCTTTTTGTTCATCACAAAATGCTATCCCTCACCCTCAGCGCAGCGATCTTAGTGTCTATTAGCTTAATCTCAGTTACCACAGCCACCCGCCCCCGCGCTCCTGATGCCAATTCGTGTCCGGGTTACAAGGCGACCAACATTAAGGAAACCGATAGTGGTCTCACGGCGGAATTGCAGCTCGCTGGGACCGCCTGTAATATCTATGGTAAGGACTTGGCAAACTTGAAGCTGCAAGTGACATACGACTCAAGTATGAACCCGTCCATCCCCCTATATGACGCGCGCAATTGACTGAAAGTTTGTCGCAGAATCTCGCATTCAGGTCAAAATAGCCGACCCCGAAGAGAAGCGATACCAAGTTCCGGAGGAAGTATTCCCTCGCCCAGACAGCAGAGCTAATGGGTCAGCGAAATTGTCCGACATTGCCTTTACCTACGCCGCTTCCCCCTTCGGTTTTACCATTACCCGGCGCTCCAGCGGCGAGAAGTTGTTCGACACCACCGGGAATGCGCTCGTCTTCGAGAGCCAGTACTTGCGACTGAAGACCTCTTTGCCCACCGATCCTAACATCTACGGTCTTGGAGAACATACGGACTCTTTCCGTCTCCCTAATATCAACCACACCCGCACCCTCTGGTCTAGAGACTCCTATGGTATCCCGCAGAATAGCAATCTGTACGGGAACCACCCCATCTACTTCGATCATCGCAAATCAGGCACCCACGGTGTCTTCCTTTTGAACTCGAATGGCATGGACATCAAGCTTGAGACCGTGGATGGCAAGTCAAGCTTGGAGTATAATGTCATTGGAGGTGTCTTCGATCTTTACTTCTTCGCTGGCCCTGAACCAGTTGCTGTTGCGAAGCAGTACGCTGAAGTTGTTGGACTTCCTGCCATGATGCCCTACTGGGGATTGGGTTTCCACCAGTGCCGTTATGGTTACAGAGATTGGATTGAAGTTGCTGAGGTAACATATGGCCGAGTGCCCGATTATGATTATAGCTAACCTGGAAAAATAGGCTATTGCAAACTACTCCATTGCCGAGATTCCCTTGGAGACTATGTGGACTGATATCGACTATATGTACAACCGTTGGATCTTTACTCTTGATCCTGAGCGATTTCCTCTCAACAGGGTTCGCGAGATCGTCGACTACCTCCACGAGCACGACCAGCACTACATCGTCATGGTTGATCCTGCCACCGCTTACCAAGACTATCCAACTTTCAACCGCGGCAAGGAGGATGACATTTGGCTCAAGGAGGCCGATGGCTCCATCCACAAGGGTGTCGTCTGGTAAGTCACTAATTCAACCCCTTGTCGAAATCACAGCTAACATTAGCAAGGCCCGGTGTGGCCGCGTTCCCCGATTGGTTTCATCCTAACACTGGCTCTTTCTGGACTGGCGAGTTCGTTGAGTTCTTCTCCGCTGATGCCGGTGTCAACATTGACGGTGTCTGGATCGACATGAATGAGCCTGCCAGCTTCTGCAGCTACCCGTGCATCTACCCCGAGGCCGACGCCGCCGAGCAGAAGCTGCCCCCTCAGCGCCCCCCTGCTCGCAAACCTCCCAGATCTATTCCTGGATTCCCCGGCACCGCAAGCGCCACTGCGACCGCTCAGAGCGCCAAGCGCAGGGTGCACAAGAGGCAGAAGGGCGGCTCGGTTGATCTTATCTCTCCCCCGTACGCTATTGCTAACGATGCACCATTGGGGCTGGGTGATCGTACTGTCCACACTGACGTTGCACACTACGGAGGCCTTTCTGAGTACGACACTCACAACCTTTACGGAACTAGTAAGTTCGTTAGGCACCACCTTGACAGTATAGATATTAATTATTTCCAGTGATGAGTGACGTCACCTATGAGGCTATGCTTGCCCGCCGCCCCGGATTGAGGCCCTTGGTCATCACTCGCAGCACTTTTGCCGGTGCCGGTAAGCATGTCGGAAAGTGGCTCGGGGACAACTTATCCCAATGGGACCAATAGCGCGTTCCCCTCTTCCACGTTTTCCGCCGGATCTAGCTAATAACCTCTAGCCGCTGGTCCATCGCTGGCATGCTCGGCTTCGCCAGCATCTACCAAATCCCCATGGTCGGCTCCGACGTCTGCGGCTTCGGCGGCAACACCACAGAAACCCTCTGCGCACGCTGGGCCTCTCTCGGGGCCTTCAATCCCTTCTTCCGCAACCACAACGGGGACACCTCCATTCCCCAGGAATTCTACCTCTGGCCGCTCGTCGCCTCCTCGGCGCGCAAGTCAATCGAGATCCGCTACCGCCTGCTAGACTACATCTACACTGCCATGCACCACCAATCCGTCGACGGAACCCCGCTTCTCAACCCGCTCTTCTTCAAATACCCCAAGGACACAAACACCTACAAAATCGACACCCAATTTATCTACGGCAACGCACTCCTCGTCTCCCCTGTCATCGGGGAGAACAGCACGAGCGTAGAAGTCTACCTACCTAAGGACACCCTCTACGACTTCCACACTGGCAAGAAGATCAAAGGAGAGGGCAAGAACGTAACACTCACAAACATTCCCTTCGACGAAATCCCTTTACACATCATCGGCGGGAACATCCTGCCCTTCCGCTCCTCCAGCGCACACACCACCGCTGAGCTTCGCACCCGGCCATTTACGATTGTAATTGCCGCGGACGAGCGTGGTGAGGCGAGCGGGGGACTGTACATAGATGATGGAGTTAGCATCCAGCAGAAGGCCATTATCGACGTCACGATGGAGTACAAGAGTGGAAGGTTGAGCATTAAGGGGAAATTCGGGTTTAAGGGTGAGACGGACGGTGCTAATGTTAGGGTTGAGTCGGTGAAGGTGCTTGGGAAGAAAAGGGAGAATTGGGAGAGGGATGGAGAGGGGGCAGAGGAGGTTTTTGAGAAGAAGGTTTGTGTGGAGCTTGTTGGGGATGTGGAGCTTGAGGTTTAATTGTTGGCAAGATGTCTGAGGGCGAGTTGATGTATTGTATATTTGTATGTATATATGTACCAATATGTACATAAAGTGATTCAATTGGCATTACAAAATCAGAGCCTGGTGCGATTACCGTGATAGCGACAAGACCGGGTAAGAGCACAAGCTAACCTAGCCCAACTCATCTCCTGCATCCCAATAACCGGTACAGCATATAAGCCCCTCCCTCACCCCCTTGTTTGATAGTGTCCGTTATCCGGCCCTCAATCAGATACCTTCACAAGAGTTCGCCTGGAATATTTTCCGCGTTCGTGTGAGTGCACATGATCAAGTACGATCGCAATCACCAAAAGTTAAGCTAATTGCATAGGTACTGTACTCTCCTACAAGAACTACAAATGGCAGAGATAGATATCACAACAAGTTGATACGATGTTCGGGCATAAATGCTTCAAGAAAGAGAGAAAGAGAGAAAGACAGAAAGAGGGAATGTGTGTGTGAGGGGAAGAGGAGTCAACTTGATGGGATATTCGAATTACAGTAGAGTGAGTGCCTTCAGGTCCCGTCATGGCGCTTTCCAATTCCGACGGTGGCCTGCACAGTCATCTTCAGTATTCAAACACGACCTCACCAGCTGTTCGAACTCACGCCCAACCAAAGCGCAAGTAACGCATCATCCCGAGCGGGATGAAAAAAAAAAATCATGGCATGGTATGAGCTCCGAGTTATTACCAGTGGGCTGATATATACAACTCAAAAAACGGCCCCAAAACACTATCATTACTACTGGTTGTATTCCACCCACTACGAGTAACTCAAACCTTCCCCTGTTTCCCAACATTAAACCTCCCCCCATCAACTAGCACTGCAGCGCCAGTGATTTCATACCCCTTAAACATCCTCGCCGGCGCACCCTTCTGGCACAGTTCGTCCAACTCCTCCAGCGCACGCCCGCTGGTCTCAGGAACATAGATGAAAGTGTAAATCCCACCGGCAATGACACAGGCGGCGAATATGAAGCCGACCTTGGGACCTAGGCCTGGCCCGTCGTCGTTTGTGAGGTAGGGCAATGCGAAAGTGACAGCCCACGAGAAAAGGATGTTGGGAGCACTGCCGAGGGCATGGGTCTTTTCTCGCAAGGTGTTAGTCGAGACTTCGTAGGTTATTAGTCATGCTCTATTCACTACTTTAGGCTAATATCATTCTGTTAATCACATGCGCGAGATGGAAGAGGAAAATCTTTTACATGGGAACCTAAGGACGCGGCGAAACAAAAAACGTAGATTAGCACGAAGGAGACGATAGCACGCTGGGCGGCGATGTTCTCTTCCGATTTCATCCCTGCGATGCCCACCGCGATATGCCCGATGAACATTACCACCGAACCTGCGAGGAGCAGCGCCCGACGGCCCAGTCTGTCGACCAGGAAGAATGAGACTATCGTCCCAACCAGGTTTACCAGATTTGTCACTATCGTTATTATGAAGGGGCCCCCGACCCCAATTTGCGAGACGAATACAGTGCCGTAGTTGAAGATGACGGAGACGCCGTTCAGCTGCTGCATCACCTGGATGAGAATAGCTAGAAAGGTTCGTCGCTGCGAGTGCATGAATTGTTATCAGGGATAAGTTACTTTCTCCCTTCTGATTTAGGGCGGGGGAGTTGGGGCGCCGTATCCTATTCGTAGTCTTGAAACAGTCGGCCCAGCTGGATGCCATGTTGATTTCCTCTTGCTCACTTATGGTCTCCTTGAGAAACAAAACTTCGCTCTCGACAGAGAACCCAGTGTTCCCCCTGTGAATGACTTCCAGACTCTTTCGAGCATCCTCCTCACGTCCCTTCTTCATCAACCATCCTGCCTATGTTAGCCCATAATAAGATGTAAAGACTTTGTCTACCTACTTGGTGATTCCGGCAGGAACGGTAGCCCCGGGATAATCAATATTAGTAATACCAAAAGCACATCGATAGGAATTCGATACGAAGCACCACTCTTAATCTTCTGGGAAAAATTGTTCACAATGGATATCAAAAAGCTTCCAACGACGATGTTGAGCCGATATAGGGTAACCATGGTGCCAGGTATCCGTCGTGGAGAACGTTCGGCTATCAATTCCCTCTGGGTAAACAGATTGTCACTATCAGGATCAAAAAGTGCAAATCACGAGCTCTCTCACCTTGATATATGGGAACAAAAATGGTAGCAAAACCAATTGATACGTCTAGTTTAAACAATCAGTTATTATAACCCACCCCACGCAACGAGATGGGAATCTCCGTCGCGCCAGACATACAGTTAAAGAGCCTCCCAGCAACAAAGAGAGCTTCGTTTTTCATGGCAATTTGCATCACAGCCCCAATTATGCTCGTGACACACATAATGAAGAGGCCCCATCGCCGCCCCAGAACATCACCATAGTACCCGCCGAACAGCGCCGCCAAGAATTGTCCCACGTATGGAAATGAGCTGATGAAGGATTGCTGGCCAGCGGGAATGTAGTACTTTCCAGTCTTGCTGTTGGAGCTTCCGAAATCCTCAATAAAGTTCGGCATGGCAAGGACACCCGAAAGTTACCCGCTGTCCATGCCGAAAATCAACGCTCCCAAGGAGACGAAGATGCAAAGGCCGATAACCACTATCCTTGCCATTGGTGGTAGGATATGCAGGGGGGAGGGGGGATGGTTGTATGATAGGAAATTTGCGTGTGCAGATGTTAGAGTGTAGGTAGATTCCAGCGAAGCTGACAAAACTACTGATCCCCTTGGCTGGTTTCATAACCCGAATTTCCGCTCCAGCGCCTCGATTCTAATATCTCAGTCTATGGATGGGTTTGCCCCCATGGGGAACGGGATGGGAAGACGGAAAATGGAAACCCCAATCTACGCGCTGGCAGAAGCGATGGCCCGCGAGATGCAGCTCGTTCCCCAGCAGCCAGAGGTAAAATGTTAAGACCATACCTACCTTGAAATATACTGGAACCACCCGTGCACCCCTTTTCCCACTTCTACTTACGGTAGCTATATATATATATATATCACCGTGGGCATGGCGTTATAAGAGGCTTCCAAAGTCCTCCTTGCAGACTCCGGACCCGATGGAATAGACATTTATCACGCACGCTCAATTAAGAAGGCTCAAACTAGTACCCTCTCTCCAGTCCGTATTAAGCCGGTCTTGCAAATATACCTCGAACCCCGAGCAGATGATGGTCCTATAATATGATCGTACGAAACCTCCGGTACGAATGAGTCCACTTCCTATTCACGAAGGAGGAGGTTGAAATTTTGTTCGAGCATGACCGCGTATGAAGAAGTCCTTCCCCGGAATCAGAGATTCGAGGCTTGTAGCATGGTCCTGTATTTGAACCTGTCACAGGGCTACCCCACTTACTCTACCGTGCTGGTTAGGACAGGCTCTAAGGTTAATTAAACCCCTCAACTCAGTAGAGCAAGCCAAAGCCAAAGTACATTAAGAAACTGGAATAATTGGGGCTAGCGCTAAAACTTCCAACCCCCCTCCCTCCTAGACGGGGGGGGCGAAAACGCCGCGAAACCTTCACCCCCTCAACCCCAGTCTAAGACAAAAAAAAGTGGCAAAATAAACTCCATCATTCTAGCGTGAGGTTCAATTGTTCCAGTTCTTACGGTAGTCCCCTGTACTACAGGAACCTCTACCGTAAGAACTCCAATGGACGCACCATGTACTCTACCAAGTAGTCCAACATTTCCTTCCTGGAAAGAGGGGGAGATACACTCTAGCGTGCAGGCATATGATCCGATTATTCGAGTTCGTAGCGTATGAAACCCTAATTGAAACTAGAGTTAGAGGTAGAGAAATGTAATTACCGTGCTCGGAAATCCCTAGAAAGCTACTCGAATGGTGACAATAAGGCCAACCCCAATTCTAACATGCGAAATATTGGCACACCATAGCACAGTACCATGGGGTATGTTGTGGAGTTGCGAAAGACAATCACTAAAATCGTAAATAAACGCCAGAGAAACGGATAAGGAGTGACAGATCGTAGGGGCTATTCCAGAGAACAGAGATCGTCGCTAATTAAAAAGTGGAGGAAGTGGAAAATAGCAGAGATTTTTGTACTGTACGCATCAGATCCACTAGGGTAAGTGGGAGCGTGTAATCACCCCATTTACTATTGTAGCAAAAAGCAAAGCTAAAAAAGCGGCGGTGATGTGCAGTATTTACTGTCGTTCTCGCCACAGGCAGGAAGGCGCCCGCAGGCAGAGATTTCAAAAAATCAATGCTTATCCGAGCGTCTATACTCGAGTACTAATTCACAACCCCCCATTTTCGGGCACTTCTCGACCGCTACGGGTATGGTATAATCACCTCTCAAACCTAGCTAGGGTTATCTCGCTCCTCCAAGAGGGTTTAATAGTATATCCGCCAAGCTGCGACCCTGCATTAAAGCCGTCGGTTCCGATAACCTTTGTTGGGGGACATTGTGGCACTATACTACGGCGAAAAAGCGGTAACCTCCGAAAAACGTGAGATCAGATACTAGTACCAGTTGCCGAATTTCTGCAAGGTATATAAATCTACCTCCAGTCTGAGAGTGCTTTCTTTTTTTCTTTCTCTTTTCGAGAGTGAGGAACTGGGAAATGAAACAGAAGATGGATATGGAGCAAAGCATGCGAAAAATATTTTTTTCTAGAAAATGCCTTTCTGGCCTCCCACGTGATAGATTTACTGTACTGGAGTATGCAGCGCTGCCCAACAACGACGGGAGTTGATTGGGGTTCTCGAAGCCAATATCAGACAAACATGAATAACCCACCCACCCACACACACCCACACACACACACACACACAATAGAGAAATTCCATCATTTCAGAGCTGCTCGCAACCTTTGCTCAATACGGGTTGTTCATATAGTACTATACAGTACCATACAGTATAATACCTCGATCATGTCAATAATAGGCCCAATCCACAGATCGGCCGCCCTCCCGCTTCACGTCGTTTTCGCCGAGCGAGGTATCAGTGAGGGAAAAACAATGGGGCATATCCGAATCCACGAAACAAGGCGTGGAGAAGGGGGGTGGGGTTTGATAGCTGTGTTGTCGGGCTTGCATGATCTGTTGCCAAGCCCCTGGGCCGACAAGCCTGTAAACAGCCAATGGCTAGGGTAAAAAGTAAATGCCGCTTTTTCTATTATACTTCGAAGCTATGATACTGAATGCACTCAACCCAGCACTTCACGCCTCTACAACCACCGATTAGATATCATACCTGGGACTCTCTGAAAATTGGGAGTAGTATATAAGAGGTAGGGTGCTGGCCGGGACGGATCGGGGAATGAAAAACTCGGGGAACAGGCCCAGAGGGGAAAAGACCTTTTGGTATCGGAAATCCTCTTTTAGCTGGCCGTGGCATGACAAATATTGTATTGTGAGAGGTGGGGAGAAAAGAGAGGGGAAATGAGACAGGCTGAATGTGGTTGGAAACAAGCGGGGACAAACATGACAGGGTGACAAGGTTTCCATTGAATGTATCATCATAGTAATCCTTTGGTAGAATAATAATGATGAGCAATATTCCGGGTATAAGCTAACACGTTGTTTCATTTCGCACAGCATGTGTTAGTGTAGTGTAATATACGATCGTACATTTCCTAATAATCAAAAACACTTCTTCCACAGTAGGGGCTCTAAGCATCGAAAGCGATGACGATAATAATTATTATGTAAATATACAGTAGGGGTGTCGTTCCACTCAAGCTTGATCTAAATCAACATGGGATATCACTCGAATATGTAGGAAGCAGGAAGACCCGAGAATACGACAGAAGACGCCACCAGAGCACAGCAACCTTTTATCCAATCTAGCGTCGGGCCCAGGATTGATAGCTTAAGGTGAGCTAGACCAGACAAGTCTCGGATGGGGGCGCTGCATATAGCCAACCCCCCTCAACACGAGAGCCATGCTTCACATAAAAAAAAAGATAACAGTCATCCACATTACATCGCTCATGAAATATACATCCCGGTCCATCACCCCCTACTATTACCATTCCCATCACCACCGGAAACAACCCCCTTCAAATCCTTTAAATCTGGCGGTAAGAACATCGTCGCTGCATCCGCGCTCCACCAGCTCTCAGCAGAATAATACTCCACCCACAAATCCTCGTCCGCGATCTCCCGATTCGCAGCCAAAAACCTCCTGGCATCATCCATACAAACATTTCTATCCCAGAGACTGTCCCAGAGACTGTCCCTGACGGTGATTTTGAACCCGACCATTCGTTGAAGCACGACCTGTGCCCAAAATGTTTTCTCCGTGACACCTCGGGATGATTCGTTTTTTAAGAGTTCGTCTTTCACGAGGAGTCTTGCGGCAGCACCGAGGGAAGAGGAGGTAGGGGTGGCTGTATTAGGGGATGAGCAAGAGGAAATCTGGGAGGAAGATTGAGAACGTATGACGGTCCACAGTGCGGAGAAATACCACCATATCATTCCCCCGTGTGAACGTAGCAGCAAACTCGGGTCTTGCATTTCAGAAAGAACCCAATGTTCGGCTAACATAAGCTCTATATCGTCCGCAGGCACTTTTCCAGTAGCTTGGCTGTGCACTTCTCTTGTCGCTGCAGCGGTGATGTCCACGAGGGGAATGATATTCGGTAGCGGTTTGATCCCCGGAGGAACAAACTCAGCCCGGGCTTGAATACTTTCCCACACCTTCTCCTTGTAATATTCTCGCCAAATATTCCCTTGCACAAGATCCGGGAATGCGAGAGCGAAAGCGTCGTACGAGAAACGAGTGATGTCGACGCTTGTCCCTAAACCCTCGATAGCTGCATGGAATATTTGTATGTAAAAGTAGGCTTTCGTGGCGGAGTAGGGCTTTACAGTGGGATCTCGAACCCTCTGACGGATTATGTGGCGGTTTAGGGCCTCAAGAGCGTCGGCGATCACTTTTCCGCGGCGGGATTTGGTGGTTTTGGTTCGCTTTAGGGTTGAGAGAGCGAAGATTTTGTAATGCTCGTTCAGGTCTGAGGGAGTGTGCGAAGAGGGAAAAAGAGGCGTTTGACTGCTTGGACGGAAGTAGGTTGGGAGGGGTTTGAGGTCTGGGAGGTGCCAGGATTCTTTGGCGGGTGGTGAGAACATGAGGTCACGGGAGTAGTAGATTGTCCATAGGGATGAGCTCAAGTGAGTATTTATTTGTATGAAAGCCTCAAAATCGGTGTGCTCGGGAATTCGGGGAGGATTGCGGAACTCCATGAACTTAAGTATGGATAGGTATATGCTATGGAGATAGAACGTAGTCATGGTTCTACGCCCGGGATCAGCTCGGCGGTGTGTGGATATCAGGCTATAGCTTACCTATGAACCGTGTTTCTGAATTTCCTTTCCGTCCCTTCAACCTGAGCCCTCGCAGCATCTGTGGCCAACACCTTTTCCAGGATATTCAGGAAATCCTCTGCGGCGTCCCATAAACTTAAGCCAGACCCAAGACCCTTGATAAGCACATAGAACCCGCCTCGTACATGACCTCGATGATCCCATACAGGAAAACTTGCAGACTCCATCATCCCAAAGAACCTCTCCGGTGTGAAGCCGACATAAGGGTCGTCCACATGCTCCGGAATAGGCTTATAGACAGGCTCCACGGAGCGGCCGAGCTCAGGGACAGTAGGATTGACATTATTCCGCTTAACACCTGCTATAAGCGCATCTAACAATTTTCCCACCCCATTACCTTCATCAGCGCTGAAGCCGGTGCTCATGACCGAAAATAGGCCCTCCTCGGCGCCCATAGGAAGAAGAGCATCCATTGTCTCCCTAACGTGCTGTTTAACAGCTGTTTCTTGGATGTGCTGAGCTTCTGTTAACAAGTCCTGCTTGGAAAAGGCCACAAGGATGAAAATGACACCGGCTTGCACCGATCCTGTTACTTGAGCTGTGAGCTCATCAATCGTGTCTTTGTATCTTTCTGCATCCCGGATACATTCGCTGGTATTAACGAGGAAAAGTACGGAGTGACCAGGAGTCATATAGTGGCGTATAAGAGGCCTTATGTTGCCACAACCCCCGATGTCCCAAAATGTGATGCTATCATTTCCCCGGGGAACATCTTCACCTGCAAAGTGTCAGCACGTGGTATAGGAATTAGGGCAGCTCTCTCGTACAATTGAATCCGATGGTAGGAATAGTTACCACTTTCTCTCCTAATTTCATTCGGTAGAGAAGTGCGGTCTTCCCAGAAGCATCTAGGCCAGTAATTAAACACCTACCGTTTGGCCCTGGGGCACCATACAGAGACCGAAGGTATGATGTCAACTTGGACATGATTGTTAGACTTCTACCGGTACTTTGCTGGCGATCCCCGGGTAGTATTTAAAGACAGTTGAAGGAATCTGTCCTAGTATCCTCAGTGAGTCATTTAATAGATCTAAACAACTTTCCCTAATGCTATCTCTCATCAAAGTCAGTTTCCACTCCTTTCAAGCTGCGCCTCCATTCGGCTATGAGCTGTGCGAGCGACAGTGAAACCTTGAAACGTGTCGTTGTGCCCCCAAAGCTTGAACTGACCAGTGGCCAGGCCTCACGGTCTCTGCAGGCCAAATACGGGCTCAGCCGCACTTGGGTTAGGGTTACATAGAGGGTTTGCTCAGATGATAAGGTGTTCCTGTCAACTTCCTGATGCATCTCGACGCGTCTCCGTCTAATAACACGTATGATAGGGTGCCCCACTGCCTCCTACAGACCCCTTATCGATACCTGTGTTGTTTTATCACAACTCCACGCGAGCCTTCAACACCAAAGAGATGAGTTACACGAGGAGATGAGTTAGCTTCTTGTAAGGCACACCACTTGTATTACCGGTATATGTATCGTGAATGGGCCAGACGTGTCGGCCGGCACACCGTGGAGTCTCAGATAACTAAACAATGTGCGACCGTGGGTAGTGTAAAATTCCCTGCTCTAGAAAAAGGGCGGAAAGAGGTGAGCCGTTCAGCCCCTGGCCCCTCTGAAAGAAAAATGCCAGAGCTTGCCACAGAAGGCAACTCGAATGGCATGGCACAAGGCCCGATTACCGCGCGAGATATTTTCCGGCGGTAGCGCTTGTTCCCAAGGCTTTTCGCAATTTAGGATTCTGCCTGGGGGCTTTTCATCTGAATACTGTAATTCACCCCAATGCCGGCGGTGAGTATAATTTTTAGAATAGCCGTTAAGCATTCTTAAATCTCTTTATAAAAAGAGAAGCGAGAGGAATAACCCCCTCCTGTTCTCCTCCACTCCAGCCCATGAAGCACGTACCGAGCCCACTCATGAGAAAGAACTCTACATCGGCCCACCAAAGGGGGGCACTGGTGAAAGAGATCCTGAAAGCGAGAAATCCTGGAGGCTGAAGTTCGGTGCTGGGTTCAGGAACCAGCTAAGGATATGCCGGTACGAGAAGTGCTTACACCTCTTTTAGCCCTCCATACCAACTACGGTACCGTACCGTACTGGTATACTCGGGTTGCAGACCCATGAACCGGACCAGGTGAATTAACCTTAAGGAGCTCAAGATTGGCTACTGGTAATGGACGCACTATGTGCTTCACGAAAAGGGAAAATTCCTATAATACAGGACGAGGAAGAAAAGGTCTACCAGCCGCTGAAGGTCTGATCATTGTCATCCTTCCCTCCCTGAGGGCCGGAAGACTCTCTGCAAGGGAAGCAAGTTGCATTCCAATAATAGCCGCAGTTGTGCGGTGCAATTGAATCTCTGGCTTTACACTGTTGAGTGCTATAGGGTGTGGGCAACCACCTTATCTTTGTTGGTGCACGCATGAGTGGGGATTGCCCAGGTTGCGGTGTGTGTGACATTTCCCACTAGTTCTTTTCTATTTAGAGCTGATGCTCTCCTCTCTTCAATCAACGAAGTTTCCTCCACCTCCCATCTCATTTAACATATACTTGTATAAGTTTCAACATTCCCTCATACCATGATACCTGAGTACGGTACCTGCTCGCTTCTCCACCCTGCTCCCTGTCGCGCCACACTAGGAACGACGATTCAATAAAATGTATTAGTCCGCCTCCAAGTTATTTTGGCAGCTCACCACTCGTTCGGCAACCCCGCTCTCCCTCAAATTCACTCGCGATGTGTTTTCGCGCTAGACCGCTCCAAGGCGAATATACTCGTAGATATCACGGAGCTTTAGGCGCAAGTGATCCAACCACCCTCATCCTCTCGGGATTATGGCTGAGGCCAGCACCCCGAGCCACCGTTATTGATAACAAACTAGACCACTCTTGACTTCGCCCGCGAACCCAATAGGGAGGTTTCTGCCACGACGGTCGTAATACGTGCTTATTTCGTGGTGAATTGCGTGTGTATGGACACTAAAGGTTTGCTAAGTACCTGTACAGTACGAGTACAGTGCATAACTTACCGTAGTGTGGATTAAAAATTTTCTCCGAACGTTAGTACGTCAATCGGCTTCCATGAAATCAGCTTCCCCCAAACCAGACATTCCTGAATTTCGATGCGCCAGGGCGGCTGACTCGGGCGGGTCCCATGAAAAGGAAATCCTCTCGAGACTGATTTGGAATAACACTGCCACACCTAGCGCTCGTCTCGTTCCCCGATATACATTCACTATTCCCAAGGCCGACGTACGCACGCGGATTCTGGGGTACTTCCGCTAGCCGCATCTCCATGTTCCGGTACGAATATTTCTACCGGTACTGGGGAGGCGCAAAATACCTTGGGGAGAACCTCCCAGCACTTTCCCTGGCTTTCCTCCAGGGTTGCTTGCGGCTGGATTACGAGAATACGAACTTCTTCCCGTCGGCTATGCGATCGGGCAGTGATAATAATAATAGCGGTGATAAGGATAGCGGATATGCGGTAGGGAGGAGCACCATAAGGTTGTGTCTGGGTTGCGCGCTCTCCTGCCTATAGTTGCATTAGTTGCTATGATACCTTTCAGGATGTGAAATTGGTTCCAAGACATGTATTAATCTTGGCAGGCCTAAGTACCGTAGTTTTCTTGTTCCTATGCGGCACCCCCCCTCCCTCTATTCCTTTGAGGGAGAGAGGGGATGGGAGGGGGAGAGGAGGAGAGAGCACATTGAACTATACAATTACACAAATTCTTGGTGCTGAGCTATTCTTTTCCTCCCCGAGCGAGAGATATTGAATGTTTGGCCTTGATGGCGTGGGGAAGCACAAGCGAACCCTTTAGACTACTGTAACTTATATGCGGTTAAATTACGATAGTAATTACGCTTACAAGTACAGGATAACAGTTAGTGGGAATAAGAAAATTTTCCATAATTTTCGAATCCCCCATCACTCTCAGAACAAGCCACAGAGCCAAGACCCAAGCAAGCTCATGCCCATAAATCAAAATCCCAAGAAACCCAATAGTTCCGGCATAACTTAGCACTTGAGCACAAGCTAGGCCCCGAAAGTACTATACTCGTATGATACCGGTAAGTAACACCCTGGTGGCCCGAACAACTTTAACCTTGGGCACTGTATTTAACATCCTAATAACATCCAAAAGCAGTTGCGTCCAAGTCACTCACGCCTGGTACCTCCAACCCTTTGCCTACACTACTCGTCCTGTCGTGACGTTTGTGAAATGGACCGGGCTTGCATGGTGGCGCAAGGGTGTGCAGGGAGTGCATACAAGGATACAAGAGCCTCATAATAATACTGAATATGGTACGTAGAGGAAAGGAAATACACTTCAAATACTACACCATACATTCAAACAATGTCAATAAACAAAAGAAATTAGATATTAAAGATTCAGAAATTAAAATTATTTCCTCCTTCGTCATCAATACATGCCTTAATACGTTCAGGCATGGAATCAATATGGTAATTGATGCGCTCCTGTGTATATTCTCTCCATACCTTGAATCAAATAATAATATAAGTAGTCTTCTTAGTATTGTAAAATCAGTAATGAAATGATTGAAACTTACTTGCTCTAAAATAACCCTAATCTGACATGCAGTCATGCGGGTACCGATTTGTTCACGTATTCGATCCTTCATCTCCATCCAAATCGTTTCGATTGGATTAAGATCTGGAGAGTTCGCAGGCCAAACAATTTTGGAAAATCCAAGACGCCGGCAATGAATATTATAATAATGGTGGACAGGTGCTGGAGCATTGTCCTCTATTATCATAATATTTCTGGCCGGAAACTCAGTAAGTACCTGTTGAGTAAATGGGTATAACAATGGATGAAGAATACGTTCCCGATAAATATACCAGTCTATGCCCCCCCTCCAATTTGCTTTTCTTGTTTTAAATTCTGGATCTGGAAAGGGTATCTCTAGTCCCATCGCAGCTGCCCTGGCATTATCTGCTAACTCATCATTATACTCCTTTTTCAAGGCTATGAGTGAGTCCTTTAATTGCTTAGGAGTCTCATATGGAGTTGTGTATATATGATATGGGAGTTCATTGCCTATATATTAACAATTAATATTAAAATTATATACAAAATTTAACAACGATAAGTTATTTTTTTAATCAAAAGGCTATAATTACATACCAGATTTTCCATAAAGAATAGCATCTTAAAACATCACTGTTGCTCCTTGAGCAAATTTCCTATCTATATTTTGTAGTCGATATGCCTCTCCAGCTCGACATAAAACACCATGGGCTTGCCGGGATTGGAGACTACCAGTTTCAAAATAGGACTCATCGGTATAGATGAGTTCCTGCCAGTCATGTCCCTGATGTTGATAACAGAAGGCAAGTCGTCTTGCCTTTTGATCAGGATCGAGAGTTGGTTTTCATACAGGCTTTGTAACCGCCTCTTGGGAGATGCGGTAATCGTAGGGTTGACGGGCTTTGTTCTGTACCAAAGCGGTAGCTAGCGAATCAAAGTCCGGAGGCTTTAGCCAAGGTTGTTGAATTGACTTCTTACTGTATCGCGACTACTGAAGTCTCTGAGATGTTTGGTAGGTCTCAAACTAAAGATTCTTGAAGCGAACGGAAGAGAGTAACTGTTCAACCAAGTATATTGAAAACTCTGTCTGCCGAAGTCTGCTCCTTCTAACAAGAAGAATAGCAGTTCTTAAATACACTTCCTAGGCTACTGGAAGCCTTGTTCTCATAACATAATGGACTCCAAAATGGTAGCCCTGAAACCAAACATAAAACATATAGAGTATTAAACCGATACTCGAAACCAAACATAAAACATATAGAGTATCAAACCGATACTCGAAACTAAACATAAAACATGTAGAGTATCAAACCGATACTCGAAACCAAACATAAAACATATAGAGTATCAAACCCTATACTATCAGGCTAGAGGCACACCTCGTTTCCTGAAACATATTCAAAACTCAAACAGTATCAACTAATACATGAAAATCCTAACCAGTAACCAGTACCGGTTACAGGCTTGCAGCGAAAGATTTTGTTTTTACAAAGAGCTTTAGAAATGGTTTGTCAACTAACATCTAGTTCAGCTATTTTATTATTGTTATTTACATATATTGTTAGCTATATATGATTAAAGATTTAAAATATATATGAAAAAAAAAAGTGAAAAAAAAAGTGAAAAAGGAGCTTCTACCTGCTTCCGCTAACTGAGAAAAGGTCATCCAACAATGTTCTGCATCTTGCAGAGTTACTTCTACCAAATGCTGTTTATCGGCTGGGGTAAGTGCCTGGTTAGCACCTTTGATGGAGTTTGAAAGAGGAGCCAGGTTTTCATCTGCACAAAGATCAGATATCCGATTCTCACTGGCCCTTTGACGTGCTGTTCGAATAATATTTGAACAAGTACTTATTAGTACTCCTGTTTGTTCAGATATTTCCTTTAATGTCATCTTTTGACTTCCCTCAAGCATTGCATAGCCTACAATTTGCCCCCTCTTGGCCATTGAAGTTGTTCGTCCTCGTGGTGTTGACATTTTGCTGATTTTAATGGATCTTTCAGATATTGGAGTGGGGATGGAAAATTATGAAAAACCTTCTCTCACAATGAACCTCCTCTATTAATAATATTAAAACTAATCTATTTGGCCTATTCTCATTGGTCATTACTCTCTCCAGGTACTTCCTTGCATGTTTATGCACCTCTTTACGCCACCATACAAGCCCGATCCATTTCACAAACGTCACGACAGGACGAGTACCGGTAGTGTCGTCCACCCCCATCTACCTCTCGCTCGCTCGGTTATTTGGTAAAAAATAGTGGTAGGATTAAAGCAACCGCACGGAACACAACCGACCTGTCCCCCAGAATCTACACTCCCGGAATAGGAGAAGCATTACCTTCAGTGCATAGCACTGCATAGGATATGCAAAATACCAGTATTTTAGATAAGGGATACGTCGTATCCTCCGCAACCCCCTTCCCCCCCCCGCAATACACCCCATGTCCTCGCAATAGCTGGCTGTCTCCTGGTCCCAACGGTTTACCTTTCACCAGATACTCGAATACTCATGTCAAAGTTCTTCCTCACCCTCACTTTTTTTCCACACTCTCCAATCCCAGGCCACCACCTATCTCTCGCACACGAACTTCCTCCACCTTTCCGGGTTTAACCCCTTGCCCACTCTCCGACTCATTTTCAGCCAGCGTTCTCCAGGCAAGCACCTAAACCTAAAGGTGCAAATGGTGTGATAACTGGTGTAGTGCAAGTCCTCCTATTCGTGGAGAAATCATAATATTATCATGGAAATTTTTGTTCCCTCTTTTTCAATCGAAAGAAAATGCCGATCCTCTTGCGTTCGACAGACTTTTGCGCGCACTCTAAATACTGATACTGGGTTCACACATTTCCGGTAGCTTGACGAGCGTTTCATGGGTACCATATAAGTATAGTCGTACCTCAATATAACGAATGCTAAGAGTTCAGGATTTTTCGTTCATTATAGAGAGGTTTCGGGTGAAATCCCTTACGGAGGTACAGCCCGTAAGTTTTGTATGTTCCACAGGCAGAGAGCACAACACCTTAGGCTTGTGGAACATATAAAACTTATGGGCTGTACCTCCGTATAGTAAGAACCGTTTGGATGGGAGTAGGGGGGTAAATTCCCATAGGGTTCGTTCGTATTATAATAGCGAAGTTTCCCATATAGGGGATCCATTATAGCGATGTGTGGCTGTAACTGGACTCGAGTATCTGCCGCGCTGCTTTGGCGCTAGCGTTGCCCAAGCTTTTCTTCAGCTAAACCCCGCTCGTCTCTCGCTCTCAGTACCGTAGTATCATCGACCAGCCATCTTCAATAACCCCTCCACAACGGAGCAAGCAGCAAAGAACGGAAGATGTCTCAATATACCATCAACGATAGCAACTGCTCCGGTAATACAAACTCTTTTAATAATGTGTGGAATAACTATACCGTTGCCAACGATCGGTCTCAACTCCTTAACTGGTTATCACCCTTGGAGCCCAGGTTACGACATCGGGACATTCAAGAGCGTCGTGTTGACGGCGTGGGGGAATGGCTCATACAAACGGAGGAATTCAGAAGGTGGCATGACCGGAGTAGGGAAGGTGAGGGCGATAAGGCAGTCTTATTTTGTTATGGACATCCGGGGGTCGGCAAGACATTTATCAGGTAACAGGGATCGTGCTCAGGGGAGGGGATGAAGAGATCTAGTGCTAACAAGCTCAAATGTTAGTTCGCTAGTAGTTGACAGGCTGTGCGATCGGGCCAGAGGACAAGACACTACCGTTACGTGCTTTTACTTTGACTTCGCGGCTCGCAAGGAGCAGTCTGCGACGAACATGCTAGGTTCCTGGCTCAAACAGATCGTTAGCGGAATGGAAGTGATTCCGGAGGAAATATCACTAGCATTTCAAGAGCAGAAAAAGGCTATTGGTGGACGGGGGCCGCAACTCCCTGATATCGTGAAGATGCTACAAACCATCACCTCCTCACAGCGCGTGTTTATATGTATCGATGCGCTAGACGAATGCGCGCCAGCGCAACGAGTCAAGATCCTCGACTCGCTGCAACAAATCCTCGACAAGTCACCGAGCACTCGAATATTTGTGACCGGGAGACCCCATATCCAGGCCGAGATGGAAAAGCGCCTTTCTGGACGAGTGACGAGTGTATCGGTGGGCATCAGCAAGGGCGATATCATCACATACCTCCATGCTAGACTAAGCGAGGACGAAACGCCGGATGCCATGGACGAGAGTCTAGAGGCAGATATTCTGGAGAAGATTCCGGAAAATATATCGGAGATGTACGTAGGGGCAATAATAGAGAATGCCGTCCCATATCGTCTGCTAATAGGTATACCTAGGTTCCTACTGGTTTCTCTAAATATCGATGCAATCTTACAAGAATCGACAATCCACCGGAGGCGAAAACGGCTCAGCAAAATGACGGACGGATTGGGATTGGGATTGGGAGCTGCTTATGATGCAACGATACAACGGATAAAGGGTCAGGGTGGGGGCAAATCGAGACTTGGCATGGCAGCATTGTTGTGGATCAGTCATGCGGAGAGGCCGTTGCAAACTAATGATCTCTGCCATGCCTTAGCAGTTGAGCTAGGCTCCACGGATTTCAATGTTCGGAATATCCCTTCGATGTCGACATTGGTGAGCTCCTGTCAAGGGCTTATCACTGTGGATAAGGAGGCATCAACCGTGCGATTGATCCACTTTACTCTACAAGAGTATTTTTCCGCTCATCCCGATATTTTTAGTCAACCTCATGCAACAATGGCAGAGATCTGCTTGACTTTTCTCAATTCTCAGCAGGTCAAGGCACTTTCGGCCGGTCCCATTCGTAACGCCCGGGACACACCTTTTCTCGAATATTGTTCCGTATACTGGGGAGTGCATGCGAAGAGGGAGCTCTCGGACTGCGCAAGATTACTTGCGCTGGAACTGTTTCAGGAGTATGATGGCCACACATCCGCTAAATTGCTTTTAAAACAAGTAAAGCATTTGTATATTCCGGATTCAGCTATCTGGTCCCTGTTCAATGGGCTCCACTGCGCATCATTCTTCGGAATTGTTGAGCTTGTATTTGCTTTGGTAGAGGTGGAATGTTATGATATAAACGCCGGAGACTTTTTAGGATATACACCACTTGCATGGGCTGCCCGTAACGGACATGATGGGGCGGTGAAAATTCTACTCGAGCGGAAAGAGATCAACCCTGATAAGCCAGATAATTACGGCAAAACAGCGCTCTTGATTGCCGCTTGGTATGGACATGAAGGAGCGGTGAAAATACTACTTGAGCGGGAAGAGGTCAACCCCGATAAGCCAGATAATTACTGCGGAACACCGCTGTCGTACTCCGCTTGGGGTGGACATGAAGGAGTGGTGAAAATACTACTCGCGCGCGAAGAGGTCAACCCCGATAAGCCAGATAATCGTGGCAGAACACCGCTCTCGTATGCCGCTATGGTTGGACGTGAAGGAGTGGTGAAAATACTACTCGGACGAGATGAGGTCAACCCCGATAAGCAAGATAATCGCGGCGAAACACCGCTCTCGCATGCCGCTAGGGACGGACATGAGGGAGTGGTCAAAATACTACTCGGGCGGGAAGAGGTCAACCCTCACAAGCCAGATAATCACGGCATTACACCGCTTTTGCGCGCTACTAAGTACGGTCATAAGAGGGTGGCGGCGCTTCTACAGCCCCCCAAAGCGGTATCCCTCGGCTCTGTTTGAGATCTTGGGAGACACCGCCTCCTTGAAATCATTGCCCTTCCTT
Source organism: Tuber brumale (assembly GCA_014065205.1). Classification (NCBI taxonomy): domain Eukaryota; kingdom Fungi; phylum Ascomycota; class Pezizomycetes; order Pezizales; family Tuberaceae; genus Tuber; species Tuber brumale. The sequence continues at coordinate 240,394 of JACCEG010000078.1, read as the reverse complement.
CCGTTCCGGAGTATCTTGCTTATAGAATCTGTCCTCGGGAATCACCCTTTGAAGTCGAAGGAAACCCCGGGACTGGGACTGCACATATCTGCCATCATAGCCTCCCGAACCTTTTCAACGATTCCCTTTTATTGAGTGAGGATCTACGAGTTCCTCTTTACAAAGCAAAGTACTCGAGTAGTGTTTGGTCCGTGGGCGGCAATAGTTCTATTGTTGAGAGAAAGTCCGCTCTATAACCTGTAGCTCTCAACCACGCCATATTTAATTTCTCCCTAGCCATAAATTCTTGCCTACGCGTTTTTTTCCTCCCCCTGCTGCTCCCTCCCCCGCCCTCCACCCGCCTTGAACGATAGGTAAATTGTATATAGAGTCTTGTTTAGATAGAAGGAGATCCCGTAGAGAACAATAGCACAAAGATCCTCGAGGGGATTTTGAACAACTGTGTAAAGACCGAACGGTACCTACAATAGGAGGCTAGTTACCATACATGGCATGGCTCAATGGATAGTACGATATCATGTTTAGCAGATAACTACTAGCCGCCCCCCCGCCACAGGGCTAGCAGAGTGGCTTTTCATGCTACCCATGAGTCTTACACGTCTTGCGATCAATTTGGTAGCATAAAACATGGCAGCTGAGAACTACCAGGGAGATATACTATAGCAGGTATTCAAAGAGTTCAAGACCCTCCCGGCAGACGCTGCGAATTGTAGTTGTTTTCTTGTCTTTTTTTCTTCGGATACACAATACCGCATAATCTCTTGAAATCCAGTATCAGATTATCAGTAGAAATCAGCCCGTCAGCCCACGATAGGTTTGGTTTGACGAGTTAACAGGATTGCGAATACCAGTTAACGATACCAAACACGTCCAGTGCGCCGATCTTATCCCATGTCGGGAAAACGCTAGCCCTTCCCACGATATTACCGGGTTGCCGGAGATACAAGTAGTCCCATATAGATGCATAAAGCACTGGGTGACTGTCGGGTGATACTAGATGAATGAGCTTTCAGTGGAGGCGGACTCTGGGAGTGATGAACTTTCGAAAAGAGTATTATAAGAGACCAGGTTGGAGTAATGACTTCTCGGGAATACTTAGTATATGTGCTAGTGTGGTCATTTCTTTGCTCATAATATCTAACCTGTGCTTTGTCCAGAATACATGTGCCGGTTTTTCTCAGCGATCACACTTCCCCTGATGCCTGGAGGTTCGGACTTAAAGCGTGACCCCAACCCAACCCAACCCGGCCCAAACTTAACTTGGGTTGACCCAAAAAAAGTGGAGGACCTACCTGATACAGCGTCCAGCACTTCATTATCGCGCTCGGCTTTCCAGCCTTCCTGATGCCCTCATCGTTTCGGGTACTTAGAAGTGAATCTATCTGTCCGCTGGATGCCGTCCCTCGGAATACCTCGTTCCTTTGGTCGTGCAGTGGAAGGGTGCGAAGGGCCTGTAAAGGGCCGAATTCCTCTTTGCCCTCTTGAAGCAAACAGGCAACCAACCAATCAACTGAGCGATCGCTATCTATTCATACAAATTATATTCCATTGTGGCTGCAATTACACCCCCACTATCTACATGCTGAAAACACCACCTATCCGACAAACCATTTCAAGACCCTCTTGCGCACGATCACTAGTGATTAGACATGGCTGGGTTTAGGTAGTGTCTTTGCAATTGGTGGGGTAACGAGCAATGAAATACAAGCAAAATACGGAACAGTAAAATGCAATGAATAGATAAGCAGGAGAGGTTGCATGTTTGATTATCCTGCCATAGGAATGCCGGCTTTTCATTTAGGCCCCATACATGGACGAACAGGCCGGATGAGTAATACCTCCATAAGCGAGTAAGTGGTAGGGAATGTCGTGAGAAGGAGGAATGGGGAGAGCTGCAGAGTGTTGTACAGGCATCTGTGAAAGATTTATTGTACTATATATATATATGGAGGTAGTTACCTAGGTTCCGTGTTGAGGCCACTTCACTATCTCCACTTTCTCTCCACTCTGGATATCATTCTGAATATGTGTGAGTGGAGCCCGATCACCCCCCTGGCCCGGGAACGTAGCTAGTGAATTACTTATGGCAATGATCCAGGACTTGAGCCTGCCGATCAAGGGTTTTGGCACTTGTGCTAATCGGGTTGATACCATAATAATAATATTTTTTAAACTTACTAATACCGGCTCTCTCCAAATCTATAACGACAAACTCCACTCGCGCACACCTCCAATACCAAAAGTGCCCCAGTGCACTCTCCCGACCCACCTTAAAAAAGATTATTAAATTCTGTTGACACCCGTACAAGTTGAACCCCTCCACCAGCTCCTCCTACCAAACCGGGCAATATACAATCTGAAACTCCCCCGAGTAAAACAAACAACAGTTACAGCCCTATCACACCTCCCATTCCGATGTCGTGCTGGAGGGACGAGACAGAGAGGGCGCCACCGCACCGAGACCCCACGACGTACGCACCCACCCCTTCCGCAAAGGAAAGATCCACGAATGCATTGTCTGTTTATGTACCCAACTATCAATCAAGTTACACCACACATACAGCACCAGGACAAATCTTATCGTTGGTGGCCTGTTTTACACCAAAAATGCCATTTTTCGGGTCCCAAGAACTCCACCATCTGTTATGCACATTGTTCAATTTGTGGTGAAATTGCAATTCTGCCAATTATAAATTGCTAATTTAAATATTGAAGCAAATAGTATCAGATTGAGTGAACTGCAATCATTTGGAATTCGCCATTTTAAAATCAGGTACCTTTTTGTATGGGTCACCATACAAATTCTCAAGGCTTGGCGCCTGGATCTCAATGAGCCCATCCTGTTAAGTTATACAGGACACAGAACCACGAAGGTCATTATAAAAATCCTTATTGCTGTATTGCTGGGTTCCCCATTAGTGGTTGATATAATCTTCATTTTAATTAATTGAGCGGTGCAGGTCAAGATGGGGATTTTCGAGACCTCAAATTTCAGCGATTTCGGTGTGTTTTGTGGGTACTTGGGAGCACCAACGATGACTTTTGTCCAAGAACTATACAAGCAGTCCAAGGTTACGCAATACCCCGAACCCACAACTACGCCCACCCGGAATCCACGAGATACAGCATCAGACATTCGCACTTCCCATGCCACGCGGCTCCGAGATTCGCTACGCCTATGGAAGCGGGAGTACAGCCACTAGAAGAAAGTATCAAGAGAAAGTAAGAGGGGGTCCCTCAATTCCCATTGGGGATACCCTTGCCCGGGTTAAAAAAAGAAGGATCAAAGAGCTCACGGCGCAGTACAGTCCCATACCTAGTGAATTGGAGGGGATGCGAACGGAATGAGGGGCGCTTCCAGACTCGGTATGATATAATATTAGTTAGGGTCAACTTGTGCTACTCGATGATAATAGACTGCGGTGGAAATTAAGTTAGAGGTCTAGTTAGCACGTGTACAGTTAGGGCACCGCTACCTACCAAAAGTGAACTCAGTATGATACTAGGTATCGAAGTAGTGTATTCAGAGTAAAAACGGAGTGATATCCCATAAACGGGTTGCAGAGAACATGCTTAAAATAGGATCTCCAAAGTACCTTTATAGAAATTTGAAAATTCCATGATAGGAAAGAGATTTCCGATCTTGGGAAATTTAAGATGGGGCTTTGCTGCCCTGCTCCAAGTTAGCGGTCATGTAAATCCTGCTGTTTCTGATGTGCTCGCAAAGGATTAAGGTATTCTGGCGGCCCAAGTTGCCGTGAGTGCAAACTCCTTTTAATCGGTGTCTAATGGACCCCGGGAGACCGGGATAAAATGTGGGTGTGAGACACGTGCCTGGTGGTGGAATATTTGGTTCATTGGAAAGTTTCTTGCATCCCGGTTGTGAAGATTATCACAGTAGAAACTCACGATAACATTACTATAACACAAATCGTATTTGTGATTTCCACCAAGAATTGATTTTCCTGTGTCGGCTACCAATCTCTTTTGTTTTTTTTATCATCATGTATTCGTTGTTATTTAGGGTACAAGAACTTGCATGCAGCGCTAGCTATGGCATAAACAATCCCCATTCCTCCTTCTTACTGGCCCGACCGTATCCCCAGGACCCTCTGGTATGGGCCTAACCGCACATCTCGCCTCAAAGAAAAACCCGTCCCTACCTCGCAAGCGAACTCAGAGAATAGGAGAAGCCTAACTAAGAAGAAAGCAGGAAAACATAAGAAGGTAACCGCCCGGAACATCTCAGAAAAAACAAATGAAAAACCGCACCAAAGATCCCACAACAACCATGCCAGGTATACNGGAATGCAACGTAACCGAGAAAGTGGGCCACCTGTGGGGGGGAGGCAGGTGAGGGTGGTGCAGTAGGGTACAAGCCGAGGGGGGGGGTGTAGCAGTAGGGTGCAAGCCAATCCAACAGACAGAATAGGCCGGAAACCGAATGCGACCGTGTCAACTCTCTGTAATCGTGTTCGTGTCTGACTAGGCGGTCCCCAGAGGCAGAAGGCAAGCGTCTTACCGGGTCTCTAATGTAGTCCCTCGTTCTCAGAGAGATAGCGTCATTTAGTTGATGGGATACCACCGCTTAAGCTGCCCGTGGGGAGGAGCGAGAACGACCCGTCGGCCTGTTGAAGAGTTCCCGCGTACCGCAAACCGTGTTCCCAGCCGTCTGAAGCATGGGAAGCGGACAGTCGCCGACCGTGTAGAGGGGCCTCGCTAAGCGAGGAGAGAGGCGGGAACGGGTAGCACGAGAGGCATACCAGCACCCAGAGGAAGGAAAGCTCTGACAACCTGGGGAAGCAGAAGAGGGCAGTGAGGGGAGGGGGTAGATGGCCGTCACTCCTAGGCCGAAGCCATCATGGGAGGAGAGGGGGGGTGGATGGTTCGTGAACTCCAAGCGTTGAGGGTTGATTTCAAGCGCGAGGAAAATAGAGGAGACGGAGGATGCTGTGTCGGCTACCAAGGCTGCTGGAGTTTATATAGATCTATGAGTGGCTGGGTTTATTTCACCACTGGTACTTTCAGGACTGCGGGCGGCCGTTTGCACAGGACAAGGTTGTAGGCAATGCAGCGCCTCATCCAGTAACCACGAGAATGTCATAGGTTTCACACATTTCGGGTGGCTCAACAGGACTTTCTTTTGTATCACAGCCGTATCTGCGAAGCTGCTTTGGCGCCAGCATGCCCCCGCTTTTCTTCACCTAAGTTAAAACCCCGCTTTTCTCTATCTCCCCAAGAGCATCATCAACCAACAATATTCAATAACTCCTCCACAACAGCGCAAGCACAAAAAAGAGGAACATGTCTCAATACAATGATAGTAACTACTCCGGTAATACAAACTCTTTTAATAATGTGTGGAATATCAACAATACTGTTACCGATGATCGGTCTCAACTCCTAAACTGGTTATCACGATTGGAGCCCAGATTACGCCATTGGGACGTTCAAGAGCGCCGTATCGAAAATGTGGGGGAATGGCTCATACAAAGCGAGAAATTCAGAAGATGGTATGACCAGAGTAGGGAAGGTGAAGGTGGCAAGGCAGTCTTGTTTTGTTATGGAGATCCAGGAGTCGGCAAGACATTTCTCAGGTAACAAAAATCATTCTGGGGGAAGAAAATAAGAGATCTAGTGCTAACAAGGTGTGATGTCAGTTCGCTGGTAGTGGACAGGCTGTGCGATCGGGTCAGAGGACAAAACACCACCGTTGCGTGTTTTTACTTTGACTTCGCGGCTCGAAAGGAGCAGTCTGCTACTAGTATGTTAGGTTCCTTGCTCAAACAGATTGTTAGCGGAATGCGGGCGATTCCGGAGGAAATATCACGGGCATTTCAAGACCAGAGAAATGCTATTGGTGGACGGGGACCGCAACTACCTGATATCGTGAAGATGCTACAAACAATCGCCTCCTCGCAGCGCATATTCATATGCATCGACGCATTAGACGAATGTGTGCCAGCGCAACGAATCAAGATCCTTGATTCGCTTCAACAAGTCCTCGACAAGTCCCCGAGTACTCGAATGTTCGTGACCGGAAGGCCCCATATCCTGGCCGAGATGGAAAAGCGCCTTTCGGGACGAGTGATAAGTGTGTCTATAGGTCCAAGTAAAGGCGATATCATCACATACCTCCATGCTAGACTAGGCGAGGACGAAACGCCCGATGCCATGGACGATAGTCTAGAGGCAGATATTCTGGAGAAGATTCCGGAAAATATATCAGAAATGTACGTAGGAGGAATAATAGAAAGAACCTCCCCGCGCTGCCCGCTAATAGGTATATCCAGGTTCCTACTAGTTTCTTTAAATATCGACGCAATCCTACAGGAGTCGACAATCCATCAGAGACGAGAAAGGCTCCGTAAAATGACGGATGGATTGGGATTGGGAGATGCCTATGATGCGACGATAGAGCGGATAAAGGCCCAGGGTGGGGGCAAATCGAGACTCGGGATGGCGGCTTTGTTGTGGATCAGTCATGCGGAAAGGCCGTTGCAAGTGAATGAGCTGTGCCACGCCCTAGCAGTCGAACTCGGCTCCACGGATTTCAATATCGGGAATATCCCTTCGATGTCGACATTGGTGAGCTCCTGTCAAGGACTTATCACTGTGGATAAGGAGGCATCAACTGTGCGACTGATCCACTTTACTCTACAAGAGTATCTTTCCGCTCATCCCGATATTTTCAGTCAACCTCATGCAACAATGGCAGAAATCTGCTTGACCTTTCTCAATTCCCAACGGGTCAAAGCACTTTCGGCCAGTCCCTTTGCCGACATCCAGAACACACCTTTTCTAGAATATTGTTCTCTATACTGGGGGGTGCATGCGAAGAGGGAGCTCTCAGACTGTGCAAGATTACTTGCACTGGAACTGTTTCAGGAGTATGATGGCCACGTATCCATCGAATTGCTTTTAAGACAACAAGATGATTTCTGGTTTGATAAATGCGATACCTACTCCCCGTTCAGCGGACTACACTGCGCATCGTTCTTCGGAATTGCTGAGCTTGTATCTGCTTTGCTAGACATAGAACCTTATGATGTCAATGAAGAAGGTCCCCTCGACCTTACACCACTTGCATGGGCTTCACGTAATGGACATGACGGGGCGGTGAAAATGCTACTCGGGCACGAAGATGTCAACCCCGATAAGCCGGATTATGAGGGCCAAACACCCCTCTCGTATGCCGCTAGCGGTGGACAGGAAGGGGTGGTGAAAATACTACTCGGGCGGGAAGAGGTCAACCCCAACAAGTCAGATGATTACGGCCGAACGCCGCTCTCGCATGCCGCTATGCATGGACGTGAAGGAGTGGTGAAAATACTACTCAGGAGGGAAGAGGTCAGCCCCGATAAGCCAGATAATTACGGCGGAACACCGCTCTCGTATGCCGCCCGGTCTGGACGTGAGGGAGTGGTGAAAATACTACTCGGGCGGGAAGAGGTCTATCCCGATAAGCCAGATAATGGCGGCCAAACCCCTCTCTCGTATGCCGCTAGGAACGGACGTGAAGGAGTAGTGAAAATACTACTCGCGCGCGAAGAGGTCAACCCCGATAAGCCAAATAATCTCGGCAGAACACCGCTCTCGCTTGCCGCTAGGGACGGACATGAGGGGGTGGTCAAAATACTACTCGGGAGGGAAGAAGTCAGCCCCGATAAGCTAGATGATGACGGCCAAACACCGCTCTCGCTCGCTGCTAAGTTCGGCCATACGAGGGTGGTAGCACTTTTACAGTCTCGCAAACCGGTACCCCTCACCGATGTTTGAGGCCCAGAGAGACACCACCTCGTGGAGGAAATCGCCGTTCTCTTCCCTTCTGGAGAATTCTGTTCATCGAAAGTTACCCTTGGGAATCATCCTTTGCGGTCGGAGTAAATCTCAGAGATTGGAATGCATATGTCATCACACCCGCCTTAACACGCCCAGTCATTTGCTTTTATGTACAAGTCGAGTAAGGATTTATGACTTTCTCTTTACAAAGTACAGTAGTTTTTTTTGTTAAAGGGGTAGAAATAGCTCTATTGTTGTGAGAAAGTCCATTTCATTTATTGCAGCTTTAATCCTATTATATCATATTTGATTTCCTTCTAACTATAAATTTTCAACCGCATCTTCTTTCCTCCCCCCCCCCCCAACGATATACAAACTGTATATATAGCATTTTTTAGACAGAAAGAAGGTGGTGTACAACAAGTTCAATGATTCTCGAGGCGATTGTAAAAAACTATGTAATGACCGTACGCACGACATGAGGCCATTTGTTGTAAATGATATATCCCAATGGGTAGTACGATATCACACCTCTCAGGCACCTACTGGCCGCCCCCACTACAGACGTGAGTATGGAGACTTGCTGGGTGGGTAGGGGGGGGGGGGGGGGGTGGCGAGCTTGCTTTTTCATATTACTCATGGATCTCAGGTCCAGAGATCAATTTAATAGCATTGAGCATACCAAAGGAGAAACTGCCCAGAAGATATACTGTGGCAGGTATTCAAAGACTACATGGCCCACCCCGTAGACGCCGTGTGAATTTTGACAAATTCCCAGCACCCCAATAGTACGCCCTGTGAGATCGGGGCGAAGGAACATCTCGAGACGGCATGCCGAAAGCCCACTCAGCAATAACCGAGTTCTTTCATAATTACTACAAAAACATATCGAAGGAAAGAAAGAGGAAGCATTTCAATTCTTATTGGGGATGCCAGTCTTGGTTGAAAAAAAGAAGGATCACAGCGCGGTGCGACACCACCTACCAGTGAATCGGAAGGCGGGGAGAGGGAAAGTAGGATGAAGGGGGAGTGCTCCTTCCTTCCTCTCTTGGTATGATTATATGATGTTAGTTAGGTTGGGATTACTTCACTATTGCCGTGTTGTACAAGATATACCGAAGTGGGAATTAAGTTATCACGGCGGTATAATAAATTATGAACAAATCCTCAATATCTAAATTCATGTTAAAATAGAGCAGGCAACGGGAACGATAACCCGGCCGCGCCTCACAGATAAAACTACGATCCAGTCACCGCTATCCGGGCTTTCGAACCACCCTGTTACTGCCATCAGCATGGCCTCTTTCTCCACACCCTATCTAATGGAAATTCGGGTAATCTCTATAATGGCTTGAAAGCCCCTGTTGAATATGATAAAGGAACTCGCGTTGACCCAAAGGACACTTCGGGGGCCTTCACCCGGACAGACATACTCGATTGTGATTTGGGATTTGGTAAAAGGCTTTAGCAAGTGACTTAGAGATCAAAAGCAAGGTGGATACAAGCCCACATCAGACTAGCCCATAGAGCGAAACCTGATCGTGGATCTTACCCTCAGTTACCCTCGGGGTCTTCAATGACACTGGTTCGCCTTATGAACTCGACGTTCCGAGAATACCGGACCATTCAGCGAGTCCCTGGACGTGCTCCGGAATCTGTAAGGGCACTGTAAATTAGACCTGCAACGAGTTGAGTAGGTGATTGTATTTTTAATACCGTTACTTGTTTCATACTCCTCCTCCTCCTTAAACCAGCAACGACAGCCGATGTCTGGCGCATCAAAGCTATTGAGGTTTCCATTATCATAACTCGCAGCACTGCGTTTGGGAGTGCATTGCCTGGCGCTGGTGCCCAAATAGCTGAGATGTGTCAGTAGGCTAGTTTTGGGCTCGGGAGTGCGCCCGGGGGGCTTTGACAAGTGCAACATGCATCCATTCCAAGAGTGCCATCACAAGTAAGGCTGTGGGAATATTTCACAAAGATCCAACGGGGTAAGAAAACACGTGAACCAAGAGTTGGTAAATACCGGAACGGAAGGAAGCAGTGGTCTATTTTTGTGTCCCATTGTCAGCTTATGGAATAATGGAAACTTACTTTTATGCAGCGTTCGACGCTAGCGATCAAGTTTCCCCGATTGGCTTATGGACAGCAAAGGTGGAGGGCGGACCCCAGACAATTAAAAGGATATTTGTGAGTATAAATTTATGACACAACTGCTTCACTGTTGAGGTCTAGGTGCGAGGTTCCAACACCGAGGGAAAAAGCGAAGATAAGGATGTGGTCATAAGTGGTCTCCAAATGAGGCGACCGTTTGGTCTCAGCCCCCTAGGAGTGCTGTGTATTGTAAACGGGCACGAGTGAGGCCTTATTCGAGATCTCGAGCATTAGCATTGGCTCTCGTAAGCTCGTAAGCGTTGGCTCACTTGATTTTTTAACTCGCTATAATTTTTTTGCTCATTCAGGTATTTTGTGTATAAATCTCCTCCTCTCCGCCTGCATTCCGCTCATCTTGTCAGGGCTGTGGTGTTTTTAGAGGGCAGTGAGGGACCGCTCCCAACAAGCAAAGGGACGGGGAGTGATTCTGGTTTGCGGGCATACGGTAGTGGCCTTATCAGAAGATTCAGACATAATTTCGGTTCCTCTGAGAAGGGTACGTGATCTCAAAGACCATTTTCTACGCCGCGTAAGCATGAATAGCACCCAATGCCGCAATACATAAATGAAATGATGGCCTATAAAGCATTTACTGACAGCTCCCAATCTTGCCACCCCACCGGTATTTGACCCCGGCGATTCAACTCTTACCAACTCCAGCAGAGGGCTTGAGTGACCGGGCTGCAAAGGCCAAATCACATCCTACAGCTCCCGATTCAGCCCTGAACAACGAAAGTAGGGAGGAAATTTGTACCGGGGGGGAGGGTAGCCACTCCCGTGGCTCTGACTCCGAGAAAACCTACTCTAATTGACTTCTTTTAGTAGAGGCAAGGCCTCTGGTTTGAATTAATAACTTCAACCTTGATCTTTTTTTGCTTTGTATTGTGGTATGTACAATGTTAATGAAGCTACGCGTACGAGTGTTACTTCCAAGTTCTGAAGCCATCCCTTCTCAAGTGGCAGACACAGAAGCCGCTTGTCCTTGTGGAAACCATATTTTCACTCCCATGGTGAATGGAGCTATATCCTTCATCGAGGGGATCGATGGTTCATTTGATATGGCTGAACCACGTTCTCGCCTCTGCTGTCACCTGCGAACATGGCCACCCCACCCCTGGTTTTTATACTTTTGTTCACGAATACCGTGGTAAATGTCAATGGTGATTAACGGCAGGTTCAGCTGAGAGGAAAACACAGTGTGCCATCCGTATTTTGACAAGCGAATAACACAAAAGTGCTACAATATTCCCAAATCGCAATGACCCCGTTCAGGGCAGCGTGTTCACCCTTCAAGCTAGGAATCACAAATCCTGGATATGGATAGCGGGCAGTGCGATGTGCGACAGTCGGGTGATACTAGATGAATAAGTGGTCTGTTGAAGTGGACTCTTGGAGTGGAGAAATTTCGAAATGAGTTTTCTAGGAAACCGGATTGGAGTCATTGCCTCTCGCGGATACTCACATGTGCCAATGTAACCATCTCCTTACGCATAGCACCTAATGTATATTATTTTGTGTGGAATTCCGGTCTGAGTTTCATTTCTCCTGCAATCTGGAAGTTTGGATTTGATGTGTGACCCCATCCGGATCCTAACCAAACCCAACCAAAATTTAATTTCAATTGGCCTTTGAATAGAGAACCCACCCAAGGCGTGGCCTAGCACCCCATTATCTCATCTGACCATCTAGCCCCCTCCTCCCCTCGTCGTTTCGGCCATCCAGTGGCGAATCTATAGTCCGTCGGATGCCATCTCTCGGAATGCCTCGACTGCTTTGGTCACACAGTGGAGGGATGCAAAAGAGATATAATAGGTCACATGTTTCCTTAGCTTCTTCAAGCAATCAATCACCCAACTAATTGATTGAGCCACTGCTACCCGTTTATCCACCCCGACCACTTGTGTATTGAAAACACCACCTATCCGACATATCATTTCAAGACTACCTTGGGCGGGATTAGGAGTGATTGGGCTTGGCGAGGTTTCGAAAGCCCCATTGCGCCAGGTGTCGCAACCAGCAAGTACTCGAGTACAGGGGAAATATGTAACAGAAAGACGCAATAAATATAGCCAGGAGGTGCTGCACGTTTAGTTACTCTTACCAATAATATTACCTTTGCTCTTAGGTCCCATGCATGGACAAAGCAGGGTGGATGGGCTTGTTCTACTACCGTAGGGTAGGGACGAAAAAATCGGAAAAAAATGGGGCTTGGCAGACATCAGAAAGCCGGATGGTGATGTATGAAGAAAATACTCTACTGTTCCATTAACTTGACCATTCAGCTACTGTTCGGGCATTGGTATTCCCAATGAAATCAGTACCGGTATTGTGGAATTGAGGTATTTAAATTTCCTGTGCTGCCACTCTACCAGCAAGTGAGTCCGGAACAGGCATCATAATAAGTCATTGTTGCAACAACCAGGGTTTAAGATGTTTCATAACCTGATCGCTTTTCACCCGTTGCCACATCGATCACCACCCCGTCCCTTGTTTCTCCACCATAAGTTTTCCGATTTTTTCGTCCCTACCCGAGTACTGCTGGTGCTTGGATGCTGGCGGATGGGAGTTTGCGGTGGATAGCGTGACACATGTGTGATAGGCTCGGACTCGGGTTCATGTGCATACAACTCCCCACCCAGTACCCGAGTAGCCACAAGAATGTTATTGGTTTCACACATTTCGGTAGCCCAATCGGACTTTCCTTTGCAGCGGTATCTGCGACGCTGCTTTGGCCCCAGCATCCCCCGGCTTTTCTTCATCTAAGTTAAGCCCCGCTTTTCTCCATCTCCCTAAGAGTATCATCAACAAACAATATTCAATAGCTCCCCAACAACGCAAGCAGAAAAAAGTGGAACATGCCTCAACACAATGATAGTAACTACTCCGGTAATACAAACTCTTCTAATAATGTGTGGAATAGCTATACCGCTGCCAACGATCGGTCTCAACTCCGAAACTGGTTATCACCATTGGAGCCCAGGTTACGCCATCGGGATATTCAAGAGCGCCGTGTTGATGATGTGGGTGAATGGCTGATACAAAGCGAGGAATTCAGAAGGTGGTATGACCGGGGTAGGGAAGGTGAAGGCGGTAAGGCAGTCTTGTTTTGTTATGGAGATCCGGGGGTCGGCAAGACATTTCTCAGGTAACAAAGATCATTCTAAGGGAGGAAAATAAAAGACCTTGTACTAACAAGGTGCGATGTCAGTTCGCTGGTAGTGGACAGGCTGTGCGATCGGGTCAGCGGACAAAACACCACAGTTACGTGCTTCTACTTTGACCTCGCGGTCCAAAAAGAACAATCTGCGACGAGTATGTTGGGTTCCTTGCTCAAACAGATTGTCAGCGGAATGCAGGCGATTCCGGAGGGAATATTGCGGGCATTTCAAGACCAGAGAAAGGCTATTGGTGGACGGGGCCTGCAACTACCTGATATCGTGAAGATGCTACAGACAATCGCCTCCTCGCAGCGCATATTTATATGCATCGACGCATTAGACGAATGTGTGCCAGCGCAACGAATCAAACTCCTTGATTCGCTTCAACAAGTCCTCGACAAGTCCCCGAGTACTCGAATGTTCGTGACCGGAAGGCCCCATATCCTGGCCGAGATGGAAAAGCGCCTTTCGGGACGAGTGATAAGTGTGTCTATAGGTACAAGTAAAGGCGATATCATCACATACCTCCATGCTAGACTAAGCGAGGACGAAACGCCCGATGCCATGGACGAGAGTCTAGAGGCAAATATTCTGGAGAAGATTTCTGAAAATATATCGGAGATGTACGTAGGGACAAGAATACAGAGAGCCCCACTCCACATTCCCCGCTAATAGATGGATCTGGGTTCCTACTAGTTTCTCTAAATATCGATGCAATCTTACAAGAATCGACAATTCGTCGGAGACGAGAAAAGCTTGGCAAAATGACGGATGGATTGGGATTGGGAGATGTTTACGGTGCAACGATAACACGGATAAAATCGCAGGGTGGGGACAAATCGAGACTCGGAATGGCAGCTTTGTTGTGGATCAGCCATGCGGAAAGGCCGTTGCAAGCGAATGAGCTGTGCCATGCTCTAGCAGTCGAGCTAGGCTCTACGGATTTCGACGCCACGAATATCCCTTCGGTGTCGACATTGGTGAGCTCCTGCCAAGGGCTTATCACTGTGGATAGAGAGGCATCAGCTGTGCGACTGATCCACTTTACTCTACAAGAGTATCTCTCTGCTCATCCGCATATTTTCAGTCAACCACATGCAACAAAGGCAGAAATCTGCTTGACCTTTCTCAATTCCCAACAGGTCAAGGCACTTTCGGCCGGTCCCATTCGTGACGCCCGGAACACACCTTTTCTCGAATATTGTTCCTTATATTGGGGAGTGCATGCGAAGAGGGAGCTCTCGGGCTGCGCAAGATTACTTGCGTTGGAACTGTTCCAGGAGTATGATGGCCACATATCCACCAGATTGCTCTTAAGACAAGTAGAGCATTTATATCTTCGTGACACCGATATCTGTTCCCCATTCAGCAGACTGCACGGCGCATCGTTCTTCGGAATCGTTGAGCTTGTCTCTGCTTTGATAGAGATAGAATGTTATGATATCAACGAAGGAGATTTTTCTGGTTTGTACGCCACTTGCATGAGCTGCTCATAATGGCCATAATGGGGTGGTGAAAATACTTCTCGGGCGGGAAGAGATTAACCCCGATAAGCCAGATAATGAGGGCGGAACACCGCTCTTGTATGCCGCTCGGTTAGGACGTGAAGGAGTGGTGAAAATACTACTCGCGCGCCAAGAGATCAACCCCGATAAGCCAGACGATTATGACAAAACGCCGCTCTCGTATGCCGCTAGCGGTGGACATATAGGAGTGGTGAAAATACTACTCGGGCGGGATGAGATCAACCCCGATAAGCCAGATAATCGGGGCCGAACACCCCTCTCGCATGCCACTCGGTTTGGAAGTGAAGGGGTGGTGAAAATACTACTTGGGCGGGCAGAGGTCAACTCCAACAAGCCAGATAACGAGGGCCAAACGCCGCTCTCGCTCGCTACTGCTCTTGGCCGCAACCGCGTGGTGGCGGTGTTCCAATCTCGCAGGCGGTAACTACCAGCACTTTTTTTCTGGCCTCGGTGACACCACTTCGTGGAACTCATGGCTGTTCTTTCACTTCTGGAGTATGTGGCTCACAGAAATTGCCATCGGGCGCCATCCCCTTTGCATTCGAAGGAAACGCCCATATATATCATAGCCTCGTGAACTTCCCCAGTGATTTTCCTTTATAGTCGAGTGAGGGTTTATAAATTTCCCTTTGCAAAGCACGGAAGTGTTTTGTTCGTAGGTGAAAATAGTTCTATTGTTATGAGAAGGATCAGTTTACAACTTGCAATTTTCATCCTATCAAACAAATTTCTCTAGTTATAAATTCTTGCCTACGCGGCCTCCCTCCCTCCCTCTTGTACCGCTTCTTCCATTCTTGCCTCTGCCCCCCCCCCCCCCGGGAACGATACATAAACTATATATAGAGTGTTTTTTTAGAGAGAGGGAGGATAGTGTACAATAGTGCAATGATTCTTGAGGTGATTATGAACTACGTAGAGACCGTTGACACGATAGGAGGCCAGTTCAATATCACACTTAGCGGACCCTATTATGTAAATACTAGCCGCCGCTCCAACAGACGTGGATATGGGCAGTGGGGGGTGGGGGCCAGCACACTGGCTTTTCATGTTACTCATGAGTCTCACAAGTCTCGCGATCAATCTGATAGCATCAAACAGGTCAACGTAGACCAAGAAGATATAGCGTAGCAGGTATTCAGAGACTACAAGACCCACCCGGCAGACGCCGCGTGAGTATGACCGAGCGCCCAACGCCCCAGTAGTGCTCCTTGCGAGATCGGGGGAAGGAACACCTCGAAACGGCCTGCCGAAAGCGTACCCAGCAACAACCAAGTTTTTCCCAACTACTACAATAACCTATCAAAGGAAAGCAGGAGGTAGTCTTTTAATTCCCATTCGGGATGCCCTCGTCCTGGTTGAAAGACGGGTCAAAGAGCTCACAGCGCCGTACCACCTCATCTTCTAGTAAGTTGGAGGTACGGGGAGAGGGAAAATACGATGAAGCGGGTTGCTTCTTCCCTCCCCTCCTTGGTGAGATAATATGATGCTTGTTGGGTTGGGATTACTCCATCAGTGCGGTGTTATGTATGATAGACTGCTGTGAGAATTATGTTAGCACGGCAGCATCTGAACAAAGGCCTAAACGAAAGCGATAACCTGGTTCAATTGCACACATAAACCTTGGACCCAGTCACCGTTATCTGAACTTTCGAACCACCTTTTTATTGCCATCAGCAGCCCCTCGCCATCCATACCTCTCTGGCCGGAATTCGGGTAATCTGCAGGATAGCTCAATAGCCCCTACTGAATCTGAGGAAGCCGCTCGTGTTTACCTAAAAGACACGGCAGACCTTCACCCTGTAGACATACTCGAGCGCGACTTGGGTTTTGCTAAAAGGAGTCAGCAAGTGATTCAAAGATGAAAAGCAAGGTCCATACACGCCCACATCCGCCCAGCCCATAGTGCGAAACCCGGTTGTGAATCCTAGCCTCCGTTATGCTCAATGTCTTCAACAGCACGTTCGCCCTGTGAGCTCGGCGCTCCGAGAGCACAGGAACATCCAGCGAGTCTCTGAGCATGTTAAGGAATGTGTAAGGGCAGCATGAATTAGACCTACAACGAGCCGAACCTGTGATAGTATCATGCGTTCAACAGCGTTACCCGCTCCACAGTCCTCCTCATCCTCAGACCAGCAACGACACATAACACCCACGGCATCAAAGTAATTTAGGCTTCCACTATAGTAACCCACAACACTGGGTTTGGGAGTATATCGCCTCACGCCGGGGCCCAGAAACCCGAGGTTTTCTAGCAAACTGGTTTTTTGTTTGAGTGTTAATTTGGCGAGCTTTAACAGGGGCAGCATACATCCTTTTCAACAGTCCCTTCACAGGTTTAGCTCAGGGCAGATTTCAGAAACATCGAACAAGATAAAAAAACACCGGAAGAAAGCGCGGGTAAATGCCCAAACAGAAGAGAGTAGTGACCTGTTTTTTCGTCTCTTTTCCGGCGTATGGAATAATGATAACCCACTTGTATGTAGCGGTTGAAGTTAACGGAAAAGTTTCCCCGATTAACTTACCGGTATAGGCAACGAACGTGGAGCACAAACCCAGAACAGCGAAAAAAAGACTTGTGAGAATTAATTTATGAGACAAAGGCTTCGCCGTTGAGGTCTAGATGGGAGGTTACGAAACTTAGGGAAAAAGTGAAGATAACAAGCGGGGTAGCAGCGGGTCTCCCACAGACCCGGTACTTTGGCCTCAGCCCCCTGGGGGAGCTATACAGTGCAAGGGGGTATTATTAAAGCATCATTGGGGATCTCGGGTGCTAGCTTTTACCCTCGTACGCTCGTAAGCTTTGGTGCACTGTAGTGTTTGACTAGCTATAATGTTTCTACTCATTCCAGTGTTTTTTTTACCTTTGCCTGTAAATCTCCTCCCCGCCTGCGTTCCGCCCTTCCTGTCAGGGTTGCAGTGTTTTCAGCGGGGGATCGCTCCCGGCAAGCAAAAGAGAAAGCGTAATGCTGGTTTGTGCGCATCGGGCAGCAACCTTATCAGAAGATCCAGACATACAAGTACGATGTTTGGGGTTGATAGCGAATGTGGACAGCGAGTATGATACTTCGTAGCAGAAGGAGGAAAGCACTTGTGCGAGGAGAAAGTGGATGAGAAGCGTCACTGTTCTCTGATGGAGCTGACCTCCTCCATATCATACCAGTATACATAAATGATGTCCATGCCAGGAGGCAATGCACCAACAGAACAGCCTAGGGCAATGCCCTCTGACCAGCCGCTGTATCCTCCCAACCGCCACCTGAGATTACATATCCATCAGGAGTTTCTTCAAAGATGGTGCATAATAGATCATTCTCTACTTCACGAAAGCAAAATCATCACGCAACGCAATGCATCAATGAAACAACCGCTTCTAAATCATTTAAAGACAGCTCGAAAACCTCCCCACAGCGCCGGTATTTAACGCCAAAGGTTCAGCTCCTGCCAAAGCCAGCAGAGGGTTTTAGTAGCTGGGCTGCAAAGCTCGACTCGCATCTCACAGTCCTTGAGTTGCCACCCTTCCACAATGGCCAAGCCAGGGAAATAGTCTATGTGCCGGGGGGGGCAATGGTCGTACCGATAGCTCTGATTGAGACAGCCTAATTAACTTCTTTCAGTAAAGACAAAGTTCCTAATTAAATTTTGTATTAATAATCTCTTACGATCCACTATCAAATCATCAGCGGAAACCAGCCCGTCAGCCGACGATAGATTTAATTTGACGGGCTAACAGGATTACGAACACCAGTTATCGAGATCAAACACGTCCAGTGCGCGGGCCTTATACCGTGTCGGGAAAATGCTAGTCCTTTCTCCTCAGAATACGGAGATTACGGGCTGCCGGAGATACTGTACCGGTGGTGGATTTTCAAGTACTGCTTCCAACTGCAGAAGGGATTCTTTCTTTCAAGCAGTGAACACAAAAACTGCTTCTCCTAGTGGAAGCCATATTTTCACTCACTTTGCGAACGGAATTATCGTCTTGATTGCGGGGAGCGATAGTCTCATTCGTAATCCTGAATCCCATTTATCGCCTCTGTTGCCGCCTTCGGCTGTAGCCACATCACTTTCAGTTTTTGCACTTTTATTCATAAATACATAACCCCGTAAATATCAATGGCTATAAGGGTAAGTTTGGCTGAGAGGAAAACAGGATCTGCCATCTATACTCTGGTAAGTGAATAACATAAGAGTTAAGAGTCCTGTAATGTTCCTGAATCATAATAATCCCGTCCAGGGTATCATGTCCACCTTTCAAACTAGGAATTACGGCCTCTAGATAGTTGACTATTGCAGTGGGTGGCTGTCGAGTGATACTGGATGAATATGCTCTCGATGTGATGAATTCCCGAAACGAGTATTCTAAGGGCCCAGCCAGATTGGAGCTATGGTTTCCTGGGAATACCCATATGCGTCGATGTAGTAATCTGTTTACACATATAGTACCCAACTCACAAAATATTTTTTTCAGCACAACTAACGAGTGAGGACCCAGCGTGAGATGAGGGACAGTCCACTAGCATTTGTCAAAACTAACCCAATCCCACCCTGATATCTGCCATGCGATAAGAAAAAAGAAAAAAGAAATGGAGATACGGCGAATCGAACGCCGGACCACCTCTATGCTAAAGAGGTATTATACCACTAAACCATATCCCCATGGTGTCTCCAACCCAGTGCGCATATATAAACAAATTTCCAACCGCCGGTAGAACAATTGCCAGCGGCGTTTTGCGGATTAGACCCGGAGATCCCCTTCAAGAACCAACCCCGCAAAACTTGAATAGAAGATAAATGTGTCAGGGCGTTGTAGTTGTCTCTGATAGTAGGGCCCCGCGCATACCCCTTTAGTTTTGTGCCAGCGGAAGGCTAAGTTAGCGGTGTTTTCCTCTCGTGTTGGCCGAGAAGGGGAGTCCCCACGCTGCTATTCGAGCACTTACGGCAAACCGAACCAGAAACCTCGCAGTGAGCAATCTTAGCAGCTGCAAATCCATAGTGCAGATAAATATGCGCCAAGTATGATAGCCAGTAAGTTGGCATACTCCTACATTGTCGGTTAACAGTTTTATCATGGGTGGTCACTCGTAAGTGCTTCAGCAATGACCGTTGTTCATATTTAAAGTATTCCTTTATACTCTCAAAGTCTTCATTCAGAATGCTCATTTCTCTTGTCAGACCTTTGCTTTTTATTGTTTACCCTGTTCACCCTATCCTGTTCTCCTTGTTCCTCTTGATTGATTTTGTTCACCGCCTTCCGGCAAAGGGTGTTGCCCAGACAATCTTTCCGCATAGCTATGCTATATCCTTTCCTGTATTTATGACAGCTTAATTCAATCACTACCGGAGAATCTACTATTATTATTATTACCATTCCATTGCGCATTGCTACAGTGACCTAGCACATAGTTACAACAGTTCTATGTTAGCATGAGCTTAGCGAAGCATCCTGCAAGGAATTGAAAGCAGTGGTATCGGGGCCGTTTTTT
The DNA here is from genome assembly GCA_014065205.1 of Tuber brumale. Lineage (NCBI taxonomy): Eukaryota > Fungi > Ascomycota > Pezizomycetes > Pezizales > Tuberaceae > Tuber > Tuber brumale. The sequence continues at coordinate 220,291 of JACCEG010000078.1, read as the reverse complement.
TGTTGTGGAAGGGGGAGAAGGAAACACCCATGAGAAAGGACCCTTGGACACTTTTGCAGAAAACACTGTTATTCGGTATTTGACTTTTATCGGTTACGATAAAGCTGCGTCCCTATTTCCATAGCTAGCCCCACCAAGTCTATATTAGTGGACAAGGGCGGTATTTCTATTCAAACCAAGTGTCCCCGTTGAAGTCGCAGCCCATGTTCTACCCATTGGGATAGAAATACTAAGCCAGAGGGGCCCAAAGACGGTGTCTAGTGATTTCAGCGAAAATTTGTACGCCCCCCCCCCCCCAGGTACTGTCTGAGCGTTCGCTACCTTCACTTACTCATATTCGGCTGTGACCATGAGCGAGTCAGGCTAATATCTCACCAAGACTTAAGAAAAACAGAATTTCATCATAGAAGAAAAAAGGAATTACACAATTCCAAAAAAGTTAAATTCTAAGAAGCCTCATACACAGGGCAAACCTACTATGGAAAAGGCCATAGGAGTAATTGAGTCGGAGGTGGGGTCCCGGTCCCGTACCGGTCTAGTTGTCGGGGCAGGTGGAGGGGTGCGGGCGCTATGATACTTCAATCTTCGCAACACCAAACAACTCAACTCAGTGAGGTGAGGTGACAACAGAGTATTCTTGGTGTTTGACTAGAGTCTGGGGGCTTAGGTATTCAGAGTCATATACGAGGCGCTGTCTCATGAGTCAGCGCTTCACCGTCAGAGCAAATTGATGATGAAAAGTACCGTACCTGTCTGTCCGAGGGTTTAGAAATTGTAGGTATTACTGGCGCCTCCAAGCTAATTTAGGTATATATAAAAAGGATACTCATGTCATACCGGTATTGTACCGTACCGTATCATAGCTTCTTCTTCCCACGTTCATTAACCCTTGTAAGCTCAACTCTGATAACCCTAACCCTTGTAAGCCCTACTTAATCACGGAATCGGGGTTCCTTCGGGATTGGTCAAGAGTAACTACGGTAATGTGTGTTTGAATTTCCTGTACGGTATGATACTTCCCACCATTAGACCCGATTTTTGGGGCGATTGGACCGGTTCTGCCTTGTCCGCTGTTCGCCGAGCCAGTCAGGGAGTTGCGGGACCACTACCAATCCCGACAAATCCCGTAGCCAAATTAGATCCGGCAGCCGGGTAGGAGATCTAATACCGTGCCAACCAAGCCCCACGTCCTCACCCGAGGTCACCCATTTTTTTCAAATCATTTTTTCAATTGCAGTTGTCCACCGATCCTCGAGGCACAAAAACCAACTCACTTCCCCACAGAGCCAATCACCCTGCTAAAATTCTACCCCACACCCCAGCAAACAGGAACGCCTGCAGAAATTTCTTCTTAACTAAAAAAAAAAAAAAAAAAAACATTCTCAAAATGTGACTGCTTGAGCAAACGGTAGATCGAGCTCTGAGACGCCTGTCATCTGTCTCGATGGTTAAGATTCCGGATGTTACCGTCACCTCCTTGGTGGTGGTGGGGGATAGGATGAGTGGGTGAGTCAGTCAGCCCCACACTTCATCGTTTCCTCACTTCATAAGTACCATACACAGGCGCGCACCCAACACTTGAACAATTGGTTACAGATTGGCTATATAATACCTACAGGTTCACCAAAATCCAAACTAATCAAATCGCCCCCCCAGTGCTGAGCACACTGCACCACGACCACGACTCGCCATGGCGCTCCTACTTGACCTCCCAAACGAGCTCCTCTTCGAAATAACCCATTACCTAACGCACAACGAGATCTTCAATTTCCTCCGCGCGAACTGGCGCCTAGCGAGACTGCACCGAACCGCGCAATTCGACCGCCTCCGCCGTTTCCGCTCGCTACCTCACGGACGGAAAGCGCTCTTCCACGCAGCAGCGCAGGAAGACACCGCTACAGTAGTAGAACTGGTGCGCATCGGTGCCCACGAGTTTACCACCGGCAAGGCACAATTCCTCAACCTTGCGATTCAAGACGGGTGCAGTGCGAAGGCCATCACCGTATTTCTGCGGTGCGGGATCGAGGTGGAGGGTACCGACATCCGGGGCCGCACCCCGCTCGCCATCGCGGCGAGGGAGGGGCACACAGAAATTGTTAAGGTCCTGCTGAATGAGGAGGGGATTAGGATTAACGCACAATGCCAGGACGGCCGGACACCATTCATGTTCGCGGCCCTGGCCGGACATGCGAGTGTTGTGCGGCTGCTTCTGGAGGACGAGAGGGTGGATGTTGGCTTGCGGGATGCGCCGCCGTTGGCGAACCCCGTGGTTGCTCACTCCACGCTGCTCCTCCGCGTCGCGGCCGCTGGCCTATACGAGGTTGCCAAGCTCCTCCTCGAGAGTCCGAGGATTGACCATGAGACCGAGTTACTTGGTAGCAACTCCCGCACCGTCCTATGCAAAGCCGTCGAGACGGGGAATCGGAGGGTGATAAAACTCCTCCTGGACGATGGGCGCTCAGATCCGAATTTCCTGAGCAGTGGCGAGACCCCGCTTCACTACGCTGTCCGGGCAGGCCGCCCGGAGGCTGTGCGCTTGCTGCTCGCTGACCCGCGCATCGACGTCCATAAAGTGTCCGCCCTAGGCATCACCCCGATACACCTGGCCGCAAGACAAAAATACAAGCCACTGATTTTGGAGACTCTGCTTCGGGATGGGAGGGCGGATGTTAACGCTAGAAATCCCCGGGGGGAGACACCATTGTTTACAGCGGTTATTGCGAATGCGCGTGCTTGCGTTAAGCTTCTGCTGGAGGTGGAGGGGATCGATCTTTCTACTGCTAATAATAACGGGTTGACGCCAATGATGGCTGCACGGTCTCATCATCCCATGAGTCGGGCAGTGGTTAACATGCTAAAGGAGTCCATCGATAAGCAGAATGAGAAGAGCAGGATGGAGGCTCAGTTGTTAGAACCACGGGAGGAATCGGAAAGACCGAGGAAGGAGAGGCTTGAGCTTCAGGCGAGGGATTTACAGACAAGTGCAGTTTCTGCCGGGCCAGAAGTCCAGGTCCAAGAGGTTGGGGGCAAGGTTAAAAGGAAGAGGATTGGTAGATTCGGGCCACGGTTAGCGTGGCTCACGAGAATATTTGTGCGGAGACAGAAAGCGAATATATGAGCAGGTTGCCGAGGGAAAAAAAAGACCAATCAAAAAGCATCAGATGGCTGGAGTTTTTTTCGAGCTTTCGGGAATATAGTTTAGTCATTTACCGTATTCAAGAAAACACAACGCAGTCCATGCTTTACCTAGTGCCCATACTTCGGATGTATCCGTGACTAAAGTGTTTAAAACCCCTGCCCCCCAACTGAAGAAAAATTATTAAAATCTTCATTATTTGATACCCTTGTTAACCGCCAGTGCGAAATGTACGAAGAGGCAGCTTTTGGCCGTTGAGGGATTGGGGGAGGTGTCATACGGGGGTGACAGGAAAGCTATGATACCGCGTAGGGTACTGTACCCGACAAGTCGCGGGACTCCCTCATCAACTTACTCGAGCAGTCTACTCGGGTATAGGCGCGGGTGACCGGACACCCGGGGATTCTAGATACCTGACCGTTCTCTCCTTATAGGAAATCAAAGGACGGAGCTAGAATGGAAATTGCTCAGACAAGCAAGAAGCTTTGACACCTCTTCTAATCCCTGGCTGTCCGGCCACCCCACTTCCACACCCGAGCATTAGTCTATGTAAAAACAATTTATAGAGAATGATATATACCAAGACCATGATCTTTCGGAAGTTATCTTAACGCCTACAAAAACCTATCAAACCGGAGATTTTGTACCGTACTTGTACTGTACTCGTGTGACAGGACATTTTTTTAAAAAAAAACTGTTAGCCACTAAAGTTATACCCTGCCGACAGAGGACCATATGATACTGGCGATCTATTTCAACAGCACCGGTAGTCCGTTAACAAAAGAGATATACGCCACCGGAAATTTAAGAAAAAACATTCTAGATGCCTCGGGGAAGTCTCCCGTTATGGATATCCGGAACTGAGGAGCCCGCTGGGTTGGTGCGCGGTTCCTGGCGTCCGAGCAGAGATTCCGAGTGAGATATTGTGGGTTTCAATAATGCGAAACACACCACCACCAACCACCGCCGAGAAACAGAACTTTTTCCGATATACTGCACCGTAACGAATGCACAACTTTGTTTCTAGTTAGTCAATGCACCGGCGCCGGTACCCATGCGGCAAATGTGAATTGGGAATTAAGACTTCAGTGCTCAGTGGCGATGCTACTGAAAACGGTGTTTGTATACGCTCCATAGTATTTACCAGTCCGCGACCGCCGTGACTGGACCCTGGATCCAGCACCAAAGAAGCCCAAAGCACCCAGAGAACACACGGCGTGCGGGTGCAGCAGTTCCGTAGAATTAGATAAAGACTGAGTTGGCCTCGGTTCATCGAAATTTTAGCACGGCGCTGTTCCCAGCGCTCTGTAGTGCTTTGATGAACTGATGGCCTGTGTACTTGTACTGTACCTTCCATTTGCTGGCTTCCGTTGTTTCAAGGATGTATTACCGAACCATGTGCTGAACTAGGTAGTTAGTCCAAAACCTCCTTCCCCCGGCAAGGGGCCAAAAACACAGCGAAAGGCGAGTCGTTCAGCCCCGTCTGAAAGACATGGGAGGAGCTAAAAAGTACCGGTACAAGGACATGACCGTACCAGAGGAAGCAACTCGAACGACATAGACTATAGCACACGGTTGATTATTTTAAACCTTACTGTACCAGAGCGGATATTAGGTTGATGGGGTATATTGACCTACTTTAGTAATAGTGGCTGGCGAACGGGCAAGAGAATTTGCTGTCAGGGGGAGGGCAAATTTCGACCGTTCGCTCGAGTGCAGCACCACCTTTCGGTGTAAACAGATTACGGTGCCGACGTGCAACTCCACCCTATAACTTATTCCATTAATGATATCATAGATTATCTTGAGGACGGACGCCACCTCAGAGCTACTAAGACTTGGCCACTCATACAAGTAAAGTATCCGGACTGCTTGGCATTTATTAATACGTTTTAGCGCCAAGTGTCCGGATATGATACTTACTCGAGCACAGACGGGCAAGCACCCCTTGGCACCGTGCCCACATCCCAAACCACAGGCAGAGATTGAGGCTTAGAGTAAACCCTGACCCTAGCAAAGTCTCACCTCGCCTCACCTCTGTCAAAGACAGCAATTTACCCCCCACCCAACCGTTTGCCGCCGCCAAAGATCTCCCAGCGGGCTGAAACCCGACACGGTAAAGTCAACTTTGCCAATGCCCAAGCAGCATAGTCTAAGCTGTCATTTAATTTCAGCAGTTTCCCTTCACGAACCAATTATGTAGTCTCTGTCAGGAGGCGGAAAATAATTTCCCCACAAGATGCCCCTGGCGCATATTATCTTGTGTCTGCTGCCAGACGTGCTCTGCTGGATATAAGATTCTGACCTCCGCCGCTGTTGCAAGGAGCTTCAGAGAACACCGGAGTTTACAGCACGCATGCTAAAATGCGCCCGTACAAAGCGAGGATCTCCCTCTTGAATTTACCGAACGAGATTATCTGCCAGATTGGCCAATACCATAACCCACCGGAGTTATATTCCCTCTTACGAGTTCACCGCCGGCTGGCACTCCTGCTAGGTCCCCAGCTCATAGAGTCCATCTTCCATACAAACTCCGCCAAATATGCCGAACGAGCGTTGACCCACGCACTCCGGTACTGCGACAAAGATGCCATTGAACAGCTCCTTAGTCGAGGAATCCTAACACTCATCGAGCTACAAACCTGCCTTGACGATGAGCACTCGTTACGCACACTTCTATACTACGGCCTAGAACCAGACTATCAAGACAAACAAGGACGCACCATACTCTCCATATCAGCATCATCTGGCCAAGCCTCAACCGTGCAATTCGCCCTGACCGAACTCAACCCGGACGTTTATGCAATCGACAACGACGGCAGGTCTGCACTTCACGCTGCTGCAATGGCACCCTTTCCCGATGCGCTGGAAGTTCTCTTAGAAGATGGCCGATTAGACATAAACCTCCAAGACAACAAAGGGAACACACCCCTTCACCTCGCCGTCTTCAAAAAGCGTACCGAGGCCGTACAATTGCTATTGAGACGTTGGGACCTTGATATCACGATCAAGAACCGCCGAAATCTTACCCCGGCCCAGGCATCACAGGTAGACTACCGGGAGAGGGATAAATCTATCTCAGACGCGCTATTGGGAAGGGTTTTATCGTCTGTAAAGCCTCGGCCAGCTCAACCGAGGCTGGTGTGGCGGGAGGAGGATTATATGTCTGCAGTTGAGCTTCGGAAGCAGCATCCACCCCCACCCCCGCCAAAACAGGAGAAACCAAAGATGCTTGTTCGGAGTTCGTGTGATTGGCAGCCGCAGTTTTTACCCACGATTATTGCGAAGGATGTTGAAAGGAGTCGGAGTCGGACGACGAGATCTCCGTGGAAGAGGGTTAGGGGATTATTTGTCAAGGAGAAAGCCTGAGGGAAGGGACGATAGATATTGGTGTTTGCACAGAGGTGGCTCGTGCACAAGTCAGGGAAGAAGTCGATTTGGCTGGTAGGGGGAGGGCCCAAAGATGCTGTGGGTATGTTTGATAGTAAACCAGAAGTTCTTGTATATATTTATCGGCGCTTTATTGAAAAATAAACCAAGCTTTTCCCAAGTCAAGGAATGATGTCACACGCCGTGGATAAAGTCGCCTGTAGTGAAAACACGGTAGGTCAATTAGGCGGTAAAGCTCCGCGTTCCGTGATCCAGTCGTCTGCCCTTAGGCCTCGCATATCATAAGTATGGCACAGTCTAACCAGGATTCAGTTAGACTGCCGAGATATAATAGCACGAAGTAGATAGATGTTAACAGCCTCCCGCTCTTTTCGAGGGAGAGTGGGGGGCCTAGTGTCGTGCTCTCAGGAGATCCGGGAGACGGGAGCATAGCGTGGGAGCGGAGGTACTGCCAACAGAGGTGCCCGGGGATCAAATGGCCTCCCAATGGGTACTTTAAGAGAGATTAGCGAAAAGGCAGATGTAGCGGTGAAAAAGGAGGCGGGATGAGAGGCTGTCTCTAAGAGGTTTAGAGAAAGTGTCTATCCGCGGGGATGGTGAAGTAATGAAATTGATAAAGTGGAATCGTAAGGTAGAAGTCCCTGATCCTTCCCCAGTGATCTCCGAGCTCTATGAATATACAATTTCTGCCATGAATCTCCCATCTATTCCTGGGTTGAAAAACGACCTCCCAGAGACATCACAAGAGACCTGCGAGTTGGCAGCGAATCCACCTGCGTGGGTTGTGGCTACTGTAGAACGCGTAATCTACTTGACCAGAAGACATCGTATTAGAATGTGGGTTCGCTATCGCATGCTCAGGGTCTTCGCGCTGTGTGGTGTTGCGTGTACTGTACTTGTAGTAATGTGTTCGTTATGGGCCACATAAGGCATAACTAGATATCGATAGTTTCCCGGCGTATGTGTGTGTCTGTGAGGATTTACTATCACTAACCGTTTCTTTAAACAGGGGGAGCGGTCTTCCTCCCTCTGTCCTCGACCCGATTTAGCTTTCTGCTTCTTTTTTCAGTTAATCAACGAAGAACATCTTCTCAACTTGTGATGCTCTCTCCTCAACATGTCGGATCGTGTTTCCCATATTGGAGGTCGTTTTGTCGGTCTTTATTCTTTTTTTTTTATCAATGACAGTCACCGGTTTCTAACATCTGGATCCTATTCTCGAATTGCTTCACTTACAATTTCGGGTTTTCCAGGATAATTTGAATGCGAGTGATCCTTAGTGATCCTGGTTCCCTCTTCGGGCATCTTCCATCCCCCCTAGGAACATTTTCGACCTTTTGACTTATTTTAGAATCCCGCGACGAAGCAGCCCTCTTCATCCATTGGTATCCACGTTGGGATTGTTTATACTGTTGCGAAGTGTTAGAAAAGATGATTACGCGTTCTGTTTGCGGTGTCATTACGTTTCTCTCATACTGCCCCTTGCCTTTCCTCAATGCTTTGGTTACCTGAGTTTTTTCCTTTTATCTTCTTACTTGCTTTCTCTTCTTCTTCTTTAGAGAGATACAATCATCAATCAAGAACTTCTCCTCTGATTCCGCATATCCAGTGATAGTTCCAACAATAGTTCCAACACTGAGACCACAGCCTCGGGGGGTTGGTGAGTAAATACTCTATGATCATACATTTTATGTATAAAGCGGGTTACAGTCCTTTTGTGCCATATGTCTGCTATTTATCGCCAAGGGGGTATCGTAACTAAAAAGGCGTTATAGCGTTGGTGCTTTTGGAGACTTAGGGATGCTGAAAGAAGCTATTTGATCGGCACGACCACCTGAGAGGGTTTATGCGTTAGGTGTCCAAAACTTCCACTTTCAAAACAAAGCTCTACAGTGTCAAGCCGACTGCATGGTATTGTAAGTGGGGTTATAATCGCGGTAGCCTTGGATTGCTAATAAAATGAAGAAAAATCAACCAATTGGGGTGATCATCGAAATGCAGATCTTGTGCTTCGAGTGATGTGATATGACCTCTGGCCTCTTGATCACCACTTTGCGCAGGTATTTGGGGGGTGCTACGGGGGTTTTCTGGGCCATCTGAAAAAATTGTCAGGAGATTGGATCAACTTGAAGAGGAGGACCAGGGGTTTGCTCTTGCGCGCTGGGGGGGAGTGGGCCGACTTCAAGTTAGGCTGTTGGTGGTAAGAGCACAGGAAGAAGTATCATAGTCTTGGAATTCAAGCCCCAAACTACTTGGTATCATAATATGGGGGGATTTTGGGTTCCTAGCGTCACTTGTGTATGATAGCCTTTGAAGTGCTAGGCAGCTCGCGGGCTTCAAGGTGAATGGGGGGGTAAAACAGAAGGTGTATGCGAAGTCTACATAGCTTGTTGTGAACTCCTGCTGGTCGCGGGGCGGAAAGACTTTGATCCGTGGTAATGGTGTTACTATCGTAACTCGGAATTCCTGACTCCTTAGGTGAGGTGAGGTGAGGCGGTTTTGCCATAGTATCGTACGATATCAGTAATTGCTTTGTGCGGTACACGGACTTCTTTTTCCTTTTCCAGACTGTCATTGGTCCCCGAACGCGCACACACACACTTTCTCCCGGCTATATATGTAATCTACAACGTATCGGAGCATCATATGCACTATTCGGACACTTTACTTGTCACAGGCAAAGAGTGCCCGACAGTGGGGATTAAACAAAATGTGTAGCGAAATGTGTGCGAGTGTCGGTGCGCCCGCAAAAATTTCGGAGTTGGTGCTGGGGTGTTTGTTGTAGGAGGGAAAACAAATTCTGACTGTGCGATATCATAATATCATACCAGTACCTGCTGGTATCATTAAACCTCATAGCCAGTCCTTATTATAAAAATTACCCCTCACAACCCCCCTCTCCTTTCCTCCTGCTATACTCGAGTACTTCCCCCCCCCTCCACCATCCGCGTATCATAAAAGCCTCTTACCGGCCCCATTCATCATAACTCGTCCAACCACGAACCCACCACTACCGGTACAGCACAACCATCAAAAGAAAAAACCACAAAAAACTGATTACACCAAGTGCTGAATTCCAAGCATTCGCCATAGCATCCAATCACCCGGAACACAGCACATGAGCTGCAGCATCACAACCAATCACTCCTGTTTCATTCCTTTTTTTTTATTTTTTTTTATTTCTATTTTACCCCTCGGACGTCGGTCAGCCCCGATTGGCGCCTGTACGATATGACGTTTTTTTATTTTGGTAGGTTCCGGGGATCGCGGGGGTGTTTCACTATTGGGAATTTGGGAAGGGGGGGTGGGGCATTAGTGGATTGATTGTGTGTAGCCTACCTGTATGGAGTTTTTTTGTGGAATAAGAAGCCTTCTTCGAGTGACTGACTGTGACGGTGAGGATGAGTCAGATGGAGGAATTCCATGGGGTATTGATAATTATGATATGATATTTGGTTATCAGATCCCTTGGTTAGGGGTTTTGGGTGAGTGGTGATGGTCCGTTGGTTTTTAGCGATTATCTTTTTTTTTTCTCCTGGAATTTTTGGGGGTAGAATCCGGGTGTACAGTATCGTATCATAGTTGACTTCTGATGGACGACGTACCGTGTTCAAAGGAGTGTTTGTTTGCGCACATGCTGTGTGCCACAGCACTCGATTACTCGTAGAGTGCCGGTTGTGTTGAAGAACACCCGTGTCATATGATACCTTGCCTACTCGGGCATGATACTTGTAACTGCACATACTCGAGTACTGTACAGTGTACTCACTCAACTCATACTGCGATCAAGCCACTAATCCACTTGCCAACCATTAAAATAAAATGTCATTTCCTCCTGATCCCGAGTCATCATTTCCTCGTCAAAAAAAAAAACCTCCAGCCTTATCCGTTCCATCCCGTTCTGAAAACCATCCGAAACAGGGTGGCTTGCCGTTCTCACTTTCCAAAAAAAATTATAAAAAAATTATAAAAAAATTAATCGATAAAGTCAGCCTACTCCCCCCCACCTCCTCCTCCCTAAAGGGGTATCATCAACCGATTCCCTTCAACGATGCAACCCCCAAGATCACAACACCTCACTCGCCAAAAATCGGCGGGTTTGACAGACTAGGCGCCGGGGATGCTTCCTGATCCGACGCTCTGTTGCTACATTATCGCCTACCCACCTACCGGAGATGATTATCGATACAGTGCTTACCGTGCATTATCTTCGCTAGGTAGTGGTGGTATCGGTTACGGTATGTGTATAAGGTTGTTCGGTAACAGGGACTGTTCTAGATCTATGTCCGTCTCACGCATGGCCAAGGGTGGTATACTGTACCTGTAATGTATTGTATCATAGGTGTACACCACTGCGGACTACGGTATCATGTAGTAGTGCGGTACAGTTTCCGAAGTGGCTTCAATCAAATATATTATCCTAGGTGGGGGGGGTTTCTTATTCCCTGGGTCGGTGCTTCGGGGGTTATACGTGGCAGTGATAAATCTATTTATTTACTTATTTATTTGTTTCCACCAATCCATTGCAGATTTTCTAAAGGTTGAGGAAAAAACTTACTGGAGAAAGGCTTGTGAACCCCCCCCCCCTTTTTTTTTCCCCCGGAGCTCTCTATCCGGCTATTTGTATTGATAGTGCTTCGCGAACGGCCAAACTCGAGAATTTGATGTACTTCTACAGTACAAGTACACCCGATCCCACAGAGCGAAACTCTCAGTATGTCCCCCAGCGAACGCTATTGTATGATCAAACTCCGAAAAGAAAAAAAGAAAAAAAAACTCATGGAGCTTTTCGGCTCCCTTTCGCAGCCTTGGGGGGGGGGGGTTCGCGGTAGTGTACAGTACACGTTACGTATGCACTGTCCTGGACGGTGGGGTGTAGCGCAGTGCTGCACGTGGGCTGTATTTTTTTTTCTCCGAAGTGTATTTTCTTGTGGGGTCGTAACCCGTTTTCGACAGGAGTCCGGTGGAGAGAACGGATGTGAGGATTCATCGAGTTAGTGAACCGTGGCTTGCGGGGTATTTTTTATATCTCCGGCATACTCAGATATATTACCCCTCCTATTATACTTACCAAGGGCATTCCTACTGACTTCTGGGATTGGGTTTCCGCAGCGAGTCGGAGGGGGTCAATTTTCCTCGCTGGTGAATGGATCAAACTTGTCCACGGCACTGTACCTACCTAGCACTTCTGCGGCTGAGTTGGAGTTGGAGTTGGACACCCAAAGATCGTAATTCCTGTATGATAGAAAGTGTTCAACTTCAGCTCGTGCTGGTGTTATCAAGGTGTTGTTGCTATAATAATAATAATAATTGCGGCGCAGTTCGACGAGTTATTCTTTGGGGCGGTGCCAGACGGTAAAAAAATTCGTCGCAAGGCATTCCAGGCGAGATCGGGGACGAGTGTGGGGATTCGGAAGCTCTCAAGGTATGATGATACCAAGTCGGTTAAGCGTCGGGGAGGATGATCTTGCTAACCACAGAATCTCAAATGGTTGGACCGTGTGCTACCATATGCATGTCGTTCGAGTTGCCTCCTCTGGTAAGGTCGGTGATTTTTCATTTCTTTCATTTTTTACCTCGTGTCTTTCGGAGGGGCTGGGCGACTTATCCTTTGCTGTGTTACCCTATTTTGCAGGAAAGGGATTCTGGACTACGTATGCGGGTATCGTGCCGTAGAAGATGCTCGGTGTATGGAGAGAGACCTTGGCCAAAGGGAGTTGCCTCAAGAATATATATCATTTCAGGAGCCCGGTTAGGGTCGCCTGAACTCTCCTGGGCAACGGTTTCCAGATTATATTCCGAGTGGGTTCAGTAGGATAGCACTCGGTTCAATTTTTTGAGATTTTATGGTGAATGCAAACAACAACCTCTTGGGTACTGTACAGTACAGCTTCTGCGTTGTTGGCGCGCCCTGGCAACGAGTTTTGAGAGAATCTACCGTATTCAATACCAGTAATTCCGGGGCACTTCTCTGCAGAATTATCATGCCATCAATGTCTTTCCCACACCACCCGAGTTGCAATGTTTAACTTCCAGCTATAATAAGAAACTTCTGTTACCGATCGCAAAATTCAAAAAGTTATTTATGGGGCACCTGTCCAATGAAAATAAAATAAAAAAAAGACCCCGATAATGATAAAATGAGAAAGGTTAAAGGGAGTGAGGTAACTGCGTGGCAACTACTCGGGGACTACTGAAATTTGTGGTAGACAGTAAATATATGTGAGGGAAGCTTTATCATATGTGAAACACAGAATAAAAAATACTAACACTTTGTATACCAGCCCTTTGCGTCCAAAACAGCACCCGCCCTCTTAGGCAGCCCTCCCGTGCATAGCCTTTCCGAAAAATTCCCCTCCCCGTATCGTGAATCCAAGCCCCATTGAGAGCTCCCGCTACCTAGACGTTTTCAAAGAGTGCCGGGACATCCCCCTTTGCCATATGAATGTCATCCATCACAACTGCCTTGTTTAAGACCACGAGGGGGAAAATGAATAGACTTTTTGCTGGAATCGCCTAGCGCGACCGGTTCGCCTAGTATTTCTCCATTACGTTTTCTCGCGTGGTAGTCTATGGTGTGAGTGTTTTCTCTTAGCAATGGTACTATTATGGTAGTACTGTATCCTTTTTGGCTGCAAGCGGAACATTGTGTTTTTCCTGACGCAAGAAAGCCATTGACGGTATTTTGCAGGGAATGTCCGCGACTTGCTGGTATTATTACTATTATTATTAATGGATAGGTTTCTCGACGGATTTCACTGCCTCGCACGGCCCAAGGGATTAATTCCCACAAGTACCATGCACGGATTTGTCTGGGAAGCCCATTGGCGATATGAGACCTAGATCGGTCAAATGACATGTGGCAGGCGACCTGACTTTTTCTATTGCCCGCCGTGTCCGTGCCGGTATTGTCACCGCCCAATGGGTGTGTGGGGTGCGGGGGGAGACCGGGTAATTATATAACGGGAGCCCATTCCATACCTGGAAGTCCACGCCGGCGACAAAAGGCTTCGCCGATCCAGTGGGATGGATCCCCACGCGAGACTGAGCACATTCCCGAACGTTTGCCCAAAGAACTGTGCTTGCTTGCGGTTGGTCCTAGAGTAGGGTCCGTAATACGTCGGAATTCCCGAGTTTTTGATTCGCTGATTATTCGCCGAGGGTCGGGGGGGTAGGGGAGCCCTTGTTCTGCTCACTTGCAAGTATGATACTGGTACTCGAGTACAAGTAGCACTGTACCTGCGCTTGTACGGAAATGGTACCGGACTTAGGGGGGTGAGCATGGGTGAGAGATCGATCTCAAATTTTGCTGCTCAAAATTTGGGGTGTGTAACCATACAGAGGGCCGATCTTGGCTTTTTTTTTTCTGGTGGAAGAGTGAGGCGAACCCCCTGCAACTCTAGCCATAGCGTCTTCGAGATGGTTGACCCTTTTGATTGGCTGATGGAGATGGAAGCCAATTAGAGTAGGTTCGCTTCACTACCCTTAACCCCGGTACTGCATAGTACCTGTGCGGTGCTGCACTGGTGACAGGGATTGAACGGAGGTAAACCTCTGAACTATCCTCCTCCTCCTCCTTTTTTCTTTTCTTTGCAGAGTTCTGATATGATATCATTATGTATTTAGGGCACTATGCGGTTTTTCTGTGACGTTTTCCTCCGCGTATAGTACATAATAATGCCTCGGTTGTGAGCTGTGGAAGTGATAAGCAGAGTTCACTGGTGGCTATAGGGGTGGGCGTACTGCGGGCACTCTGAGCGAGTGTATACCTTGGCCTTATTCGATCTAGACTTACTTGTCCATCCAGAACTTCTTGCCTTGCTGTGCAGAGATATGTTTCTTTTCCCGCCAGGCATGGTGGGGGGGCCATCCAGGTCGATAATCACCCATCCCATCGGATTGGAGTTATAGAATACCGACAAAATCTAATAAAACTAGACTTAGTGTAGATTACTCCCCATCAGCCATTGGGTTTGATTGCCACGGAGTACGGTACCTAATGAAGGAGGAAAAGAGGGCTTACAAAGCAAAAATGAAGGTCCTTGAAGTTATGTGCTGGGATTTTGGCGGTCGGGAGATGATTGCGGCGGAATGTGGGTGACGGATGGGTGTAATAATGCAATCAACGGTAATACCCTGCTGGCATCATGATACGACGTTCCTCCCTGAAGCTAAAATTGACTCCTTAATGAGCCAATGGCATGATGCTCGGATCTTTTGGCGGTGGAATTGAGCTTTCAGCCCTGCGGTAGTGAGATGTCGGCTTACAATTGGGCACAAGGTTCTATTGATTGTGGTGTGTGGCATTGCGGGTACGCTTCTTTTCTATGCCACTTTTCTGCGTCCAGCGTAATACGGCGTTGGAGCAAAAAATTGATCATGCCCGTGGCATCACACGCGAGCTTGGACCTGACCATTCCCGGGATTTCCACTGCTCGCCTTTGCTGTCATCGTCCCCCCCACCCCTTACTCAACGCACATCAAACTTGTCTTCCCTCTAGCACTTAACCCCCCCTCTCCCGACCAAACGGGAGAAATATATTTCTACAATTGGGTCACACAAGTGCTTGTCTTTCTACGTTTAAGGAAAGATATCGACGGTTTGCTAAAATGTTTATCGATTCAACCCTAGAACTTGGCTTCCATGGTTACTACATTGCGGCTGGAATTTTCTTCGGGGGTATTTTTTGCATGATCGTTTGGTCAACCATCATCAATCGTGAAGTATGTGGAGGTTTTCTGGATTTTCTTTCCATTTCTGCATTCGTAGTATGATGGTAGTTTAACGACCAACAGACTCTCCCAACAACGGCAAACGGGCAAAAATGCCAGAGCCCTCCGGTTCTCAAGAGCAAGCTGCCTTTTGGCATTGATTCTGTGCTCATGTTGATGAGATCGGTAAAGGAGTCTAGACTTCCAGTCGCCCTCACGGAACTGCATGATCAGATGGGACATACCTATGCTTGTATGCTTTTTGGCATGAGGGCAATCCGTACGAGGGACCCACGGAATATCAAGGCCATTCTAGCCACTCAGTTCGAAGGCAAGCAGTAGCTCTTGCTGAGTTTCTTGTGGCGTGTAACTAACTGTTTTTCAGACTACGGCTTGGCTCAAGAACGCAAGGCACATCGTCCACTCTTGGGAAATATGGGCATCTTTTCAGTGGACGGAGTTAGCTGGTCTCACAGCCGTGCACTTCTCCGCCCTAGCTTCGATCGTACCAACGTATCTAACCTCAGCCAGCTGGAGGGGTTCATGCAAATTTTCTTCTCGAGGATAGATGAGCTTCCCAAGCAACCGTTCACCCACGCCCGGGGAGTTGAGCTTCAGGAACTATTCCAATGCCTCACCATGGATTCTTCAACTAATTTCCTTTTTGGAAACCCCATCGGGGCTCTCGCCACCAAGAAGTACACACTCGGGAATGGTGAGATGACTTTCGACCAGGCTTTCGACATTGCTCAATATGGCCTCGCTATGCGGGCACCGTTGTCGAACTTCTACTGGCTGTACAACGGGCGGGAGTTTAGAAAGGCGTGTTCAACTACTCGTGCACAAGTTGCCCTCTACGTTTCTCGTACGCTCAGGAAGCTCCACCTTGCAGAGAAGTCTCAGGAGAAGAAATACGTCTTTCTGGAAGAGCTGGCAGAGCGAACCCAGGATCCACAGGTGCTTCAGGACCAAGTCTTGAGTGTCATGTTGGCTGGAAGAGATACCACGGCTGCCCTTCTATCCTGGACTTTCATGTGCTTGGCTAAGAATCCGGCGGTGTTCAAAAAATTGCGTGCTGAAATTTCGGAGGTAGTTGGAGTCGATGAGGATGCGAGATTGCCCAACCAGGCCGAATTAAGGAGCATGGTGTATCTGAGATGGATCATTCAAGAAGGTGAGTTTTTGAAAGTTTGTCTTTAGACGCTGGTACTAATAGTTGAGGATAGTTCTCAGACTCTATCCTCCTGTCCCGATTAATGCCCGTCGAGCCTTACGTGCAACCACTCTCCCTTACGGTGGTGGGCCGGACGGAAACTCACCCATTTCCATCCGCAAAGGAGAACGCATTGTCTACTCTACATTCTCACTTCACCGTCGTACCGATATCTATGGACGTGACGCTGACGAGTTCCGCCCTGAGCGATGGGGAGAAGAGGCTCTGCGTGGGATCGGGTGGAGCTGGCTTCCGTTTAACGGTGGTCCCAGAATCTGCCTAGGCCGTAAGTTTACCACTCTACCCCTTCTCGAGGAAATAGTGCTTACAATGGAAACAGAGCAAATGGCATTAACTCATGCTTCCTACTTTGTCACAAGAATCTTGCAAGTCTTCAAGGAAATCACTCCACAGGATTCCGCTCTTGAGGGTGATGCATACGACACTAAGTTAGTCATGGCTTCCGGTCGTGGCGTGCATGTTTTCCTTTCTTAGGGATTTTTTTCCCCTTCTTTCAAGTCCGGGAATGGGAATGGGGGACGGCGTTTTTATGGTGTGATTAACTAGCTGAATAAATTTTAATGCTGCTAGATTCTGTGATGGGATTTACGGAAGCAATGAACACACGAACCTGTTATGGTGAATTCGCGTTAGGTTAGCTCAATGGGATATTCTCATAGTGCTCCCTTTAACCACATTGCCAGCACTGCACTGTATTCGATCTCCACTTCCAAGTGCACAGTACAGTATTATGTGCCTTGCCATTTTCGTCCTACTCTATATTGTTGCACGAAGATTATTATTTTTTTACCCCGGTGCTGTACTGTACAGTACCACTTGAGGCCAAACAGTCAACTTTATAATACTTCCTCGGAGTTAACCCAAACTACCGGCATTCTTGCACTGTACTTGCCGCACTCTTGCCTACCTGCGCTTATAAAAAACACCGACCCTGCTAGACTCGACCCTTACCCGAGGCCTGTTGGGTGTTGGAAAACCCTACATCCCCAGCCCCGGACAGGATTAGATTTTCTTTCCGCTTAAAGGCACTGAAAAAGCCGAACCCCATTTTTTTTAGCCTCAAAACTTTACTTTTCGGAACAACAGCTATGCCACGCGAACTACATTTAACGTTGTATGATATAATAACTTGTACGATAGATGGGCGGTTAACTTAGGGGTTAGACACCCGTGTACCCGGTTGTTTGTTTGGAGACTCAGGAGTCCTTGGCGGCCAGGTCAGGTCAAGTCAGGGTTAGGTGGTTAATGTTTTATCTTTATCATAAGGTTTTTATTGGGAGTCCTCTTGGGGATTATGTATGATAGCGTATGATGTCATAAGAGTTTTATCAGATCGTACTGGCGACACTGAGTTTTGGGTGAGGGTAGGTATGATAAGTATTATAGGAAGTTGCAGAGGTCTGGTGGGAGGGTCACGGTATGTCACTCGAAGTTTGGCTTGTTTGAAAATTCTATGATAGCGTACAGAGAAACCCCAGGTGACTTGGACACCTTTCCTGCTCGGATAGCTGATCCTGGATGGGTGTGCTTTCTTGTGGTGAGCTGTGGCGGCTGTAGCGATAAGGGGAACAGGGAGGGGGGTCCCCTTCATAGGGAATCACTCAATTGACGTCTGTCTGGATGTGTTGAACTTAGCACTTATCCGCCGTACAGAGCTAGTTCCATTCCTATGCAACTGGCTCATTACATGACATTACTTTCATTTCTTGCTTTATTTATCATTCTCTTCTCTTCGTCATTCCCTTCTCTTCATCATTCCTTTCTCAACCTTAACTCCATACCTTGTTCAACCGTTGGTATGTCTTCCTTCATTCCATATTTATTTGCTTCTCCTTACCTTTCAAACTGTGTTGTTATTGTTTTGATTTCTTGGTTTTGTTTTTTCGTTTTGTGTGTGTTCTTTTTTCTTCTTCCTGGATTGAGGATATATAAACTCAAGAGAGTTCATGTAATTAAAAAATCAAGCTTCACAACATTTCTCTCTCTCTCAAATACATTGATAGGATGAGCGAGTAAGGGAGGTTGTCACTGTATAATTAACAGTTTGTAGTTTTTTTATTTTTTTTATTTGTTTTTTGTCTAGTAATCTTCTGCTTTACACTTACCAACGGAGGGGGTGCCAGGCGGGGGGGGGGGGGGGTTTGTTTTTTCTTCTTCTGCTGGACTTGTGTAATCTGTGACCTCCTCGAAATCCGGCTTTATCATACTCTTGGTAGAACTTAGTTTTTTTTTTTTTTTTTTCCCCCTTCCTCCTCCTCCCATCGCCGATATATTCTAGCCCTGATCACTTTTTAGATATCATATTAGGAATTGGTGTTTGGGATATATTTTTTACCCTCTGGGGATTTATCGCTCCTATGGTAAATACGTTCAATGTATGATAATATCATATTCGGCCTCGGGAGAAACGGTGACGACCAGCTTCATCTTGCTCAAGTTCGGGCCAACCCTGTTCGTCAAATGCTGTATGATACAATCTCCTTGCGTATCATATGTTGGTGGGTTAGTTCTACAGTACCCTCCCGGATTTCCGGCCCGAAAAGAAAAGGAAAGAAAAGAAAAAGCTAGATCTAATCTTGTGATCTAATCTTCTGGTTCATCATAATATCATGAATGTTTGTTTGAGGCGGGAGCCGACTCTTTGGGCCCTATCAGGAGCACACTCTCTTGGTTGATGTATGATATGATATTAGTTTTTGAATGGAAGGACGAAATGAGTGGGGCTCGATTACAGTAGGCTTGCGGTGCTCTAGTTTGTGTAGTACGCGTGCACGAAACCTCCCATGATGTACAGCACTACTATACAGGTATGCCTTACTCATCACCTTGTTGTGGTTGGTCTGGTTTTCCATTACCAAACTTATAGCAAACTACTCACGGTGTGAAAGGGATTTCGTGTTAGAACATGTGCGGTGGCCATCAAATATTACTCGGTATTCATTTCTCCTCCTAATTCCGGTAATCAGGGACCACTCAAACGATCTACAAAAAACTACTGAGGAACACCGGAAGGGTGATAATCTATGACACGGTTGAAGCCTAACCACCATTTTTCAGCTATGATACCTTGGCATGAACAAGATGTGCCAACCCCCCCCCTGACGCCACATTATAAGTGTGCTTCTCCCCACCCAAACCCCATCAAGCACCGTCCGCTCCGTTACTCTTATCGTAAGCTTTCCAAGCATTACACACTGCCTGTACTTCCTCCGGACGATTCACAGATACTTCCCCCTTTCGTTCAATGATTTGTCTGTGGCCCCTTCAGCAATCCGATCTTTGGCTTGAGATTATGGAGAGGGGGGTTACATGGCGAGGCCCATATTTAGATGCCAAGCGATATGGCAATGCATCAACCAGGCGCCCGGATTATCATTCTTGAAGGCGATGACGAGATACCCGCTCGCTGGCAAGAGTGCCACATCTCTGCGGACGGGGTTTTTTAGGCGGAGCGGCGGAGGTAGGAGTAAAGCATTGTATATCCCTGAGCCCTTCCCAAGGACGTAAAAGTCGTGGCCGTGTAGGTGGAAGGGATGAGCAACTTTTTTTTTTGTCGATTATTAGCCTCGAGATCAATGAATCGGCCTAGTGAAGAAACTTACCCGGCAAGAGACTTTGAATAACGAAGTACGTCCACTGTTTAGTTAAATTGTAGATGTTAGCATCAGTGCATAGGGTATGTGTGGCGGGGAAAGTTTTTTCTTACCCCATCTGTAGATGTCACTTCAGTGGGTGAATACGATTTAGGGACAGTCACATCTCGGTTATCGTTGATAAGCATTATCGTAGGAGCTGAAGTGTTTGGGTTATAGTGATTGTTGTTGACTGTCCATTGGATTGCCGGTAATGTTCCACCAGTGTTCGCGGGTGACAAACTTAGTCTGAAATCCCTACTAGAATCTGCGCTCCCAACGTTATCCTCAACAATGGGGGAGAGATTATGAAAATCTTCTTCTTCGCACTGATCTGTGATGCTCCAAGAAGAGCTTGTTGGATCCGAGGTAGAGGAGTTGTAGCGGACGATCCCACGGATGTTGTATTGCTGAGAATTCATTGTGAAGCAGCTGAGCTGTGGGACTGCACGCATCCAGTAGTTACCTGAAGTAGCGGTTGCTTCGACGATCACATCATAGCGCTAGTGTTAGAGACTTGCATCAGCCTGGGTGATCCTAGGATGCGAATTGGAGTGCTCAACCTGTCCAATAGCTACGAAGATCACTTCTGCTTCGTAAGGGTTGATCGGAACCCAATCCATGGAAACGACCTTCATCTTATGTCCGTCAATGCTGAACTTGAACATTATGTCTGTCCCGGTATTCACCTAGAAAAGTTAGTTACCTCGGCAAAAGCTATAACGGGTCTCGTAAGATATACAATTCTTAACAGATACTTCTTTCCAGTCTGGAAATTGGTCTCAAATCTTGTTCCCGAATTTTTGCACTTTGGGTTTAGAGAATCTAGAAGTCCGCAATCGTACTTATTCTTCCCATTTATTAACCCGTTGTCGGCTTTCGGCGGGAGCCCAGTGCTGGCTTGGAGGACCTCATTGGCAAGTTCAAATGCGGGCTTATGGAACCAGTCCGTTAGCAGAATCGGTCCGAGATCGATATCCCAGTTGGCACTGGTTGGACCGTGAATGACAATGGGGCCCAGAACACCGTCGGAGTACTGAAGTGAAAAGTGTGAATGATACCAAGAAGTTCCGTATTGTGTCGCATGCCACCTATAGGTGTAGGTATCTCCAGGCTGCAGCCATCAGTATATAAAGGGGAAATGAGTTTAGGGGGTGGGGTTTTCGTACAGCAATGGGGCATTGAGTGACACCAATAGCCCCGTCTGCCTCTGAAGTACCCAGCATGCGCACTCCGTGCCAGTGAATCCCCGTTCCGTTAGACTTCAATTCGTTTGTTACGTGAACCACTGTTGATCTATATGAGATTTTATATCTCACAAGTGTGCAGTCGATTGATTTCGCTGTCAGTTTTAAACGCACCTATCGTATCCCCCCAATTCGCCTCTAACGTTGGCCCAGGATATTGCCCATTCACTGCTAGCACAACTCTTTCGTAACCATCGAGGGCCATTGTTTGATTGGTAATTCTCCACTCATACTGCTACAGTCAGCTTTTGCAGATATCCATCAGAGCACTTGTAATTCCTGAATCTAACCTCCACCGTTTGACCAGTTTTAGGATAGTCATTGTAGTAATTGGTATTAATGTCATACCCTGATGACCAGCAATTCCTTGAATCGGCGCCGTGGGTGCAAATCTGTCGTTCATCTAACGTAGGTTCGGAAACCGGGATTGCGGACACCGAAATGTTTGCTATGGCGATCAGCAGAAGGATACTGGAGAGCATCATTTTAGACATAAAGAGTGCAAACAGCTGCTACTACGAAGGTCTATCCTCGAGTTGAAGCTAGCTTGACCAAAGATATCAAAACCACCGGGAACCTCTACCCCCTATAAAGTTTTTCCTTTCAATCATCTTTTCGAGTCTTTTTTTTTTTTTTTGGAAATTTGGGAGTAATGAGACATGGAGATGACATAAGTGGCATAGCGCCGAGAAGAAGCGAATGCCGGTAGTTCTCGGGAGCCGGGATCCAAGCTTTAGTAGGGTAGGGACGCTGGGACAGATTGTTTTACCCGCTCGGAAATTTACTGATGGAAGAGTGAGGCAATATTAACGCCAATGAAAAATTCCATAATACGGTACTTATAGTACCAACTTTTTTCTGCAAGGATAGTAGGGTACTCTACGGATCCGATGTTGCGGCAAGGTCCTTGGCGGGACCCGGGGGGTCCGAAGGGGGGTTCGTAAGCTTAGCCTCAAAGGCCGTTGTTGATTTTTATCACTAACCTCCCCGTTGTGCTAACACTGCTTGGACCAACCTACTAGTATTTTGGACCGGTGTTTCGAGTCGTCCGTCCAAGACGGGGGACAGTGTGATATATAGTATGACAAAAGGTCGAGACATGTCTCGTCTTCGGACGGACTAGACGGCCTAGCGCCGTCATATGGTGGCCCCAAGATCACCCAACTTTGAGTGATGAGCACTCCTGAACAACACCTAACCCAGATATAGAGCTATTGGATGATAGATTAGAAGCTTGGGGATAAGACAATGGAAGCGAATTTAATGGATAATATTATGGGGTTTTGATTAAGCTATTGGGGTTTGAAAAATAAAAAAGTTAATAGGATAATGTCATACACATTTGTTTAGAGTCAATAGACTAGTTAATATGCCAAGATCTTGATTTAACCGTGTATTGCACGGGCAGGGTCAGGCAGTCAACATATATTTAATCTACAATCAGTAAGCCATGATAAATGTCGCTGCGCTATCGTATCACGCTTGAGTACGGCCCAAGTTTCGTGGATTACCATGGCTTGCCCTAGCTTACCTTGGCCGCTTACGGGTAATATCGTACCTGTGTCGGGATGCGTACGGCTTGCGCGGTGCCTGGGCTGGGTCCCTGGTAAACCGCACAGGCCGATTTGAAGTACCGGTATCATACCGTATTAACCTGTATGTCAATTTAGAGTGTGGCAGAACTTGCGCAAACTGAACCCGGCCGGGAGCGGAGGTGTTGAGCTTCCTGGTTTTTTCTACTGGTTTTAATAACCAGTCTAGAATTCCTACTTCCTTCTTGGGGGCTAATTGGGATTGCACTGACCTCTAGTGGTATTGCGGGCATTTGTGTGTGGCTTAGCCTCACCTTATTTTAACCTACTTGCAGATGTTGCTCGTATTCAAGTTAATACGGTATCATACAGGTATCAGTAATGAGTCTCTATCTTCCCTGAGCGTGTAGGTCTTCTGCCTTAAATCTTGAATCTTGACACCGGTACTTGTATTACTAATGTGGCACGACAGATTCACCGAGAGGTGGAGTGGGTAGACTAGATAAATATACAGTACCCAATGAAATACCGGTATTAGGAAAGTTCCTAATAATATGACATTCCCCCCCCCCCTTCTAACTTGCTTGGCTGCAGAATCACAGCTAGATCCGAAACGGCCGCTACCTACACGAAGCTCCCACGGACAACGCCCCGCCCTTTTACACCAAAAGTGACCTTTTTCACAATCATGCAACAACTCCAGACCCACCTCAATTGATTTTATATAAGCTCTGGGTGTCGTATAGTGGCATGGACTTTACAATATCCAAATTTCAGCCAGATCGGATGTTGTCTCACTGTTGGTTGGCCTTTGAAAATCGGAATTTTCATACAAAGTGTTAGGTAAAGATTCTGAGGCTTGGCATGAATATTTCAACATCTTGATCCTCTCTAGCCTGTGGAAGGGGCAATTCACAATTAATGGTAGTTAAAGAGGAATTTACTAAATTGCCCACCTCCTGGCCACCCAGAGATACGTTTCTGGAATACTTGGTACCGGGAATCTTGAACTGGTGCAGATCTAGCTGTGGTCAAATTTCCCTGGTTATGGTGTGCTTTCAGTGGCACTTTACCCGACCGACTATACTCAAGTGGCCGGATTGAAATCAGGGGGTGGCTAAGCGAGCCATGTGGTAGGGACTTGTGATTTGAATCTGGCCGCTTGAGTACTATTCACCGTGTGGCACCACGGCGTACCGGGATGGTTTGATAGATGGCACTACGAAATGCTGCACGCGCGCACACGACCAACGAATATCGATCACCACAAGTGATTTTCTGTTACCCCTGGTCCGGCGGGTTCGCTTTTTTGCCCACTAAAATACCCCCGTTTGTCGTCATCCTCCCAGTGTTGTCGCACCCCCGGGAAAACTACGACTTGTTGGACCGGGGGGGGGGGGGCGCGGGAATGCGGATCAGTCAAAATGCACCAAAAAAGTAGAAATCTACCTTAAAACTCTCAACTAACGCCCACCACTTGGGGGAAGAAGAAAAAAAAATAAGAATGTCCAGAAGGTACCGGTATTTCGGATAGCATAGTATATTCCAGTAGATTTGCGCTATCACGAGGTGGATTTCGAGGTTTGGATTTGTTGAGATTTCTGCGGTGAGGATTTGAGCAAAAATTCACATGCAAAGTCATTCACCTCCGCCACTGACCTACTTTCCGGTCCAATACGTTAGGGGGGGGTGGTCTCGGCAGTGCTCTGTCAATATCCTATGCTGGCCTCCACACACACCGCACGGCATGGCATGCTATAAACTCATCTCGCTACTTGTATTACTCGAGTAATACTGGTGATCGGCATTCAGGTACCCGGATTCGGAGATTTTAGGTTGTGGTGAATGGCATTTCTCATTGTATACCGGTACCTGGGAATCCCTTCGAAAGGTATGATAATTTCGGTGGTCAATGCCGTTTGAGAAACTAGGGCTAATTTGCAGTATAAGGAGGTTGGGCTCTATCCGTACAGTACTTATTTCATCCTTTCATGTAAGTTTACTAATACGCGTTCCGCCCGTCGGCATTCAAGGGGGGCAAGAAATTGTTGCGCAGGTTATCAGATGCATCGCAGTAATTACTGTGTCACTTGCGATATAGAAAACCCGTGATGCTGCCTCCCGTTACACCCTCCAAATATCGGGAGCACATCATCTGCTTGGAGGGTGGTATGATACTGTACACCTCCGTGCATTAGATTCCCATACAGCCCGCAATTCTCAGTACTTCTACCGTATTTAGCAAGAAAAATCATATATATAATATACACTTGAAGACTGTACTAACATACCGCGTTGGTGATTTTGAGAAGCCGGAGACGACAGTGCTAGGGCACAACATCAATGCTTCCTGAACACTATAGCAAGGTTTTGTTCATCCGGTGTCACAAACTTTTCTGGGCGGCCACACCCCGATACCTCGGCGAACCGTACAGATGCTCCACCCCCCCCCCTAAATTCTCATAGGGTTTCACTCGCTGATCCGGAAAAGGGGGTTTACGGATTCGTATCGGATTTTGGGAAATCTTACCCCTGTTCCTATAGAATGTTTTCCTGTCGAGCCGGACGCAGTGGTTGCTGTCAGTGAAACTATACCAAAAGGAGGGGGAAATACAGGGCCAGACATAAAGGCAGTGGAAAAGGGGAAGGGAGAAGGGATGTGGGGAAAAGAAAAGGAAAAGATATGGAGGGGGGGTACTGCAGTCCTGGAGTTGAACTGGAACGTGGAGGCAGAGTATACCGCTGCTTCTCGCATCATAGTAATGATGTGGAAGAGGACGAGGGTGCTATCATACATATGTGACTGCCAGATAGGCGACAAAAAGTGTTGTTGATTGCGAATATGAATCAAGATAAAGGTTCTCATAAGAATGGTAACAAAACCCGTTTATCTTATCGGATATGATAACTCGAACCTTCTCTCTCTCTCCGTTGTTGAAGATACCCCGTTGTCCCGGATGAGGTCCGAGAAATTTGGCCATCTGGGATAGCGGGCTGCGACCGTACTCCTGGTTAGCATGTTAACTTTAGACTTCCGGAAGAGTTGAAGCTGTATTCCGGCAGGCCGACCTGCAATCAGGGATAGGGTAATTTCCGGAGAGTAAGCTAAATTTGTCAATATTAGTTGTACAAACGTAGGGGTGGTAAAAAAATCCGTCGTGGGGGGTGGTGGCTTCCGGGGAGTCATGGAAATGGGGGCCATGGATCCCGTTATTGGGTTCTTTGGAGTAGTGTCGGGACCGGAGCTCTACCGCATGTCATTGCCCAATATCGTGTGGCTGACATCTGCAAGTGGTTGTAGGAGGCCTGAGTACGCGGCTGCATTCGTTTCGGCTCTTGAGGTCTTGGACATATAGGTGGAAACAGAATGTTCAGTTTAGCTTAGTGAAAAAGGGTTATCTCAACCGGTTCAGAATGCTGGTGGGAGTAGTTGACTTTTGGATTCAGTTTGTAATGAGAGGAGTATTTTCGATCCGAGTGCTTGTGACGGAAAGCCTCTGGCCGGGTTGCTCAGCTAATATCTACTTGAATTTCTGCACCTTAAGTGCCAGCTCAATAGTCAGGGTGGTTCTTTAACCCGAATTCCCATCTCACCATCCGCGCAGTTTCATGCTGATGGGACATAGTGGTTTTTGGTTAGTACTTATTCATGTCCAATATAGCCAACCCGGCGCGCTTCTGGGTTATCACGAATTCAGTATTTTTTCTAAAGTAAGGATTTCTCATCTCGGCTGAAATAAAACAATACGGTAAGTACTAAAGAGGTTCATTTCGGTGGGGCTCCAGACAGGCCTGATGAGCGGGCGTCAAACCATGTCCGGGGGGGAAGCATTGATAGAGGGGCAACAAGCTCATTATGCATGCTAAGGAAGTTATGCGGGCTAACTCCTATCTATGAAGAGTAGTTACCGCGCATCGCTGCTGGAACTGCCCTTGTTAGCCCCACCGATGCCACAGCTCGCTTCCAGGGTAGCACCCTTAATGTCTGGAAGTTCATGCTGTCCCCGGTCTGGTAGTTTCTCTAATGATCTCTAAGTTAATTAGTAAAATCAGTGCTTGTGTATATGTAGAGTAAGTTCCAGCCGTAATAAAGTTTTTAGAGTCGGAACCGAGATATCTTTTAATCCCCCATACCGGAGCCACTCACTCACATATCCTTTCTTAATTTTTTTATAATTTTCTTTTAAAACCATAACCACTTGCCGGCTTATATTTCTCTAATTCAGTTTGCGCCCGGAGAAGAATTGGCCTTCATCAATTTTGTGACCGTGTTCACCCACACCTATGTTAGCCCCTCGTGATGCATACAGTAGGGTGCTCGGCGCCGTCTATCAAAGAGGTTGCCTACCCACAGCATAAGAGAAGAAAGCCATTGTATAGTACAATCTTGACAATTACTCCAGCGCACCGCACAACCCAGCACTTCCTAATTACCAATACTCCCTGGGGGATAAACATCGCCTCATCCACCGTCTCTAAGCAGAATTCAAAAACACAAGCACACACGGCAGGTCACAGACCCAGATAATGCTAAGCTCACTACTCTATAAGGAAGTCCCCCAATTGCTTCGCTTGCAGATAATTCATACCCCAGTGGGCAAATGAGGAGGGACCTAAGACGGGTGTTTCGCGCTTCCTTCCTTCTTCTTCTTTCTAAGATGGAGTTTGTGGTGACTCTAGCGGTGGTCGTAGGGGGGGAGGTATTTGGGGATCGCTTTTTTGGCGGAGAGGTGGTGCGGGGTTCCAACCGATGTTGAATTCAACGTCACCATAAGAAGCGCAAGTACAGTACTGTACATATCGCAACCTTTCACATCAAAATCCAGTTCCAAACTCCAAAGAAGAAATGGAGGGAAAGCGAGAGTGAGGATAAAAAGAAGGAAGAATGTGAGACACTCTCTAAAAAAGCAAACATGAAGAAATCATAGGAATGCAGGATTACGCAAGATAGCAGGGAAGTATTATGGCGAAAAGCAACATCGGGTCCAAGTTCTAACACTGCGTTCCAACAACAACTGATCACCCGAATCCCGACAAAAAGGAGGGATCCCCACATAGCCGGTATTAGCTCTCGTTAGCCCGGATACATCTAGAGGGCGCCGAATATTCTGCGAAAAAAAAATCAAACTCAGAAACCAATAAACGAGACCGGAAGAAACAGACCCACCGAACAAAATCCATGCTAAAGCTACGTTCAAAGATTTTCAACCACGTGGCAACCAGCTCTAGTTCGCTATCCTTCGTCTTTCCGGAATGGGAATTTGAGCACTTCTCTTAACACCTTGTACTTCTGGCAGCTTCAGAGACCCGGTGGTGCCACGCTGGATGTTCTAATATCCGTTAGTGAAGGAGAAAAAGAAGGAAGAAAGAAATGAGAAAGAAAGTCAGGAATGTGATTTATCCACCTAACTTACCAATAATTCCGCTCTCAGAGCATCAAGCCCTCGAAAAGATTCTGAGACCTCCTGATCTAGTGCGCAAAGGGCACAGCCCGGAAGTGGCCTGCGAGCAGGGGGGGGAACTTGAGCTTGTTCACGGGAGAGTGATGAGCTGTCTTCAAATGGAAAAGAGGTAGTCGCACTAGAGGATTGATGCCTGGCCTCTCCCACGATAGAACCGCTTCCTCGGACACCAGAGTTGGGCCGGTTGCAGCCGTGGCCGGTAGAACCGCCCGGCGATATCTCTTCAGATGCACGAGAAATCGTCATACTCCGACACCCTTTTTGAGTTTCTCCACAGGTGGAAATATTTCTTGGGGCTGCATGGTTCGGCGCGTTTGGGCGATTGCCATCCAAATTGGTCTGGCGCACCAGGCGCAATGGTCCTGAAACACCCATGCGAGCTAGCACCTTTAAGGTCTTCTGGAATAACCCCGAGCCCGCCCGTTGCACCTCCGGGACAGGCTCGAGTTCCGTTGTTTCGGGTTCTTCAGCCAGGACTATGCTTGAGGGTGCTGATGTAGTAGTTGAAGGTTGTGGGTTTTGTGGCACTTGGCGTTGTGGCGTATTCCCCGATACTAAGAAGCGACAGTTCACCACCTCTGGTTGCCCTCTGAGTTCGGCCATATCTGTCCTGTCAGAGTTTCCTGCTCCCCCATCTCCGTTTTGCGCCATGTGTGCCCAGGAGGTTACTAGATGCACAGAATCAGCGGCGGGAATTGAGGTATTGGACCGGGAGCGTAGCACTGATTGATGATGAGGGAAGGGAGAACACATGGGTCACTGTGCTGATGCTTAGTTATTGCAGGGTTTGTCTCCTGATATCTTCAGAAAAGGCGGTGTTAGATATTGCTGCGCGTGGGGTTGGTAGCTCTTGTATACGATAGCTGAAAGATAAGTTAAATAGGAGAGGTATAATAAAGAGGATGATGAAGTGGAGAAAATAAAGAGACCCAGGGATTGCAAATGTGTGGCCGGAGAGGAGGGGAAATCGTGCCACGATAAGTGAATTGATGTTGGCAGCTGTGTTCCTTCCGAGCACACTTCCCGAGCCAACGGCGGCTTAATCGATCGAGTGAGCGACTATGACGTACACTGGAAAGGACAAGTTTTGGTAAACCCGGGACACTAAGCCCTCATTCACGATGTAGAAAACGCTAAGCCAGATTTCGGTTCGATCTTCAAATAACTTCTCGCTGCACTCATACCGCTCCCGCAATCTGCAGTTTAGTCCACGTCGCCCGCTAGACCCTTACAAAACGCACAACATTGCCAATAAGTTTCCGAGGTGACCCAAGGTGTAACCACGTCAAACTGATCTCGAGATATAGAAAACTTGGCACAATCGGCAACCCCGCAACCGACCCCGATCGCGACCCACTCTATTTCCCCACCACGGTTTTGCAAGCGAATCCATCAGGTTTCCCTACCTACAAAAAGAACATATACTTATGTGTAATCACCTGCCCCATAAGCGAAAAAGCGGGGAAAATGCATCTCCGGAATCCCAAGTATGATACAATATGGCCGGATCATATGAGCCTTGAGTTTTGTGAGACCTAAGTGCCATCGCTGTCTTGATCACTGTCCTACACGGACACGATCTACTTCGTTATCCCAAACTACAAGCAAGCAGGCAAGCAAGCAAGCAATTCTCCAGCACCACCAATATCCTGAAATAAGCGGGTGGAAAATTCCGCGAAATGCTTGGTAGCGACCCCCCCACCCAACCGTGTCTGGATACGTTCGGTTGGGACCAGGTCTGAAGTCTCCCTTAATCTCTACCTCTGACCGGTCCAAGTGCCTTTCCCGGGGAACCCAACCTAACTCTTGACTCTGATCTTATGCCAGGCTACATTCAGGGTTCTAGAATATTAGGGGTATTAGTAAAGTAAGTTTGCTCATTGTTAGTGTATAGCGGATTCATGGAATGCAAGCCATAAGCACACGCGAGAGCTCCGAATGTAGGGTCACAGAAATAGGGATTCAATAGAGGAATTCCGCAGCATAGTAGTATTCACTGCGGTAACAGGTAAACTTAAAACAAAGGCTGGATCTCGCAGGTTCGTGAAGAACCGGCTCTGATAATTCCTTGTTACGAGGGTTAGAACCAAATATCACATACCACTAGTATTGTGTGGTGAGGTTGGAAATTAAGTTGCCCTCAACTCGAATTCAATGTCTTGCTGTCCATTTGGTAAGTGGCTTATGTAATCTGGGTAGCGAGGGTGCTGCCAGGGGGTGGTTGTACACAAACCCTGCCCACTCCAGTGATAAATCGAGATGAACCGGGAGTTGGTATGATGGCCGAATCGGGCCCAAGTTTTTGAACAGCTGTATACGTATCAACATCAGGATCTCCAACGGGCCCTACACTAGACCAAAGCTGGTGCGGGCCATCGCCGGGAGCGGTAGGGGTTATATCTAAGCCAAACCTGATACCCCGAACAGCCCTACTAACACCGATATGATAACTGACCAGTATATGGGGTATTATAAGATCAGGAGGTAGGGCTTATTCGTTCAATGGGCAGGGGGCCAGTTGTCTGAACCAACAAGCTGAAACTCAAGCACCAAAAACACAACGTGGTCCACGTGTTCCAACGGTGGTTGTCAGACGAAAGCAGAAGAAGATAATATTATTATAGTGACGTAATCAATCTTCCAGTACTGGAGATAAAAAAGCCACCCCGCCTAAAAACTGAGATATATCTGGTGGAAATAAACTTCGGCTTTGACGAGAATGGATGTCGAGAGTTGTTGGCATGTTGGTGGGCGGGATTAGGTGCCTGTTTCTCGCTTACCGAAGATATACGCCTATGAAGTGCCGTGGTCATTGTACCTGGCTACCCCCGGGTTTTTGATATGCGTTTTTATATGCTGGTTTCTCCGTGTGACATCCGTACCGTGAGGTGTGGCTGTGTCCAAGAAAACCTTCTCCTCGGTCTCGGTCTTTACAGAGATTACCGGTAATCACGGGTATCGTAGCAACACCGTATCTATATCATGCCACGGTGTCATTTTTTGAATCTCTCTCTCTAGTTGAATTGCACTGTTGACGGGTAGCCGGTGGGTTGGGGACCCCGTCAGCCTGTACCGGGACGAGTACAGCGCTCGTGGGAGACGGGGCGATCAGGGGACGGGAGTCGTAGAACTGTTTGCGGGCTTAGATATATTCCCTACTTTATTGCTATAACTTGCGAATTCCGGCTCCCGGGTACCTCCCGCTATGGTCACGGTACACATAGTTCAACATTGCTTAAATGGGAAGTCAAACAGTCTAAACGCATACGAGGGAAGTTTCAGAGGGAAAAGTATACTAGGACTATATTATATACGACAACAAGGCCTCAACATCAGCACACCAGCGTTCCCATTAGGGGAGGTGTTGTGAGAGTTGAGGTTCGTGGACCCCAATATCAGAATCGCGATTTCTCATCTTGATACATCCATGCCCTAGGCTTTTTTATCCATTCGAGAGTTTCATCACAGGCAACTGTTTTGAGGAGTGGTGGCACGGCCCGCACGTGGGAGTTGAGTGTACGTTTTTTCCAGCTCTGTGAATTAAAATTAACGGGAAAGCCATGCACTGTACAAGTTTGAGAAGTGAAAAGATAATGAGGGAAAAGACAAAACAAAACCTGAGGCGTATTCACCTGGATCGGAGGAAAGGAAATGACGTCCCTCCACCTGTGAAGACATGGCTACTTTGGGCCATGCCTGGACTCTCCAGGCGTCGGGGGGAAATGTGGAGAAAAGAAGGTAAGGGAAACAAGCTAACAAGACATAGGAAATCACTCGGTAGATCAAAATCTTCAACAGCACTTCCCTGACTGAGGGAACTCGCCATCGCGTTGAGTTTTCCTCCCCGTCGATAAATGGATATCTCTGACCTCTTGTTTGGAGAGCGCAACTAGCATTCTCGCCACGGATCGGCGCCTCTGAACAGCGATATCATAGTAGAAACAAGGTCAAGGAAGGAACGGATCACTAGAAAGTTGTCATCGCATCGAGGAACATCATCGGTTCTCCCCCGCGGTGGGTGCATTTTCTCTTTTTCTTATTTTCCCCTTTTGGCCCTATTCAGGTTCCACCAATTCCCAGATCACCGGACAAAACAGGGTGTCCTGGCCAGACATATCTTGACAGCCACTCCCCGTTTTGGAATTAGTCGGCTCGGAGGAGTCCATCTCCCACGCTATTGACAAGGGAGATTCTGGCTTCTTGGTGCCTTATTTGAGGATCCTGTGAATACCAAACTAGGAACTCCTACCCCCGGTTAGCTGTTATATAGTTTAGCACGCGAAAAAAAGGTTGACATCGTGATAGGAGAGAGATATCTTGTAGCTCCGAACCCTTGGACCGTTCAAGTGGGGAGATTCCTACCAAAATGAGATGGTGGATTGATGGATTTCTGGATGAGAGGGAAATGATACGGTTGGTACTCAGCTTTAGGGATAAGTTATAAGAGCAAATCCAATCATTTCCTGCCAAGAAAGCCGCAAGCACGGTAGAGGACAAGAAGCAGTAGCCATATGCGTAAAAAAACGTGAGTTGAGTGGCCAATGGTAGCACGCTGAAAACACCTTACAAGGCGATAGCAATCCTTCAATGCTAGAGCTAACATCGTAGCCGAGTCCATTTCTCTAACGCACAGCCTTTTGTTGCTACATAGCGCTCAGCAGACGAATGCAGACTCCGCGGAGTAATCGGTGAAGGATAGAGAGGTAGAGATGCTGTTGCTTGTATCTTCATTTTCTTGCATGCCCAAAAAAATATTGGGAAAACATAGGAGTAATCATATCTATAAAAAAAAAACAAATCCAAACAGCACCCCCTGACCACCAAAGGTACTCTTTTCCACCAAATCCCCACCAAAAAAAGCAAGGAAAAAATTAACCAAGAAAACTTCCTCCAAAATCCCGTACACGAAAGAAACATGAAGCATACACTCGAACTCACAAGAGCTTTCCATCTATGCCCTAAAAACTTTTATCATACCATAGTCTCCCGTGTGCTCGCCCATACCATGGTATCCGCAGCACCTTCAGGTATCAATACTGCCCACCTAAGGCCATCGGAACCAGAAACCTGATTCCCTAGAGGTTGGCCTTGAACTCAGAGCAAATGGGAGAAAATCCTAGGGAAGAACTCCGAGTCCTCAACCCCCCCCCCACCCGTGCCGAGATATAGAGCCACCAAAGTTCCATTTTCAGCAGACCACCGTCTCCCCAATATTAGCCCAAAACCAGAATGGAATTTTTCTACCCTAGTTGGGGCTATATTTGAGCCCAGACCAGCTGCGATGAGCTCTATCATAGACTATTTTATGAGGCTGATTGAGGGTTGTACCGCTCTTGAGGTTGCATCATGGTACAGTTCTCCACCGTATTCGTGAGAATGCAGTTGTATAATAATATTATGATACCTTGCCCGAGTAAGAGAATTAAACGTGCATCCAACCAACGATAGGTCTGTCTTAGGCTTGGGTCCATCGTGCATGGCGCAATATAAGAAATAGTTAGTTGCCTTTTGTTTATTTGCCTGCGCCTCACCTTATCTTAACCTCTTAGCATGATTCTCAATTATTTCGGTTTTTACGATACATGTACACTCCGGCACGAGCAGGGTAGTTTTTTTCAGATCTACCGCCGGACTGGGTAACACGAAATATACCGCAGTACGGCAGCTCTATCTAAGGTGCAAATGGAGCATAACGTGTACCAGGCACCTCTGCATTGTGTAATGCCTCTGTTTGTAGAGGTAAAGTGTTAAATGTAGGAAAAGAACAGCTTTCCAAGCTACCGAGTTCAATTTATGTCATTGTTGAGGTATTATTTTTCCGCTTCTCCCTCATTTAAGCTATGACATGATACATGATATCTGTTCACGGAAGTATAAAAAAAGAATTACTGTGATATATCATTCAATACATATGAATATTCCTCATTTAAACTCAAAAATATTCGGCAAAATATGCGAGAGACCAATGAATCGAACCCTTAATCTCCAGGGATAGCCTTCCCCACTCACGTACTCCTGATCCTTATAAATTGAGGCATTGCACAAATCCAACGGGCCCAACTCCCATCATGGGTGCTTTACAGCATGGTACAGTACACCATAGCTACCTAACGAGTATTTTTTTAGTTCACGAGTATGATAACCTAATATTTAGATCCGAATTTGGCACGGGCCGCCGGATGCATACATGATTCGCCGCACTAATTTCCGACATATAACGTCCGGGAACAGTAACTGCACTTCATGCCTTTCTATTGTACATGTACATGTATTTATTGGCCTGACGTACTGGTACGGTGCCGGAAGTAAAAAAAAAAAAAAGAGGAGATACACGCGCCAGTGCAGAACAGTACTTGCAGGGTCCTTAAAGATAGGAAACGAGTTGGTGACGATCTCGGGATTATTTGATCGGACGGCCATGCCCGGAAAAGCAATAATATTATGATACAATAACTAATAGTCAAGGACCAAGACCCAGCCAGCTGCTTTGGAGTTCCACGCCCCATTTGAACAGGCGAGAATTAAGGTTTTACATGGGGGAGGGGATTTTCATCTCAATAAACTTGTTTCTGTTTTACTCACACTTTCCATTTTTTATTGTCATATCATACCTGGGAACTACTTCCGGTTACTTTTATCTCCAAAAAAAAAAAAACCTCTAGTTTCCATGTTCGATATGATACAATTTTGGACCCTGACATCATCGGAGCAGGGAACTCTCCAGTTTTCCCTTTTTTTTTAAAACGATCACTAGTACTACTCGTACAACTGCAATAGCATAAACACCTACCCCTATAAAAGGGGTCTTTGGATCCCCTATCATGCTCATTATATCAAGAAAAGTAGATATAGAAAGCCTATCCGGGCACCTATAAACCTTGCCGGAAGCGCATGAATAAATAAATAAATAATAAACTATAGGTACTGTACAGTGCAGCCGCATTCGTAAAGTCCTCGCACCCTTCCGTGTACAGTACATAACCCCCCCACCCCCACCCCCTCCTTGGAAACGCTTTGCTAGCCACACACACACTCACGGCTCTCCTATAATTCGACAAACAACAAATTGTGTGATACATAATAGTTTACAATAACCCTAGAAGCATATCTTATTCACTTGCTGTTAATTGGTACAGTTCCTGAGGTACCGGCGGTACTGCACAGTACTAGGGAAGGTATTATATGATAATATTATGAGAACTTTCCACGAATGCCGCTACCGTATACTACAACTCGGGGATTAACCAAAGATATGGCAAAAAAAAAACTCCGTGCGTATCTGAACTTCCCATAACCAGTTCACGACCCTTTCGGATACCCCTTGCATATACCACTAATTCTCGTAGCGTCGAGGTCGGGTTTTTTTTTTTTAAAAAAAAAGGACTGGTATTGTGATATATAATACCACGCAGATCAGAGCACATGGGCTCAAGTCCTCGCCGATGGATGGAACGGTACTGTACAACACTATGGCAGGGGCTTGGCAACCGCCGATGTATGATATCATACCGACACACTCGCTGCACCAAAGGTTACTGCCGGCCTCACCAGAAGCAGCCAGATAGGTTCTTTGTATATACTGTATTCTCGTTTCCTAGGATGGGATAACGAGGTGCAGCTATACTCGAGTCCAACACCACGGGGGTAGGAAACCGAATACGGTATCTATCTGTTGGGCAGCCAAGACTTCACCAGGCTTTACTTTTTTTTTTTTTTTCCTATCATTCCCTAAAGTACTCGTATGGTGCGGTATCATACTCAAGTACTAGCACTGATAATAAATCAAACCTGTATTCTTGCCATCTGGTATGATTCCCGTTCACTCTAATCACGTCTAGTCTACTCAAGTCGCAGGATTGAAGTTGGGTGTGGGGGGGGGGGGGGTTGTGCGTTATCATGCTACAAAAAATAACTCAACTTCGGTCATTCCGGAGACTTGGGTACGGTACACACTTGGCTCACGATAGTGCAGGTGCGATGCCAGCATTGGTGCCTCGATTGTCGCCAAGACCTTGCTAGAGTACAGTATCATCTCCATCAGCGAGGATTTTGCGTAGAGAGGTGCATTAGATATGGTAGATAGGGAGTCATTGTGCAAGCTAAGAATAACCCTTAATAGTTCATCAACCCCCAACTGCCACCTCAATTATCCAGAAGAGTAAAGGGGAGGGAGTAGGAGCTATTATAGGGAGCATTCTATTATAAAGCACTAGTTTATGTTTCCTGAGTGGTTTTATTTCCCAAGATTTTTTGCGGGGGTTTTTTTTAAAGAAAAAATGCATTCCGGTCATGTACATCAATTCCATTCCATTATGTGCATGAGGGTATTCCGAAGAGATAATGCAAAAAGAAAAGAGATATCTTCGTCTACAAGGTTTTCGAAAAAAGATGAGATAAAAATAAAGAGAAAACAAAGATTTTGCGCCTTTTCCGTAACTGCACACCTGAATGAAAAAAAAAAAAAATCCCCTAAATTAAATCGAGAAAAGGAGAAAGCTAAAGGACCCCCGATCGAGTGACATAGCGACTGATGCTAAGAGGAAATTTCCATAAAATGAAGAAAGCAAACGTAAAAGTAGAAAGAATATACCTTGCGTTTGATGCGGATAGCAGAGTAGCCATGGAAGACAAGAGGGAGTATTGGCCGAAATATCACCCTCGATCTTCCAGCTATTTTGCTCCAGTATTTAGAAAGATGTAAAAAAGGAAATCATTGTCGTACATTACACACACTCCAGTTACGTTATCGACCAACCATCCTTCGTAAAAAAAGAAAGAAAAGAAAAAAAAGGTCGCGAAAAGCCCCAAAGAATCGGCGGGATTATTATCTACCACTGGAATGTCATCAATGCAGGGTTCAACGCGATGGGCAGCAGCAGATGACTACCCGCCACTGTCGCCATAGGCAAGATGGCGACAAAATCCTTGATGACCCAACTATGGGGAACGAAGGAGGCAGTGGCGAGAACGATCATGGCCACAATTGCTAAAATCGAGAAGGCGAACGAGAACTTGAAACGCTTCATGACCTTGGGAACTTCGATAAAGAAGTTTGAGAATTCGAGTTCCTTGGCAGTCGCTCCCCAGACCATGTTGATTTCAAACATGTGG
Source organism: Tuber brumale (assembly GCA_014065205.1). NCBI lineage: Eukaryota > Fungi > Ascomycota > Pezizomycetes > Pezizales > Tuberaceae > Tuber > Tuber brumale. The sequence continues at coordinate 182,835 of JACCEG010000078.1, read as the reverse complement.
GAAAGGAGTGCCTGGGAAACGTGTAGGGAAAGACCGCCAAGGAATATGCCAAGGAGGAAAACCCACTTAAAGTTTTCGAGTACTAGTTGCCAAAGTATGTTAGATATCACTCTTGCCAGTTAGAAGCAGAGAAATACTTACGCGCAGAGAAGAAGGGTTTTTCCCCAACACGATACCTCATAACTGCCAGCGACACATTTCCAAAAAGATTGAACACAATGACAATCGAAAACCACACCTTCCAGGAGTCGATGTAATACTTGTCGAGATATCCATTATACCAGCCAATCGCAAAGTAATTGGCAGTCGTCATGATCCATGCGGCGCCGATAGCGTAGTATGTTCCAATGTAAGAGATGATGGTAATTTTGGACGTCATACGGATGTTCGAGAACAAGAATTTGCGGAACAAAGGAGTGAAGGGCCCACGGATAGGCCAGAATCGCAAGGGATGAAACAAAAGTTCGTTACAGCCGTAGGCATACTTTTCCCAACGCGCCAGCTCATCATACACAGTAAGAGAGACACCCTCCTTGAACCCTTCACCGGTGTAAGCGGCGAGTCTGATGGTGTATCCGTTGACTTGCAATCGCAGAGACATATCGAAATCCTCGGACACGTGCGATTCAGACCAAAACTTATCATACCCATCCTCATCTTGGTAGGAAACCTGTTGAATAGCGGACCATCGAAGAATAGCGTTATGTCCGACAAAAGGAGCGACATCTCCATTAGCAACAGTATAGCGAATAGCAGTGTAAATTAGATTGGTGAAGAAAGTGATTCCGTTTTCGAAATAGTTGTGTACAACTTGCATGACGCCAGAGGAGTATTGCATGATTCCGACCTCGGGAGATTGCTCCATCTCAGAAGCAGCATCAAGTAGGCAATCAGCAGGTACTCGGGTATCAGAATCAACTACAGCAATTTTTTAGCCATCACAGCCCCTCCAAACCGCATTGACGTTCACTCGTAATTACGTACCGAGCATGATGTAGTCTCCAACACGGATGTTACCATCCGCCCAAGCGCGCCCATCTTCCTCCAATACTTCCTTCAAGCAATTCTCATAAGCCTGAGCTTCTTTGGCCTGAGTCCAACTTTCATCCCGTTCAATTAATGCGAGCTTGTCCTCGACTTTACAAGATATCATGAGGGCGAAGTTCATGTTGGATGCCTATTAAATGATTAGTCATAGTTTACTAGAAATCGACAACTGCCAAGAAACGCAAGGGAGAGGGCCTGTGCAAGAGCAAGGAAAAACCCGCTTCACTACTGAGACAATCAAGGGAAATATCCGATAGGGCCATAAAAAGTAGAACATGGGTCGTCAAAGACAAGAGAAAAACAAGGAAGAGCAAGCTAAAAAAAGATGGGCAGAGGGTGAAATCCACCACATCCCTCGCCAGACTTCTCCTTTCTTCCCCCATCCAAACAAAGATAGAGTGAATTAAAACAACAGACGAGAACTTGGTTCCGCTCACCTTCTTGAACTTTCCCTTTCTCTGGAAACCATCTTTCCCGTGTGGGGGCCTGGCAACCCAACCGATGTTATGATCCGCATAGAAGTCGATCCTCTCCTTCCGAAGATGCTCCTCTTCACCTTTGTACAGCTGCAGCCCATCGTCGTTGATCAAGATATTGGCTGTGCCGCCCTGGAGCTCGTACGTACTTATGGCCTGTTTGATGGACTTTATTGTTGGAATGATGACCCCGGAAAGACCCTCCTTATACACCGGGCACTGGATGGTGATGTGGGGAAGTGGCCCAGAGCGGATACGCGGGGGAGGCTTCGCGGAATAGTACTTGGAGTTATAGGTCAACTGAGATACCGGGCCCATACACTGAGCGGTACACCCTATGATGACCTGGCCGAAGAACTATCATATGCGGGAGAGATCAAGTTAGAAATGCTGTTATTTCCTCAGCAGGGCCAGACCTACCAAGGTGAAGAATATCTGAATCGGTGTCAGGGCGAGGAACGCAAATCTCAACATATTCCCATCGACCGCGACCTCAATTCCAATCTGTCTATACCCAGCTCCTAGAGTAGTTATGATGAGCGCTAGGGTGAACGCGACCAAGATGGTGTTCAGCAGATTTGTCGGGCGCCTCTCCCGATATCCAGAGACTTCTCCGGATTCCTCATCAATAACCTCCACCACATTAGCACCCAACTCTGTCTTTGCCAACTCCTCCTCCTCGACCTTTGGCGTCTTCCACACCAGTGCCATCAGCTCATTTTCAATGAACTTTGCACGGGCAACAATGTTGAGCGGATCGTCATCCCAGACTACCAGTATGGCCTCTCTAGCTACGAATGCGGCGAACTGGAGCTTCCTCGCTCTCGGAAGATCCGCAATTGTCGGAACGATCTGAATACGCAGACCGTTCATGAGGGGGACGTCTACTGCCTCAGGAGACCACTGGAGAAACGTTTTGATGACCCCGGAGCTAACAGTCATAGCAACCTATTAGATTTCAAAGTTGCCGAAACATTAGCAACAGCAAAGAAACTTGCGGGAATTCCGGGAGTCTCCGAAAACATACGTGGACATTCAACGCCGAGCAAGCCTCAGCAAAAAGACTGTTTGACAATGAGGCCGGGCAAGCCATATATTGCCCTTTGCTCTTCCTCAGCAAAACGCCCTCATTCCCATTAGACCGGCCAGGCGGTGGGTTAGGGTTAACCCAGAGCTGGCTTGACTGTTGCTGGTACAAATAGCTGACCATAACCTCATGCTTTATGTCATCGATCATAATAGCTGAGGATCTAGAAGATACCTCGCCAGAAGCGGTTTCGGAGCCCGAAGCCGGGAACAATGGCGGTCTGAGTTCAGCAGCATGATCAGCCTGGGAAGCCGCAGCTGGATTTGCCGCGGGAACCTTGCCGTTGGATGGCTTTGCGCGAAAGTAGCCCCTGATCCACATCACAAAGACACAAGAGGTCGTACAAGACAACCAACCCGAGCTATTGTTTGTTAGTTATTTCAGTCTGCCGCCGCTCCCTTCAACAACTAGCTAGAATTGCGGTAAAAAAAAATTCACACCGGATTGGGGGCGAGGAGGGAGTGAGGGTGACAGCGAGTGAGGGATTTCCCAAGAATTGAACCGAAGGGGGAGCGGGAAATTATTGTGCGGCGGTTAACGAGAGCTTCTCCTGGGTAGCCGCAAAACAAAGGGCACGATGCGGACTGGTTTGGTGTATGAATTGCTTCGTTGATGGTGAAGAGAGTTACTGGGGTTTAGTCTTCGGGGGAAAGGGTAGAGGGGCAAATCGCGGCGCAGGTAGTCGGAGCTTCTGTGGGGCCCGTCAAGAGATGATTTTTTCGCGGCCAAGAGGAAACTGGTGATTGTCGTATTTCTTATTAAGATTATTACCCCGACCACCTACTGTAATGCAATTCCTCTCCTTAGGAACAGTAGAGGCAAACCGGGGATTATATAGCTCGTCTATGGGGGACGACCACTGGCAATTCTTGATGGACTGCTCTTATTAAACTATCTCGACTCCGTAGTGAGAGGGTATCAGTAGTCGGATAGATGAGGGAGGAAGAGGGCAGGTAAAGGATGGAAAAAAGAAAGGGAAATCAAGAGGAATAATATGAGAGGAAATGGTTTGTGGTTTGTGGGGGGGAGGTGGGGGGGGAGGGGGTTTAGTTACTTCTTGTGTATTCGCGCCGCGGCGTACGGCATATCTCTTGGAGGTTACTTGGGCGAGTGAGCACGGCGGGTGTTTGCTTAATTGCGTGCTTGTCTATGTCTCGCTGTTCTCTCGCAGGCTGTTCGAGCTGGGCTGAATTGGCTGACTCGCTGGCTGGTCTTCCATTTTTCTCCCTTCTATCTAACTATTTCTCACATCTCTTCACTCTCTTTGTGGAACTTTACGTGTCTGGAATATCCTAGCCTGGAGTGCCAGAGCGGTTGGGGACTCGAACTTTCATGATACCGGCATTATTTATCGTAACCTATCTATCACCGTGCCCGCTCACTCACTCGCATCACACATGGCGACACCTTATCGTGGTACAAGTGCATGCAAATGTAAATCTGGCCGGGTGTGTGCGAGTGTTCACTTCTCGGCCTCTTTCTCTCTTCCTCTATCCCCACTCAGCTGATGGGACATACCGTGATCGTACTTGTACCTCGGCCGGCCCAAAGATATTTTGAGGCGTCCTCGGTCCTGTTGAGGAAGACAGCTGCACTATTCACTGCCATATGTATCTGGAACACCGAAAATCCGCAACCCCCATTTCCAGCCCATATCTTCCCACTCGCCATCTAGAGCACCCACCCCCACATCATCACAGAAACACATACGCCGTTCATTGGTTCTTACTTATTATATGGTAACTACTTGCACATCGGAATCGTCGGAGCATTTTTTTTTTTTCTTCCCTTTCCCGAAAGCGAGCGATCGAGCGAGCCCGCAGCCTGATAGCCCCCACCAACCAATGACATCGTAGTACCTTCAGGCAGCCCAACAGTCTCTTTCAGGTATGGATTGTATGCCGACACAATGCGGCTTCCCGACACCAGATGGGTATGCTCGATGGATACGTTGAGCGTACCAAAGGCACCCGGGGCATCAATTGGCTCACCCTCTATCGTGTCGAGTGAGGGCAAGAGGCCGAGAGAAGAGAAGTATGATATGATAATAACAGAAATGTCAGTGGCTAAAATCAAGGGTCTTACCTCGCCTTCCTATACGGGAAAGCAGGAGTAAGCGAGTTTCTTGTACAACAGAACACTTTAAATTAAGTTACGGGAGCAACTAGGCACCGTGATTCAGCCATGCAGGCGGATCTATAAAAAAGGAAAAACGGTATCACACACCTGTCGTCGAGGAAAGACCGTTACACCCAGTCAACTTTCCCCGAGTAAGCTAGCCCACCAGGAGGTTTTTTCCTAGGAATCAATGTTAATTGGAAGGTCTGATAACGGGTTTCGCCACTATTCCCCAAATCGCGGAATCAATATGAACCTAGAGCAGCATGGGTAAAATGTAGCGAGATGTTATTGTGCTGGTGCTGTGCTCGAGTACTGTACGGGTACCGTACTTTGACAGCAGAAGTATAGATTATAGTGTCACAACTCGAGTTCGGCACCATGGCTCCGACCCCCACCCTATTTCCCCTTTCTGTCTACCGCAAACCTCCTCCCTCCAGCTACTAGGTGGGCCCTTGAGGCGACGAGAGACCGAGTCCGCCGGAGCCGCGCATCGCCCGAACGAGTGTCACAAACATGTCGCCTCCCAATACTTCAGTAGATGACAGTTGATTATCATATCAGGAAGCGAAAGTTGCAGAGTAAAGACATCTTCCAATAAGGTTAGTCTTGCGACCAAACTGCTCGATTACCGTATGATACCGGCATTAGAAAGCAAGAAAGGCAACAACAAGACGCCACCATAAGGCAGGGAGAAGAGAAAAGAAAAAAAGAGAAAGCCCCCTGGTCAGTGCATGAAATTAAGTTTAGCGTCCGGATCCGACAGAAGTGATAACAGGAACAGGAACACAGCCCAAAACGGAGCCGCCCAGCCGTGAATAAAGCGAGGACGATTTTTAGTTAAAAAAAAAAGAAAAGAAAAAAAGAATCACACCTCCAAAACAACCCCTACATCCTCGGAAAGCCGGGAGGAAGCAAAGGTAACCAACGGAGCGGGGTTTTGAGGAAGAGAGCGTAGAGTACAGTACAGAATAGTTACTTGCATGGTTCGGCACCCCATGCGCTGCCGGTACAGTATCATCATATGATACCTTCAACCAGTAAGAAACATCGCTCATGCCGATACTCGCAGCGAGATTAGGTGTCATGAGACTGTGAGATGCAACCACAACATGGCCGAAATCTCAAACGCTCAATCCTACCCACTATGGACCATGTCAAAATCATAGCTGAGGTGAATAGTCCCACCACCAGACCTGTTGCTCCCAGGCCAAGGGAGGGCTATAAAACCACAGATCCTTGCACAGTATTGTGATTGTGGTTCTCGCAATAATTGAAGATTGCTGGGCAAAGTGGTTGGTTCACCAATCTCTCAACTTGATCTCGCGGCGAGCATCTGGATATACAAATCAGCGTCGACCGACTATAACTACCTTCGAGCGTGCTAGTTGGGCACCGCTGTCAGATTCCGGCAGAAAACTTATGAAGATGGTAAAAGGAGAATATAGACCATCACCACCATTACACTCTTGGCAGATGCAATCAAATTTGAACAAGGAACCAGGTATATCGCAGTACGGATATTAACACAGCACGGTGAAGGACTCCCCTTATGGAAAAAGGCTGTCGCAGCAAAACCCGCAAGGCGGCATCAATTCCCATGGTACAAGTAGAAGTGAGAACTATAGTTGAACGACCGACTATATTACCTCAGATCCAGGCGGGGGTCAGGTGTTGGAATTGTTGAAAAATTCCATCCCAAGTCTATCATCACACCAGGCGCGGTGTCGCGGAAGAGGTGGATTCCTGGGTATCCTCCTTTTCCTCCCCCCCCTCTCGGGTCCCTCACGCGTACTGTACTCGAGTACGAGTGTTGCAGCAAGAGAAGATAAGCCAAGAAACATCCACACGGCAGTCTCCCCGCGCCACAGTGCAAGTACGAGAACCCTCACCCTCCAGCGGTCACCCATCTCATCCACTCACCGCGCTACAAGTTAACTGGACAAACCAACAGCCCCAATTCCCCCATGAGTTAGCCCAAACAAACCAAGCCTATCATATGAAGAGGACCAAAACTCGCGCACCCCGAACACAGCCAAGAACTATATTGAACACAATATAGCCGATATCGTACGCTATCGGTAACAAAAGTCATGTCTCACTTCTCTCTCACACAAGGGCAAGTGCAAGTACCGAGCACCTGAGTCGGCCATAAGCTAGCGTAACTTAAAGACTCAGATCAATCAGGAACGGTTGTGGAGTGTGTGCCCTTGACAACTTTCTTCCTTCTCGCTAAGGGTGGGTAGCGCATGTGAGGCGCACGTGCAGGGGCGCGCAAGATACGCTAGTGCGAGACATAGAGCAAAAGGATTTACCCGTCGTGCCGTGGTTGGTTGGAATGTGATTGGTTTCTTTTTTCCCCTTCTTTCCGCTTCTGGTAGCATGGCATGGTGAAGAAGGAGAAGGGAAGGAAGGAAGGTAGGAAAATTGCAGGGGTAAATAAATTTTGAAAACCGTAAACAATCAAGGTGTTGCGCGTGGTATGTTGCACTGGTGGCTGTGCGAGTACTGTACTCGTACAGTACAAGTATCATACGATGGTGGTGTTGCACTGGAGGAGGCCAATAAAACATCCTTCGAAGGAGCAAGGACGTAGGGCTCGCTTAAGTTAATTAATGCGCGAATGAGTGAGCGTACCGGGGGTTGTGGGTAAGTCTGTCGAACTCTTGGCAGTGTTTACTATGTGATTTCGCGCCAAGAGTTCGACAGACTTTTTTCCAACCCCTGGTACTGTATGATACGGTACTCAGGAGCTATGATATGTTTATTCCGTACTTTTGTCCACCGGTACTCGAGTACAGTACTCGTGCAGTACAGTACAGTACAGTACCGGTATCATACCAGTATCATTTGTGAATTAAATTACCCGTCCAGCCAATCCAGCAACGCCAAAACCCTATCTATCCATCTACCCTTCCTCCCTTCCTCCACCAACGCCATCGCCAGATGTCTCTCAACTCGACTCACTTCCACCCCGCAAAAATCCAGTAAATCCACTATCGCCCATCGGCCTCGGATCACCCCGATCTGTGATAAACACCCCGACAAGGAATAGTGTCTTCCAGACGGAGTATAGCTTGGGGGGCCTGAGCTTGCTAGATCTCATTTACTGGTATTCGTTATGTCGCTTACCTACTCTGCTAAGCCTATTTTGGTTTAGACAGTAATTTCCTCTGAGATCCCAGATAGTGGATTTACTGGATTTTTGCGGTACTGTATCTAAATCGATACCAAATTAGTACCGTGCTCCACGGCCAGGCGCTTGAGTACACATGTGCCATAAAGCACGACCCCACGACAAACAATGAGAACAAACAGAACCAGAACAGACCAAGGACAAACGGGGGGAACATAAAACAAGACAAAGCAAAAGGGGAGGAACAATTTGGAGCGATGCGAGCGCACGTCAAACTGACAGCCGTGTCTTGGATTTCCAAATCAAGTGGGACTTCGGTGATTTTTTTTGTTGTGGCTTCTGGATCTGGAAGTATGGTGAGGATGGCTTCCAGGTTTCTTTTTGGATAATGCATCGTACCTGGGCACAATAGTGCCCACAGCTGTAAGGTACAGTACCGGTACAGTCCCTTGGCGAAATTGTATTTTAAATGGCCATTTTTTACACCGGAGACATCGGGGCCCTGTTCTGCACGCCACAATACAAATGATACCGCTCTCCCCGAGAACCGTGTTTCCAACCAAGGAGCAGAAAACAAGCCATATCCGAGCAGCAGATACCCTATCGATCGTCCCAGTGGACATAAGAATCAGTTGGGAGGCCCGCAAGTTATTATGATGAAAATAGTATAGTACAATTTTAAAATATTTCCCTTGAAAAAAAAAACAATACCGCAAAACCCGGGACAGTGCCGCTTTCTCGCGTGCCGAACAGGGACCAAGTCCACCCATTATTGGTTTGCGACCAAGCAAAGATTTTCTCAACCAGCCCTCCACCACTAGGTTTCAGTTCCTACGCTCTCTCCTCCACACCCGATATAGCTTCTACCCACCCTCGTACAGCACCGATGGTAACAGCACAGCGGCGCCCAGAGCTGACAGCTACCGGTACTCGAGTATACTGCTGCACTGCACCAATCCGTCCATTGGGCATACAGCGCTGTAACCGGTATAGTACACCATTCCCCAAAGACAGATCACATCATTCATTGTATAGTACTCTCCCTTCCTGGCAATCCAGCACAACCAGCAACCTCGGCGACCCCGAACCACCAGAATCCGAAAAATATATGCCATTACAGTGCCTCCAGAACACGGTACTAGTACAGTACTAGCACGGTACGATTCCCATTCAGCTACGATAGGCACAACTATCCACCGAATTATAAACTTTTTATCCTCCCCGTCGAACCATGCGTAACTCTCTACACTTCACCTCACCCCTACCCGCTCATCTCATGCACTACCCCCTTGGGGCTGACTTCACTGTATCCTGTACGGGTACTGTACCTCGCATACTATATACAGAGGTACTGTACAGCCAATAAGTTTTGTATGTTCCACAAGCCTAGGGTGTTGCACTCTCTGCCTGTGGAACACACAAAACTTATGGGCTGTACTCGTACCTCCGTAATATACGCCACCAGTACTGCACCACCACACCGAGTCAACTCGCTACCCCCAGCCAACCCCGGACCTTCCCGCACAATCCCGCACAAGCACTCTGCAGCAGAGACAAACATTCCCCCTAACATGAGCGCGCTCCCATCCCCCTTACCCTCTCTCACCACCCACTCGTATCCATCCATCTACCGTACCGTACCGCAGAGGAGAGCCTCAATTTCTTTTCATTTTTTCACTCTATTTTCATTTTCACTTTCATCGCTCTTCAACTCACTCCCACATATGATCGAGTGAAAACGTGTTGTGCCGTGCACTGCCGAGTGCCGGGACGATACCGAACCGTATGATACCCAAATGAACTTTTTCTTCTTCTTTACTTTGCTTCTCTCACGGATGGTGGATGGGTTTTGCCATTGTGGCTTGCGGGCGGGTGTACGGAGGTTTGTCTTGGACTGGCGTGGTTGATGGGTGAATGGGTGAATGGGTGGCTCGTTGGGTTCACCGTGGCGGCGGCGGGCGGGTGGTAGTTTATCTACTTATCATACGGTATGTATAGTAATGCGTAGGTACGGTATCTCCTTCGCTTTCTTTCCTTCTTTTTTCCTTTCCTTCTTTTTTCCTTTCCTTTCCTTTCCTTTTGACTGGTTTTGTTGGGTTTGGCCGAGAAGAAGATAACGGTTTTGGTTGCCCCGGCTGGATGGATGAATGAAAGGGATAGTGGAAGAGAGAGCCATCTATCATCATTTATCGCTTCTGATTACAAACAAATTGGAGGCCAATTGTGAAGAAAAAGTGGTGCCCAGCTAAGCTAACTACCTGTAACTAAATAGCTAACTATGATAAGGGGAAAAAGCAAAAAATCGTATACGCAGGGGTAAAGGGAAAAGACCAACGGGCGGGTTGCCTCCCGTTCCGTGCGCTAACAAGTGAAATTAAAAAGAAAGGAAAAAGCAGCCCCAAACAAACTCCAGAAGAATGCCTCTTGAGAAGATGGAAAAAAAGATTCGATAAAAAAGAGGAAAAATGAAGAGAGAGAAAAGGAAGAAAAAAAGAGGAAGAAAGCTCACCCACATTGCTGCCACATTTTCACGCTCTCAATGACCATTTCCCCGTCGTTCTTCCACGTCTTTTTCCACTCGTCTCTGGCGTCCCAGAAGTCCTTTGCAGCGGTGGGGCTCCCATCAACCCAGGGTTTCTTGTCCTTTCCGTTTTCGAACCAACCGCTGGTAGCCCCGACTCCGAGGTTGATGATGAGGTAGAACTCCTGATCGAATGGGGTGTTCTCACGCCCGGTATGTGACCAGGGGTCGATATATCTCGTGCCATTCTCATTCGCCAGCGGAAAGTTTCCACGATCCCATAGTCTCGTTTGAAAGTTCGTGTAGAGGACTTGTAAAAGCCTGGAGTCGACATACGTAAAAATATACTTCTCGCTCCACTCAATTCCAAAGGTATGGAAGGAGGAGGAGTAGCTGCTGTGCGAAGCCCTATGCTTAACATTCGTCCTCCACCAAGCATCATTCGCAGGGTCGGGACCCCAATGGAGCGTGGAACTGATAATGTCGTTCCCGCCCTGGGCGTACTTCCAATCATTTCCCCTGCCCTCCGCAATGTCCATCTCCCCGGAGGCTGGCCAGGGCCCGTACTTCTCTTCCACAGGCAACATCCAGATTGCCGGCCAGAGCCATTTACCCTCCGGGAAGCGTGCCTTGACTTCCACTCGGCCGTACTTTAACCTGGCCCCCTTGCGCGAGTTGATGCGTGCGGATTTCACGGGGTTGATAATAGTGCCGTTAGTACTATTTGTGCCCGAGACGCAGTTCTTCAGCAGGGGAGAGGAGCAGATCCCCATTTCTGTAAGGTTCATGACGTTGTCGGTTGTGATCAATTTCTCATCCTGGAGAGTTGGGCGAATGTGCAGATGGCCATCCTTGACATACGAGTTTTCCTCGCTGTTGGTAGTGTAATCGAATTGTCCGTTTCTTTTTTTTTTTTTTTGATTGTCAGCAATTGATCTCCGGAGATGTGGGGTTTTTTGCGGCTGGGGCATACCCGAATCCACCACATTCAACTTCCCTCGTCCAAATTTTCTCGTCAAATCCATTGCTCCAATCCTCCATGAGCACAGGGCAGTACTTGTGATTGACCACGCTGCTAACTCCATGCCAGACCAAAAACCCCGCAATAGCAAGCCCAACAGCTAACCCGATGCAGGGGATTATGGTGACCCACTTTTCCTTGGGATCCTTCTTGTCCTTCCAAGGCTGTTGCACTTCCCCGGGTCTCACTCTTCTGGAATGGAAGTACCTCTGCGGAACATTCAACCCCGGGGCGGAGAAGCCAGAGGTAGACCCCGGCAATGAGCCAGGTCTAGAACCATAGGGCGTAGATCCTAAGGGGGTTATCGGATCAACAAAAGGTGAAGGGAGAGGTGTTGCCGGTCTAGCGGAGGAGCCGGCGGTTGTTTGAGCGTGGATACCGTCCATTAGTTTTTGGTTTGCTTGTTTGCTGATTGGTGGGCTCTCACGATGGGCGAATTGGCGGTGGGGGGCTAGTAGCTTTGTAGTTACAATGAGGTAAGGTAAAAGCAGCTCTGTGTGTGAGGTGGAAGAAGCTGAAAGGTAGGCCAAGGTGTGATGAGCGAGTGTTCGGAGAGGGTAAGTAGATAGCTTGGGGAAAGTCTAAGAGGCTCAATCTGATTTTTTTAGATTTTTTTAATTATTTTTCGTCGGAGCAAACCGAGGCGGTGGAGAGGGAGGGGTCCAGGGACAACCACTGTAGGCAGCTTTTTTTCTTGTTTTTCTTTAATAGGGATACATTCCCTCTTTGTGAGTTTGTTAAGTTGAGAGAGGGAAGGAAGGCGGGATGGATGGAAGCGGTAGGGAGATACACGAGTAGAACACAGTATTGTTATTTACCTGATCCTAAGGCGTTGGGTGGGGGGTGGGGGGCGGTATCCGTACTATGTAGCGGGTAATTACTCCAGCGCAGAGGAATTGGACACACAGAAGAGAAAGGGAAAGCGATACAGAAATCTCGGGAAGAATACCAGTACTCCAGCTGATTTTCTGGTATACGTGACAGGCTGTTTGCCTGGGCGTTGTGGGTGATTTGGACCACTCAGTTGCCATTGTTTTGAGTTGGATGGGAGAGCACATGTACCGTACAGTAGAGCACAGTCATCGAGCACTACTCGAGTAGCACAGTGCAATAAAGTTAAAAGCGTGCGTTATGGTGTGTTGGGTGGTGGTATGGTACCATGGTTGAAGCAGCTGTATGAGAGCACGGCTTCTGAGAAGACTCTAGCTACAGTATCTATACTCTTGTGAGGTACCTGCACCACTTCCCTATTGCTTCTCTCTCCATCTGTGGCTTACAACTTACAGGGGATGGGGGTCTTGTCGGTTGTTACTGATAAAAGCTTGGAACCCACTGATGTGTCGTCGGGATCAATTCGTGCCTTGAGATCTTTCTGGATCCAATCATACCTTCCTACGAGAAACCAACTACCACCCTTACCCTGGAGGTATGATACAAGTACCGGTACCCGTAGCATATAAGAGGCCAAGCTAATTACTTATAACTAAGCGCATCAGGGCCCCTGTTTTCGGGTACTGTACTAGTACACTACCTGTACCTCTTTCCTCCTACGGCCAACCGACTAACCAACCATGCTTCTTCACGGGAAGCGTTCATAGCCCGGGTGCCGGTGTCACAGGGGGGAAGGTTAAAAAAATGAAAGAATCACCACATGGTCGAGACAATATAAAAAGAAAGAGGGAAAAATACACCTTATATTTAAACCCCCGGCCCACTCGGTTAGGAACTCCGGAAGCTGGTTGGCCCCTTGAATCTAGAATGTCTTGTAAATATTTTTGATGAGACCCTACCGAAACACCAACTCGCCTTCACAAACCTTCCCAGCTCCCAACATCGGACCCTCCCAAGTGTAGATTGAAAGGTCAACGCAGCACAGGAACTTCACCGTGCTGTACAGTACTTTCACAGCACAGTACCCGTACTCGTACTTGTACAATTCACCGGAGGGAGAAAAGCCACGGTTCTAGTCACACAATGCCGTACTACCAAGACGAGAAAGGCGAAGATAGAGTAGGATGTGATTGTGACAGGACCCTGTCGTGTCCTGTCCTGCCTGTCGCTATCCAGCTCTTTTACTTTACTTTTTCCTGGAATCCTCTGCTTTTGCATTGCCATCAATGGCAAGTTAACCTTTTATTCTGCTTTCTCTAGTTCAAATTCACACATCCAACACTAGTTCATCGGCACCCGCATGTGTTCACCACCGCCGTAATCTTTCCCACAGCAATTTATCCTGATACTTGGTCTCGAAAATAGAAATAGAGCATAGCATGTCGTTGCGGTCGTTAAGGAAGACCCCTTCTGGACGCGGCCTCGTCTCATCCGTTCTTTGCGTTGCGCTTTTCGGGTCGGGTGGGGTTCATTGTGCACATTGTGGTCTCTGGGAACTTTTTGGGGCGCTTTTTCTGCACCTTGCTCATTCACTTGGATCGGAGGGCAGAAATCCCGTGGCCGTTCACCTGTCTTCTACAGCTGTATTATCTTTATGATTAGCCAGTGGTCTACAGTATGCCGCAGTGATGTGCACGAGTACGAGTATGATACTTTATTATGGTCGTACTAGCAGACCCTGCCGTGGTACGATATCACAGGCGTTTTTTTCTTTTTGCCCCTTTAGCTTATCGGTACTCTCCCCACGGCCTACCCAATCTGGATGCCCTTTCATTCTGGGCCGGCAGGTTTGATTCACTACTCGTGTATATATGATATCCTTGTGGGGCGGGGGCTGAAGGGGTGGCCGCCGGAGTGCATAAGCTAAGCGAAAAGATAAGCTCAATCATTCCTCCGAGGATCCATTCGCGAAATTAATTCTCGTGAATCTCGGAAATGTGTCTGCTCGTGACATATATCTCCCGGAGAAACATTCCTCCCCCTTCCTTCCCCTCCGTCTCTCCCTCCTCCATCGCTCACCGACACTTTCTCCTTCCCGCGCTGGGCTACAAAATGGTGCAGAAAATAGAAAGAAAAAAAAGAAAGAGAGGGGCAAGCACGGACGTCATAGGTGAAATAAAACAGCTCAAGTTCACTTACACGAACCTTCCTTCCCTTCCCTTCCCTTCCCTTCCCCGATCCATCCACAAATCTCCATCCGCCCATTTCACTACTGTAACCATGAATAAAAAAGGTTACAACACAACTAATTGCCGGAATGGTAAGGGGTTAAAGAAGCTCCCATAACACACCACCCGGCACATGGATCTCGAAAGGGGCAGGGGCGACAACAACAAAAAGCGGACCCAAACTTAATTCCCTCTTCTTTCTCCTTTGAGGAAGGGGAGGAAGACGGGATCCTAGGGATTGGGGCTCAACAAAGGTGACTCCTCTTTGGACTGCGGGAACGTGCAAAGTTTGATTTTCACGGGTAGCTTATGCTCTCCCGTTTTATTCGTCCTACTTGGCTTATACTCTGCGTTTCTGCTATCATGGATTTATGCGGGATCTTAACTCTAGAAATGATAATGATTTCCTAGGTGGGTTCAAGCTCATGATAACCTAGCGTGTTTTACCGGCACATGTCGTATATAGATGATGTAGCACGTTACGGGCCTTGCCCGTATGGTACTTGCAACGTCTAGAAAGCTCGTCTCAATTCTGGTGGAATAGCGAAGCTCCTAATACCGCATTGATCCTCCCTTGTCCAACCATCTATCTATATCTCAGCCTTGCGGTGAAAAAAAAAAGGAATGAATGGAGAAAGTCGGCGAATAAATCAATGATAAGGCGGAAAACAAACCCCACGCCGGATTGAACTACCTGATCTTACTTGAGCAGTTCCCACCGGCACCCCCCCCCCACACACACATGAAGAACAATCAAGTATCACAGCACTTTGCTCGAACGCAGTACGGTACTAGTACGAGTACAACTCAATCTAGGGCTTTATTTTTACAACAAAAATCCCATGCGCGGCTCTCCCGGCACGGCACGAATTCACGCCCGGTCCGGCACTCCCTCATCAAGCGAAGTAGAGCACGATCTATCGTAAACGGGCGTTCCACTCCTTGTTCCTTTCTGCCCTATCAGGTCTTCGTCCATTACCCTTTTGTCCCACGACACCACCGCGAACATTACCAACGTACAGTATATGCACATGTGCCCGGGGAGAATAACAAAGGTAAAATACCCGAGCCAGCGAAATGGGGGCAGGTAGACAGACAGGTATCGTGGGTGCAGTGGCGGTAGGGGTCTGGTAAGCATACAGATGGATGGATGATGGATATCATTGCGAGCTGAACGATCGCGATCCCCCCATCCATCCACCCATCCAAAGTGAATATTCCTGTTCCCGCGTTTTTGTCTGGGTATCGAGCACCGGTTTGGTTATCATATGGTCCGGTAGAGCTTCTATAAGCTTGGCTATCTATTGGGTCAAGTATACTCAGCTACTGTCGTCTGTCGCAGCCGATTGCTCTTCTGTCATGTGGTAGTGCTTGGGCTAGAGCTGATGTAGCCCGGCGATGAGAGTTGATATTGCCACAATAGTGCACCGTACTAGCAGTTGCGAGTGTAATACGCTGTCCGATAACCCGATACCAATGACCACTTCCTAAAATTATTTCCTTCGGTTTTGGCTTAATTTTGTTTTCCCTCCAGGCCGTTTGGGGTGTTCCCTGGGAGTGGTCGGTGGAATTGAATTCCTGCTCCGAAGGAGGTTAGAGGTTTTGGAAGGGGTACGTTTACGAGTCTTTTCCCTTATCTCTGAGATACAAAATATTACTGGTAGTATGGATGGTAGCACGCACCCAGACTTAGCTGTCAAACCACAGTCGAGGATAGAGTTGAGCACGCCCAACGTAGTCCGATGTAATCCCGCCCACTTGCCTTTGCCTAGCATCTGCACACAGCTTCCTGTAGGACTTAACGCGCCCACTTAACCTCCCCATCCATCCTCCCACACCGGCCAGCCACCTATCAGCAATTCCCCCCCCCCACGCATTTCCCCAAGCACTTCTCCCAAGACCCAATAACACAGCGACCCACAGCACAGCGCACCGTGGCTTATAATACCTACCCACCTACATGTATCCGATATACATATCTACACAAAAGTACCCACCCTCGGAAAAGCCACCGACACAAATCACCCGCCTGCACTCGGACATCTCTTCCCTTCCCTTCCCTTTTCGTTTTTTTCTTTTTTCACTCTACACTTTTGCACTAAAATATACCGCACCCCACGATAACCCTGAGGAGGGTACCCACAATCTCAGGATCCCAAGTTGTCGGGGCTAAACTCAAGGCGGGTATGATGCGTTTGAGTCGGGTCAAGGTAGTTTACAGGTTACCCCCAGCCAATTCATCGGGTGTTGCATTATTTCTATCCCTCTTCCTCCTCCTCCTGCAGCAGTTGCTGAAGATGTGGATACGGGTTGCCAGTCTGGTGGGTGGATATGGGTATATGTGCCGTAGATTTCAATAATATATCATCCTTATTTGCCGACCCGGCCTCAACATAGATAGAGAAAATGTCTGAGATGGAATTCTACTTTTGATTAAGAGTGGCGAGTGATCACATGTGAATATTCCCTTCTAATCAGCAAACTGATACCCTGGTGGTGTGAATTGTGAACCGGGATTTCCCGTGGAAAACTGTTGTAGGGGCGGGAAACCATAGATATATATATCATGGGTTGAATGGTTCGAGACATCGAGTGATGGGGCATGTTCTTGGCGACGAGCCATATTTTCATCAACTTACCGGTATGATATTATAATTATGATATCGTAGCTTACACGGCATGTAAGCGTTATACGAGGGGAAAAACGCCCGCCCGCGACACATCCATACACTACACAAACTATATACGTTACTCTACGCACGGGATAATAACAACATTGGGAGTACAATAAAAAATAAAAAT
Organism: Tuber brumale; assembly: GCA_014065205.1. Classification (NCBI taxonomy): domain Eukaryota; kingdom Fungi; phylum Ascomycota; class Pezizomycetes; order Pezizales; family Tuberaceae; genus Tuber; species Tuber brumale. The sequence goes on along the minus strand of JACCEG010000078.1, from coordinate 165,568 downwards.
AAAAAAGGCAAAAAAAACAAAAAAAACAGGGAAAGATAAAAAAATAAAGGGAAAGATAGGAATAGAAGAAGGAAAAAAGAAAAAGAAAAAGAAAAAAACATCCTCGGGAGTTGGTATTGTGTGATTTTGAGGAATATTAAGCTTTTTGCCTAAACGGATAGTATTAAGCGAATTTCGTTTGGCATATACCACCACTCTACTTGTATATTAGAGGGTAGGTCGGGTACCTTAACCTGGTTTAGCCGACAGCATTTTCAACTTCCCCCGGCCTAGACTAATGATACCTCTCTCTGCCTTCTTTCGGATGAGGGGAAAAAAAAAAAGTGAATAATCTCAATTGGCCAAGTCAGTTCTCTATCTTGGTACCATATCATTACCCGCGTTATCGTTCTCCCACCATGTATGATAGGCGCAAGCTCGTCGTCGGCACTACATAACTTACTGATGATCCCGAGGAGTTTCTCAAAAAGGAACTCCTAACTTACAGGTAACTTATTGCATAGCACCACTACCCAAGGGAACCAAAAAAAAAAAACATGGTCCATTCGCTTAGATCTGCGTGGTATGCAGTAGCACTTCTTTTTGAGGAAACGTTTTCGACGGACAAACCGAAAAAAAAAAAAAAACGGCGAGTATGCATCATGCAATATCACACATATATATAATTCCAACTGCAAGACGAAAAACAAAAAAAAAAACAAGAAACGGGAACAGATCTGGGTGTTAAGGCTAGTAGGTGGGTAGATAGGCTGCACTTTTTCACTTTTTTTTATTTTTATCTGCGGGAGCGTAGCGAGTCTCGGGGGTGGGTGGCGTGGGAAGGGAGTTCTAGATGTAGGATGATGGGTATATATCTTGTTGGATTCCGAGTGGGGGATATCTTGTTGGATTCCGAGTGGGGGGGACGCAATTTTGTGTGTGTGTGTGTGTGTGTGGGTTCGAGGTACAGTATTCCGCAACCTTGCTTTGCGTTTGCTTGTGTATGTAGTGCTATCATACTTGATTGACTGTTGGATACTTGGACATAGGTGGAGAGACCATGCATTTGTGGGTTTTTCCTTTGGGGGGTGGGGGGAGCGGAAGGGATGGGTGGGTGGGCGGGTGCATTCTCGGTTCTTGGTGCGATTGCAATTGCTGTCCTGTCCTTCGGGCGGGACTTCGGAATGGGAGGAGGAGTGATAGGGCTGAGATTTCTTTTCTTTTTTTCTATGAGGAAGTTTCGGGCGGTATATTACCCTGTTTGGTGGGAGGAGCCGGCTCATGGAGAGTTTTGGCTTGTATTGATATCAACAAAAGTTCAATCCACCTTTCTAAGGGAGGGTTCGGGAGAGTGCTCTGGAGTACCGGCACTGTACAGCGCTCTTGATATCGGAGGTATACCCGAGCAGAGTTGGTCATTATAGCTTTGAAGAGGCGTTCTATTCCGGTTTAAAAATATGATATCGACCCGATCAGTATAAGAGCCAAACCCCTTGATTTGGTAATCTAAAGTCATTGATTACCACCACAAGCCCTTGCTAGTTACATTCCTGGGCCAGGGGGGTTAGTCGGGGTCCGTTAAGGAGTATTCAGAAGGATATCGAGGGTGGAGAGAAATGGGAGATAGAAAAGTAGGAATATTCCTCAACGGGGGGACTAAGTAACAAATTACCTATCTAAAGAACACAATAGATCTTTCACAGATGCCTATTCAATATTCTGCAGTTCTCTCCATTTCTCCTTCTCACAACTCTCTATAAAACTTATTCCCTCATGGAAGTATTCCTCATCCAGCCCGTTCGTCCATGCACGAGGCCTAAAAGGAAAGGTGATATCATTAATAAGGGTAACCAGACGTGCAGAATCTCTTGGCTACCCATTAATCGCCTTTCTTTGTTCTGTATTTCTCCTGTATATCTTTCCTCTTTGCCCTACCTGGCGCCACGGCACTTCCTAAACTCTGTCATACCCAATCACTCGTAATTGCTCCCCAGAGCGTCCTGAAAGGATATGTCGGATAGGCAGTGTTTTCGATATGCCAGCAGTAGGAGTGGAATAGCAGTCAAAATAGAATATAAACAGATAGTAGTCGTTCAATTAATTGGTTGGATGCTTGGCTTCTCGAAGAAGCTAGGGAACACGTGGCCCATTATATGCCCTTTGCATCCTTCCACTGCTGGGCAAATGGTGCTAGCCATTCTGAGAGATGGTATCCAACAGACTAGATAGATTCGCCGCTGAATATCCGAAACCGCGAAGGGATCGTGAAGGCTGGGATGCAGAATGGGATAATGAAGCGTTGGACCATGACTCAAGTAGGCTTTCTATTCGAGGGCTAATCGAAGTTAAATTTGTGTTGGGCTGGGTTAGGGCCCTGGTGGGGTTGCACATATGATAGATAAAATTCATATCATATCATACCTCCAGACGCCAAGAGAAATGTGATCGCCTGGAGAAACTTGCACGTGAATTCTAGACAGAGTGATATAGGTTAAGTACCTCGCGCAAGGAGATGGCTGCACTGGCACATATGAGTATTCCGGAGAAGTCATGACTCCAATCTCGCTCTTTGAATACTCATTTTGAAAATTTATTACAACTCCCACGGCCGAGTTGATGTTGGTCACTTTCTATGGGAATTGCTGCCTTAGGTGTCCAACCTCAACTCGACTGCGGGAGTGCAAGAGTCCGCTTCCACTAGCAGTGCATTCATCCAGTATCACTCGACAGTGACCTACTTCACTGGGTAGCTGTCTGGAACTCGTGATTCCTAGCTTGAAAGCGGGATGCGATACCATGAACAGGATTATTACGATTTAGAAATATTGTGGCTATCATGTTATTCGCTTGTTAGTGTACGGGCGGAAATGGTGTCTTCCTAGCTTCCAAACCTAGCGTTAGTCATCGCTAATATTTATGGCAAACACTAAAGGTGAGGTGGTCGTAGTCGCAGGTGGCCTCTGCGAACACACCATGGTCCGAGTCCTCCTGAATATGCATGCTTACCCAATACTACTGCGCCCGATACCGCAGTAAGGAAGAAAATGTGACCTACATTTGGGTGGGGGGGGGGATGATGAGTCTCTTGGGGGTTTGCGCTCGAGATATACCTCTTAAGATCAAGTTTTAAACCTCTGTTACTACAACCACAGGGCTGCAAAACAACCCACCCAGCACGCCCCCCATAACAAGTCAGATACAGATACCGTGTTGAGGAACCAGTGCCCTGTTGATCTGTTGTCGGTCACGAGTTTGGGCGGGTTTTTTTGAGACCGAGGTTTAGCTGGTTTAGGATGGAGGAGAACTTTATGGTTCAGGAAGTACTGTACATCGAATAACCTCCTTGGTGTGTATGTTACATTGAAATTGGGATGGGGAAAGATCTATTTTGTCCCACTCCCACAGCCCCGTTCCTCTCCCCACGCAAACCAAACCTTGCCGCGAACTCCCGATATTGCTCTCTATCATCCCCGGATACTGAAGGCCTGATACTCCCCAACGCCTTTTCGAAATCCTCTGCTATAACTAGTGCTTGGGGGTTGCTAGTATTTTTGCCTTCATCAACTTTACCAACATCTGTGAGCCTGCCCTCTTCAAGACTCTCGATCGTAGCCTCTCTCACCAATGCTGCCAGATCCGCCCCGCTATCACAATATTAGTATGGAAGATGGAAAACACGCTAAGCAAGACTAACCTTAAACCATTGCACCTGCTATCCTCTGCAATAGCACGTAGATCGACGTTGTTGGAGAGAGGTGTCATTTTGCAGGCAGCTTTCAGGATTTCTAGTCTCCCATCTTTGTCCGGAAGGTCTACGAATAGCAGCTTATCAAATCTCCCTGGTCTGAGCATTGCTGGATCAATGACATCGGGTCTGTTCGTTGCCCCAATAACATAGATTCCCTTGTGGTTATCGAGCCCGTCCAATTCAGTGAGAAGAGTATTGACTACACGAGAAGTGGATTCTGAATGACTGTCATTGCGGCGGAGAGCTAGGCCATCCAACTCATCAAAAAAGATGACACACGGAATGCAAGCTCGGGCTCGTGAGAAAACTTGGCGGACAGCCCGCTCTGATTCTCCAACGTACTGTGCTGGTTAGTATACGACTTGATAATTATGGGATATTTAAAGTAGAACTCGAACCTTGTTAAGTAATTCTGGACCCCGGACGCCAATGAAGTTTGCCCGACTTTCATTTGCAACAGCTTTTGCTAGCAGGGTCTTACCGCACCCGGGAGGGCCCCAAAGGAGCACTCCAGCTGGCACACTAACTCCTGCGCTACGAAAAAGTTCTGGTTTCTTGATTGGATTCACGATGGCCCTCTGCATTGCAACCTTAAGTGACCCAAGGGCCCCAACATCTGCCCATGTGACATTGGGGACTGTAGCAAAGCCCTCTCTCTTAAATGAAGGTTGGATTTTGGTAAGAGCGGTTAAAAAATCCGGGAATGTCACGAAGAGCGAATCTAGTTGCTTTTCGGTAAATGGATCGGGGTATGCTTGAAAGAACCGTTGAATTGAGCCCCTAAACCCTAAGCTAGTGGTAACTGGCACTGGCACTGGCACCGAGAGTGCACGAGAGCCGGCCCGACCCACGTTCATGTTTTCCGAGTCATCTAACTCTGCAACCCTTGTTACCTCCAAAGTGTCACTCACAGCTATTGGGTTTCGCAGGGCTTTGCATAATCGCCTCATTGCTACCGCGCCGGCCCCTGCTGCCAAAGCACTTAAATCACCTCCAACAAATCCGGGTGTTGCTTTGGCCAATCCTTTGAAGTCAAAATCACCGGGTAACCTTAGCTTCCCACATACCGCCCTCAAGATCCTGTAAGACGTAAGATATAATTAGTAAATGAGGACGTACTTGGGGAATTCATATTAATAGTAGTCCGGGGTAATACTTCTCTCTTCCAACTTCATCTGGGGTGCTAAGGCATACTTCCCTATCGAATCTCCCGGGTCTTCTCAATGCTGGGTCTAGGCTGTTGGGTTGATTTGTTGCACCGATAATTACCACAGCCTTTCCACCAGTCTTCTCCAGGGTAAGATCATCCATACAGGTCAACATCTGAGACACAATTCTTCTCTCCATTCCTCGCTCCTTGTTGTCCCTCTTCTGCATTATGGCATCTATCTCATCAATAAACATTAAGCAAGGTGCCTTTTCACGAGCTTCCTCAAAAAGTTCCCGTAGCCTCTTTTCCGATTCTCCAGACATTCCAGATACGATTGAGGGCGCAGAAATACCGATGAATGGTCGGCCAACCTCTGCGGCAATAGCGTTTGCTAGCATAGTTTTACCGGTGCCAGGTGGACCATGGAAGAGTATACCGCGGGGCGGGCTCACTCCGGTATGCAGGTGAACCTCTGGGTGGCCCAGAGGCATGGCAATGAGCTCCAAGAGATCGTCGATTATGTCTTCCATTCCGCCAATGTCGTTCTGGTAGATCGTCTTGGGCGGCACGCGAGGGTTGTTTTGTCTTGGACGTTTTCCAGCTTTGCCGTCATTGACAGTGCCCAGTTCCTTTCGTTTACGGGGTGCCGGCAATGCCGGCATGCTGTTTCCGGCTACTGGCACGTTCACTGCGTTAGATCCCTGCTGGAGGCTGGGGCATTAGTATAATTGAGATTTTTTAGATGTCCCCGCTCTTCTTGCACATTACCTCTGGTTCCACCACGCTATCTGCATTAAGTCCCTCGAATTCGTCCGGGCCACTGCCCTCATTACCAGCCTCCGCCACCTTATCCTGTATTGTGACCAAGGCTTCTTCGATCATCTTTTGCAGATCTCGTTTCTGTTGCCTTGTCATGCCCCCATCGGTAGTGGCATATTGGTAACTCTGCGAGACCGGCAAACGCAGAGAACAATTGGTTTCTTCGGTGATCGGCAGGTTGTCAATATACCTCCGAACTAGGGCAAGCACCCTTCGTTCAAGCCCCTCGATTAATGGTTGCCTGGCACGGCTCATAATTATTATTATTTTAAGCTTGCGCTGTTTCTGAAATCCGCCTATTGGGTGTTGTTGCTTCCTTTGGCCAACCAGGCATGACAGGAAAGGGAGAGAAGTCCTTGGAGAGCTCTGTGGCAGATCCATTTATGCAAAAAAAATGGCAAACTATCTCAACCCTGAGTCCTATTGGGGGGTTTCAGGTTGGGTGAGAGGGAATAAAACTACCAATGCTAAGGGTGTGACTGGGGATCACAACCCCCGGGGTGTTGAACTGCAAACACACCCTTAGCATTGGTAGTTTTATTCCCTCTCACCCATTTCGGGGTCCCTCCAACAGGACTCACGGTTGGGGTAGCTTGCCACTCTTTTGCATAAATGGATCCGCCACAGAACTCTCCAAGGACTTCTCACCCTTTCCTGTCATGCCTGGTTGGCCAAAGGAGGCGATAACAGCACCCAATAGGTGGATTTCAGGAATGGCGCAAGCTTTTTTAAAAAAAAAAACAATGAGCCACACTAGGCAATCCTTATCTAAACGGCTTGAACGAAGGGTGCTTGCCCTAGTTCGCAGGTATATTGACCAGCTGTCAGCCACCCAAGGAAGCAATGGTTCTCTGTGTTGTCGGACTCACGGGTTTACCGATATGTTATTACTGATGGGAATGTGCTGGGGCAACAGGAACGGAATCTGGAAAAGAAGATTGAAAAAGCCTTGGCCACAACACGGGGTAAGGTGGCGGAGGCTGATAGCGCAGGGAGTGGCTCGGACGAATTTGAGGGACTTAACGCAGATAAGGTGGTGGAACCAAAGGTAATGTGCAAGAAGAGCGGGGGCGTCCAAAAAATCTCAATTACACTAATTCTCCAGCCTCTAGCAGGAATCCCATGCAGTGAACGCGCCAGTAGCTGACAACATCATACCTGTATTGCCGGTACCCGGTAAACGAAAGGAACTTCAGGAGGCCAATGATGGCGTTATGGAATCTGGAATCAAAGGTAATGTTTGACAATGTTGGAGTGCCTATAGAGCATGCGGTTAAGAGGATATGAGGTGTGCGGAAGGATATGTGGTCTTGGTTGATGTTTGTTGCCATTGTGCGTGAAGTATCAGGAATTAAGCTTCATGGTGTTTCTTTCACACAATATGCCATTCGGCATATGCTAGCCGGCATAGGGTATAGGCTCTAGGATTCAGGGAGGCTCATAGGATATTAGGATGGTTCCAGATTGTTGAAGATTACAGAGGATCTTGATTTGTCAGGCCTGTTTGTTTCTTGGGAGTTCGTTGAATTTCCTTGAAGTTCTGGAGTTGGGCAGATTTACATCTCCCGGCATTTCCTTAGCTAGCATTAAGAGCAGCGTATCCTTCTTCCACCTTTCTTCCCACATCTTTTCAGTACACTTCGTTTGCGGGGATCTTAGCCCTGTCTTTGTGTTTCTTAATTGTCTCTCCAGACAGCAGTGGAAACATCTGCAATTCAAATTATACTAATACTCAAGCATTCTCCAGGACACAAACACAATGTATCAGCCTGTAGCCGGCGGCGCCCTATGGGCAACGCCCCAGAAATGAAAGGAACGCACGCCGGTCAAAGATGGTGAATCAAGCAAACTTCCGAAACGAAACTATCCCTTCCTGCCACCCAAGACTATCTCTATGAACGGCATTGGCGGCACAGAAGACATCATCAATGATCTTTGGGATCTTACCAGCGGGCCTCTAACCAGAGATTTACTTGCATATCGAAGCCCAGCTGCCTCGCGGTGTACTTCTCTATGGGCCACTCGGCTGCGGTAAAACTATGCTAGTGAACGCTATTGGCAGAGAGTTTGGGCTAGGGTTTATCGCTATCTCTGCATATTCAATCATAACCGGAATTTCTGGAGAACCAGAAAGGGGGATACAGAACTTTTTTGAGGAAGCTCGTGAAATCGCCCTTTGTCTAACATTTATCGATGATACTCAGGGTATAACACCCTAGAGGGACAGCTCCGAGTGGGAAATGGAGAGAAGACTTGTTACTCACCTGGTAGCTTATATTGAGGACCTTGCGATGGAGGCGATGGGTGGGAAACCGGTCATGGTTATTGATGCAACCGACCGACCCGATAGCCTAGATCCGTCTTTGGGGGAAGCTGGAGTGTTTGACGGAGAAATTTGTGTTAACATGCCCGATGAAGCTGGGAGAGAGAAGTATTGCCTCGGATTACTTTTATTGTTAGTTACCCAATTGCGTACCGATTTACTGATCGTCTCCCGCATCTTACAGGATCTTGAGGGTAGTATTCCAGAAGATGAGGTTACCCCGTGATTTTGACTACAAACAATTGGCCAAAAAGACCCGCGGGTACTTTGGAGGTGATCTAAGTGCTTTGGCATCATTGGCCGCCGGAGGAGCAATAAGACGATTCTGCGGCGCCGTCCAAATCCTGCCCACTGCCACTGACTCTCTGGAGGTAGGAGCGGTTGCCGAGTTAGGTGACACAGCGAGTATGGACGTGGATCGAGCTGACTCTCTTCCACTATCATTGCCACAACAAATTACTCCAGACTCAAGTTCTCGATACTCGGCTCCGCCATTGTTTAAAGCACATCGAGATGGATGCACCAAAAAGCTCCTAGATTCACTCCACGTAACCTTTCCGGATTTTTTGACCGCCCTTACCAAAATTCAACCTACATGTAAGAGGTTCGGTTTTGCAATAGTGCCTGATGTCACATGGGAAGATATTGGTGCTATTGGGTCACTTAAGGTTGAAATGCAGATGGCCATCGTGGTACCGGTCAAAAATCCCGAACTTTCTACTAGCGTGGGAATTACGGCGCCGAAGGGGGCGCTCCTTTGGGGCCCTCCCGGGTGCGGTAAGACCCTGTTAGCACAAGCCATTTCAAATGAAACTGGGGCAAACTTCATTGGCATCCAGGGTCCGGAATTAAGTAGCAAGGTTTGAATTCTGCTTTAATTATCCCGGAATTGTAAAGCGACCTACTGACCAGCACAGTACGTCGAGGAATCAGAGCGGGTTGTCTGTCGGGTTTTTTCACGAGCCCGAGCTTGCATTCGGTGTGTTATCTTTTTTGATGAGTTGGATGGTCTAGCTCCGCGCAGCACGGACCCTCTATCGGAATCCTCTTCCCCTGTAGTCGATACTCTTCTCGCACAATTGGATAGTCTGAAGGACCGCAAGGGAATCTATGTCATTGGGGAATCTAATAGACCCGATCTCGTTGAACCTGCAATGCTTGAGTCTGGGAGATTGGATCAGCTTCTATTTATAGACCTTCCAAACAAGGATGGGAGATTCGAGATTTTGCAAAGTATCACCGAAAGGACACCCCTCTCCCAAGTCGATCTACGGGCTGTTGCAGAGGATAACAAGTGTAAAGGTTTTAGGTTAGTCTTCCTCAATTCACCACCCCAACATCCCACCTCCTTACTGATATTGTGTTAGTGGCGCGGACCTAGCAGCATTAGTGGAAAAGGCTGCAATCCAGGCTCTTCTACGGGACCGCTGCAATGATGTGGGGGGAATTGAGGAAGGCGAAAACACTAGCAATTCCCCAGTACTAGTTACAGCCCCGGATTTCGAAAAGACATTTGCGGAAATCGCGCCTTCAGTATCTGAGAGCGATAGAGAGCGATATGCGGAGTTCGCGGCTGCGTTCGATTTGCGGCGGGGGAGGAGCAGTTGGGGCAGGATACGATAGATCTTCCTCTCGAGCACTTTTCTTTTAATGTAACAAAGATTCCCGGGAGGTTGTTCCGTGTATGATACTTCCCGACTCATTAAATCCTCGTTCACCCTAACCCACATAAACCCTGGAGATAATGTATGTATCATGTCCACCCAAACTTACGGTGGAAAACAAATCACTGGTCCACTCCTTCCTTACTCGTGCGAAGGTTGAGGCTAGGCGACACAATCCGTGAATGCTAACCTGCTCGCAACCGGGGACACTCAACGGAGTTCCTGACGGCTCCATGTAACTCTGCAGCTCACCGTAATTTTGTGGTTCAATACAACATCGTTGCTAAGGAAATTGAGGAAACCTTTTGGCTCAACATGACATTCGGAGACTACTATTCTCGTGTCTCTAAGCCAAGGATGGGGACCTCTTTTGGAATAGCACCCCCGAACTCATAAAGAGTACAGTGCTCGAGCTGCTCAAAAGACCGTACCAGTGGCGCAAGATGAGAGTGTTGTCGGACTTGTGGATGTCTACGCTATCGGTTACGACTAGAGGGCGCGGTCTCAATATGAGAGGCGTGGTGTGGGTCTTCCTCGTGTATTTAAGCCCGGTAGGTTGTATCCTGAAATAACAACACCCCCTCACCACCGAACGCTGTGGGTTTCCCCTAGTATCCTGTGATAGTGATTATATCATGTATAGATATACCGCTAACACCGGCAATTCCGACAACTGCTCTTAAGAGAAATTAGCCGTGCCCGTTTCTGGCGGAAAAATTCGCCTGATATGAATGAAATGGAAGCACGTTGGAACTACGTGAAGGAGCCTATGGCACAATATAATTCGGTTGGCAGCAGTGAGGAGGCGGGGCAGCATGTAATGTTTGGTAGTCATCCGGTCTCAGATTTGAGAAATATAGTTTGGGAATCGTTGACTGCGCCATACATCTGTCTATAAGGCAGGAGCGGGGTTTAGATACGAAATTCAGTTCTCTCTCCTCCATTAAAAGCCCCATCTATGAACGCATTTCCATCAGCCCCGGCCCCGCTATTGCACTCGATTCCACAAGAATTTTGGCTGATATATGATATGGCAGAGTGCCGTGTCCGTCCGACTCCCCTTCGCCACAGTTTCTCCACTTGAAAGTCCCCGGGCCCGGAGTAACCCATGATATAGGATCCGATCAAACTATTACCTTAGCACGACCCGAACAGTTCGCTTTTCCCTCGAACAGGTCGTTGGTCACTCGAACAAACAGGGGGAAAAAAAAAATACTATCAGAAGAGAAAACTGAAAAGAAACAAATTATTCTGAGGGCTTTGGGGCACGGAAAAAGCTAGCATGTAGCGCCAATGATTTCCCATGCGGGGGTCTGAAAAGCTATGATACCAAAGAAAATCTTTTTGCGCGGGGCATACTGCGAAGATTGGCTTGTCAGGTGCTGTGAGCTAGGTGGGGGTGGTAGGGTAAGCACTGGGTAAAAATCTCCTGTTTTCTGGGGCCCAGCCCTTGTATTATAGGTATGGTATAGCTGAAATGCCCCCGGGTTTATCTAGAATAACAAGGATAGATTTGGTAAGACCATAGAACGGCAAACACCAGACCTACTTTCCCTCGCCAAGCCTACTTTCCGGTTGCGATAGACTTTGTGGACTGTATGGACCATGTAAACCATGATCTTTCCTTATTTTAGAGCACGTTTTGGGCCTCACAAATCCTCCTTTCCTTATCATATGTCTGGATCTTCTCTGAAGGTCGCTGCCCTGTACCCATAATCTAGAATTACGCTTTCTTTCTTTCTTCCTTTCTTGCTGCGAGCGGTCCCCTACTACCCGCCAAAAACACGGCAACCCTGACGTGAGGGCAGGTAGGAGGAGGAGGTTTATAAGTAAAACACCTGAATAAGCAAAAACATCATAGCGAGTTGAACACTATAGTGAGCTAGCTCTTACGAGAATGGGAGAGCAAAGGCTAAGGGCATGTTTGATTGAGAGATGGCTCCGTTCCGTTTTGCCACCATTTCCCATATAAAAATGGTCATCCTTCCGTTTTGAAATGGTCAATTTGTGTGTGGCACAACGGAACGGAACCATCACAACCAAATAGGCCCTAATACTCGAGAGGCCTAATTAGACTTTACTAGTATCATACCCCCTTGCACTGTACAGCTCTGCTGAGATCAATGTACTGCCTCCGTTGGAGCCCATCTAGGACCCAGATCGTTCGTTACCTTCATTTTTTTCCCTCAGTTTCAGAACCTCCCACCTCGGACTCAAAGGTGAAGCCTTTATGCTATAAATTTATTCTCACAAATCTCATTTTCGTGGTTCGGAGTTTGTGCCCCAGTTCGCTGGCTATGAGCTAATTGGGGAAACTTTGCCACTAACTTGGACCGCTGCATGCAAGTAGGTTATCATTATTCCATAAGCTGGAAAGGAGCCAAAAAAGAACAGACCACCGCTCTCTTCTGTCCCGGAATTTACCAGCTCTTGGTTCCGGTGTCTGCCCATCTCGTTTGACTTTTGTGAAATCTGCTCTGGGCCTTGTGGTTGCACTCTTGAAATGGATATATGCTGCTCTTGTTAAAGCCTGCCGACCTCACCCCCCAGCCGAAAATGAACTTGCCAGAAAACCTCAGCTATCTGGGCACCAATACCAAGAAATATACTCCCAAACACAATATTGCGAGCCACCAGAGCGGAAACCCGATAGCTTTGGTGCCGCAAATGCTGGCTGTCCTTGCTGGTCTGAGGATGAGGAGAGCGGTGAAGCGGGCAATGGTATTAAACATACTATAATTTATTCAACTCGTCGCAGGTCTAATTTCCAATGTCCTTAGGAATTCCGGAGCAAGTTCAGGCACTCGCTGGATGGCCCTGCGTTCTCGGAATGTCGGGTTTATGGGACGAAGCAGTGTCATTGAAGACACTGAGGACAAATGAGCTTAGTATCCACAATCGGGTTTCGCTCTATGGTCTGGTCGGATGTATGCCTGTATACAGCTTGCTTTTCATCTCTAAATCACTCGCTAAAGCCTTTCAGCAAAACCCAAATCACCCTCAAGTATGCCAACCCTGATAAAGGTCTCCGCAGTGTCCTTTGGGTCAACGTGAGCAACCCCCCCAGATCTAACAGGGCTGTTGACCTATTCTAGAGACCCGAACCCCAATTAGAGAGGGTGTGGGCGACGATTGGCTGCTGATGGCAATACAAAAGGGGTTCGAAAATCTCGAGAGCGGCGACTGGATAGTAGTTTTATTTGTGAGGTGAAGCCAAGTTATGGCTTCTATTGACCACTCTATTTTAACATACCGGTAGTTATTGGGCCGCTGTTCGTATATCGCTGTGCTAACTTAATTCGCATCACGGTTTATCATGCATAACACAACAATAGTCAAGTAATCCCAACCTAACTAATCATATTATCATACCAAGAGGGGAGGGAGGGAACGCTACACCTTCTTCCCGCTTCCCCTCCCCCCGCCCTCCGGTTCACTGGTAGATGAGGCCGTACGGCTCTGTGAGCTCTTTAATCCCTCATTTTTATACATAGACGTGAGCATCTACAATAAGAATTAAAAGACTCCCATTTGGTTTTCCTTAATACTTGTAGTAAATACGAAAGAGCTCGGCTATTGCTGAGTGGGCTTTCGATAAACCATCTCGAGATGTCCCTTCCCCTCGAGCTCGCAAGGCGTACTATTGGGGCGTTGGGCACTCGGCGACACTCACGGGGTGTCTACCGGGAGAGTCTTGTAGTCCCTGAATACCTGCTACACTGTATCTTCTTGGAGATTTCTGGGTTAGCATGTTTGATGCTATCAGACCGATCGCGAGGCATGTGAGGCTCATTAGGAACATGAAAAGCCAGTCTGCTAGTCACCACCCCCCCACCGTCCCACGTCTCTAGCGGGGGCTAGTAGGTGCCCACTAAGTGTGATATCGTGCCATTCATTAAGCCATATCACTTATAACTTATGGTAACTGCCCTGCGCTCTCGTGGGTATGGTCTTTACATGATTGTTCACAATCGCCTCGGGAATCCTTGCGCTATTGTACACTACCCTCGTTCTATCTAAACAACACTGTATAAAGTTTATCTATCGCTCAGGGGGGTGGAGGAAAGGAAATAAAAAGCGGTACAAGAAAAAAAGATGCCCGCGCATGCAGGAAATTTATAACTAGAGACGAATTAAATATGAGAGGATGGAAATTGCAAGTTGTAAACTGGACCTTCTAATAAGAATAGAACTATTTCGACCCACGAACCAAACACTGCTGTGCTTTGTAAAGAGGAATTCATAAATCCTTACCCGACTATAAAAGCAAATCACCAAGAAAGTTCAGGAGGCTATGACGACAGATTTGTGGATTCCCCAGAATTTCCTTCGAATGCAAAGGATATGGTGCCCAATAGCAACTCCAATTATTGACATACTCCGGAAGGGAAAGAACGGCGATGAGTTGCACGAGGTGGTGTCTTAGCCTCAAAAGGTGCTAGTGGTTATGTTCTGCCGCAATTATCCGGCTTGTCAGGGCTAACCTCTGCCCGTGCAAGTAGTATGATAGTAACGAGCGAGAGCGGTGTTCTGCACTAATTATCTGGCCTGTCGGGGCTGACCTCTCCCCGCCCGAGTAGTATCATATTTTCGACACTGCTTCACATCCATACTGGGCGGCATACGGGAGCGGTGTTCGGCACACCATTATCTGGCCTGTTGGGGTTGACCTCCTCGCGCCCGAGCAGTATTTTCACCACTCCCTCATGTCCACCCCGAGTGGCAATGAAGAGCGGTGTTTCGCCGAAATTATCTAGCTCGTCGGGGTTGACCTCATCCCGACCGAGTAGTATTTTCACCGCTCCTTCACGTCCAAAACAAGCGGCAAACGAAAGCGGTGTTTGGCCGCCATTATCTGGCCTGTCAGGGTTGACCTCTTCCCGCCCGAGTAGTATTTTCATCACTCCTTCACATCCATACTGGGCGGCATGCGAGAGCGGTGTTCTGCCGTAATTATCTGGCCTATCGGGGTTGACCTCCTCGCTCCCGAGTAGTATTTTCACCACTGCTTCATATCCACCCATAGCGGCAAGCGAGAGCGGTGTTTGGCCGAAATTATCTAGCTTATCAGGGTTGACCTCCTCCCGCCCGAGTAGTATTTTCACCGCTCCTTCCTGTCCACGCCAAGCGGCATACGAGAGCGGTGTTTTGCCATGATAATCTGGCTTATCGGGGTTGACCTTTTCACACTCGAGTAGTATTTTCACCACTCCTTCCTGTCCGTACCAAGCGGCATACGAGAGCGGTGTTTTGCCGTCATCATCTTGCATATCAGGGTTGAGATCTTCGCACCCGAGTAGTATTTTCACCACTCCATCATATCCACCCCAAGCGACATATGAGAGCGGTGTTTGGCCGAAATTATCTGGCTTATCGGGGTTGACCTCCTCGAGCCCAAGTAGTATTTTGACCACTCCTTCACGTCCACCAACAGCAGCATAGAAGAACGGTGTTCGGCCGTACATATCTGGCTTTTCAGGGTTGACCTCTTCCCGCCCAAGCAGTGTCTCCACCACTCCTTCACGTCCGTACCGAGCGGCATACGAGAGCGGTGTTCTGCCGTAATTGTCTGGCCTGTCGGGGTTGACCTCCTCCCGCCCGAGTAGTATTTTCACCACCCCGTCATGTCCATTATAGGCAGCCCATGCAAGTGGTGTACGGCCCGAAAAATCTCCTTCGTCGATATCATAGCGTTCCATCTCTATCAAACCAGATACAAGCTCAACAATTCCGAAGAACGATGCGCAGTGTAGTCCGCTGAACGGGGAACACACCAAAAAATTCAACTCCTCCACTTGCATTAAAAGCAATCTCGTGGATATGTGGCTATCATACTCCTGAAATAGCTCCAGCGCAAGTGATCTTGCGCAGCCCGAGAGCTCCTTCTTTGCATGCACTCCCCAGTATAGAGAACAATATTCTAGAAAGGGTGTGTTCCGGGTGTCGCGAAAGGAACCGGCCGAAAGTGCCTTGATCCGTTGGGAATTTAGAAAGGTCAAGCAGATTTCTGCCACTCTTGCATGAGGTTGACTGAAAATGTCTGGATGAGCGGAAAGATACTCCTGTAGGGTAAAGTGGATCAGTCGCACAGTTGATGCCTCCTTATCCACAGTGATAAGCCCTTGACAGGAGTTCACCAATGTCGACATCGAAGGGATATTCCCAGTATTAAAATCCGCGGAGCCTAGCTCGACTGCTAAGGCATGGCAGAGCTCGTCTGCTTGCAGCGGCCTTTCCGCATGACTAATCCACAGCAAAGCTGCCATTCCGAGTTTCGACTTGTCCCCACCCTGGGCCTTTATCCGTTCTATCGTTGCATCATAAGCATCTCCCAATCCCAATCCATCCGTCATTTTTCTAAGCCTTTCTCGCCTCCGATGGATTGTCGATTCTTGTAAGATTGCGTCGATATTTAAAGAAACTAGTAGGAACCTAGGTATACATATTAGCAGACGATGTGGGGTTGGGTTTTCAGTATCGTTGCCCATACGTACATTTCCGATATATTTTCCG
Source organism: Tuber brumale (assembly GCA_014065205.1). Taxonomy (NCBI): domain Eukaryota; kingdom Fungi; phylum Ascomycota; class Pezizomycetes; order Pezizales; family Tuberaceae; genus Tuber; species Tuber brumale. The sequence goes on along the minus strand of JACCEG010000078.1, from coordinate 149,372 downwards.
GAATCTTCCCCAGAATGTCTGCTTCTAGACTCTCGTCCATCGCATCTGGTGTTTCATCCTCGCTTAGCCTAGCATGGAGGTATCTGATTATGTCCCCCTTGGTAGGGCCTACAGGTACACTTTTCACGCGTCCAGAAAGGCGCTTTTCCACCTCAGCCTGGATATGGGGTCTCCCAGTCACGAATATTCGAGTGCCCGAGGATTGGTCAAGGATTTGTCGCAGCGAATCGAGGATCTTGACTCGTTGCACCGGTACACATTCGTCTAGCGCATCCATGCATATAAATATGCGCTGTGAGGAAGCGATGGTCTGTAGCATCTTCACGATATCAGGAAGTTGCGGTCCCCGCCCACCAATGACCTTTTTCTGGTCTTGAAATGCCCGTGATATTTCCTCTGGAACCGTTTCCATTCCGCTGACAATCTGTTTAAGCAAGGAACCCAGCATGTTCGCCGCAGACTGCTCTTTCCGAGCGGCAAAGTCAAAATAAAAACAAGCAACGGTGGTGTTTTGTCCTCTGGCCCGATCGCACAGCCTGTCCACTACCAGCGAACTGACGCCGGAGCTTGTTAGCGCTGTTCTCTCCCCCAAGAATAATCCTTGTTACCTGATAAATGTCTTGCCGACTCCCGGATCTCCATAACAAAACAACACTGCCTTATCGCCTTCACCTTCCCTACTCCTGTCATACCAGCTTGTGAATTCCTCGGTTTGTAGAAGCCATTCCCCGACATTGTCGACGCGGCGCTCTTGAATGTCCCTATGCCGTAACCTGGGCTCTAGTGGTGATAGCCAGTTTAGGAGTTGGGACCGATCATCGGCAACAGTGTAGTCATTCCACACATTATTAAAAGAGTTCGTATTACCGGAGTAGTAACTGTCATTGATTGTATATTGAGACATCTTCTGCTCTTTGCTGCCTGCGCTGTTGTGGAGGGGTTATTGAATATTGTTGGTTGATGATACTCTTGGGGGGCTAGAGAAAGTGGAGTTTAGTAAGGAAAAGCGGGGGCACATCGCAGATACCGCTACATACAAGTACTCGAGTACTCGTATTACCACAATTAAGCCAGCTGAAAGGTGTGCAACCAATAACATTATTGTGGCTACCCGATGAGGTGTCACAAACACGTGAACCTGAGTCCTTGGCTCTCATTCCCGTTCCGCAACGTACAGTACCGTACTGTACTGGTACCGGTACTCCACAAACAGTCACCCACGATCCCCCAAATACCAGCGGTAAAATAAAAAGCCCAACCACTCTTAGATCTATAAATAAACTCCCCCAGCTTGGATGGTCGATATTGTAAAGCCAATTCTTGGTGGAAATCACAAATAAGAACTGTGGCAATATTATCTTACGTTTCAACCGTGATAGTCTTCACAACCGGGATGCAAGAAATTTTCCAATGATGCCCACCCCATACTCTACTCTAAGGCACGTATCTCACCGATATTTTGACCGGGTCCCCCGGGTCCATTAAACTTCAAAAGAAGAAGAAAAGGATGGGTTACATTCTCGGCAACTTGAGCTACCAGAATTAGCTTTTGCGTGCACATTGGAAAAACTGCAGGACCTATTCGACTGCCAACTTGGAGCACGGTAGCAAAGCGACATATACACGGGTGCTAGCCACACCTCTAACTCAATTTTCACTGCAGTCAGTCATATCAAAGAGCAGCACAATCTCAACCTAACCAATATCATATCATACAAAAGGTGGAAGGAACCCTCATCCCATTTACCCCCCTTCCCCCACCAATTTACTTGATATAGAACTCTACGGCGCTGTGAGCTCTTCGATGCCTCTTATTTCAACCTAGATAAGGGCATCCCCAATGGGAATTGAAATACTCCCTCTTTCTCTCCTTAGATACTTTCCTGTAGTGAATAGGAAATAGCTCTGTTATTGCGAAGCAGCCATTCGGCAAGCCATCTCCAGATATTGCTTCCTATCAACCTCGCAAGACGTACTATTGGGGTGTTGGGCATTCGGCAGCATTCACGCGGCATCTACCGGGAAAATATTGCAGTCTCTGAATACCTGCCACGTTACAGTATACCCCGGTGGTCTCACCATTTGCATGTTTCATGCTATCAAATCGATCGTGGAACGTGAGACTCATGAGTGACATGAAAAGTCAGTACACTAGCTCCCACCCCCACCCCGCCGTCCCTCCGAACCCACATCTGTTGCGGGGGTCGCTAGCAGTATCCTCTAAGTGTGATATCGTACTATCCATTGAGCAATGTCTTTTACGGTAACTAGCCTCCTATCGTAGATACAGCCTTTACATACAGTAGTTGTTACAATCGCCGCGAGAATCATTGCGCTATTTTACACTACTCTCTTTCTATCAGAACAGCACCCTATATACAGTTTATCTATCGTTTAGGGGAGGCAGAGGAAAGGAAGGAAGAAGCTGTACGAGAAAACCACGTAAACTAGAATTTATTCCGGGAGAAAAAATAAATATGATGCGATGAAAACTGCAAGGTATAAGCTGGACCTTCTCACAACAATAGAGAAATTCACAAATCCTCACTCGACTATGAAAGTAAATCAATAAGGAGAGAGGTTCAGGAGGCTATGATGATAGATATATGGATTCTCATAACTGTGATTTCCTTTCACTAGAAAGGATGACGCCCAACGACAACCCCCGCGAGTGACATGTTCCGGAAGGGAAAGAATAGTGGTGAGTTCCACGTGGTGTTGTCACTTAGGTCTCAAGTCACGCTGGGGGTTACAAGTGCGCTAGACTGTAGCAGCTGTACCACGCTCTTGCGGCCACACCGAGTAGCGAGCAAGAGCGGTGTTCTGCCGTAATTATCAGGCCGGCCGGGGTTAACCTCTTCCCGCCCGAGTAGTATTTTCAACACTGCTTCACATCCGTGCTGGGCAGCATGCGAGAGAGGTGTTGTGCCGCGATTATCTGGCCTGTCGGGGCTGACCTCCTCCCGTCCAAGTAGTATTTTCAACACTGCTTCACATCCATACTGGGCGGCATGCGAGAGCGGTGTTCTGCCGTAATTATCTGGCCTGTCAGGGCTGACCTCTTCCCGCCCGAGTAGTGTTTTCAACACTGCTTCACGTCCATACTGGGCGGCATACGAGAGCGGTGTTCTGCCGTAATTATCTGGCCTGTCGGGGTTGACCTTCTCCCGCCCGAGTAGTATTTTCACCGCTCCTTCATGTCCACTCATAGCGGCAAGCGAGAGCGGTGTTTGGCCGAAATTATCTGGCTTATCAGGGCTGACCTCCTCCCGCCCGATTAGTATTCCCACCGCTCCTTCCTGTCCACGCCAAGCGGCATACGAGAGTGGTGTTCTGCCATAATAATCTAGCTTATCGGGGTTGACCTTTTTACACCCAAGTAGTATTTTCACCACTCCTTCCTGTCCGTACCAAGCGGCATACGAGAGCGGTGTTTTACCGACATCATCTGGCATATCAGGGTTGACCTCCTCACGCCCGAGTAGTATTTTCACCACTCCTTCATGTCCAAACCAAGCGGCATACAAGAGCGGTGTTCGGCCGAGGTTATCTGGCCTGTCGGGGTCAACCTCTTCCCGCCCGAGTAGTATTTTCACCACTCCTTCACGTCCGCCAGCAGCAGCATAGTAGAACGGTGTTTTACCCTCATCATCTGGCATATCAGGGTTGACCTCCTCATGCCCGAGTAGTATTTTCACCACTCCTTCATATCCAAACCAAGCGGCATACGAGAGCGGTGTTTGGCCGCAATTATCTGGCTTGTCTGGGTTGACCTCCTCCCGCCCGAGTAGTATTTTCACCACCCCGTCATGTCCATTATGGGCAGCCCATGCAAGTGGTGTACGACCTGAAAAATCTCGTTCGTTGATATCATAGCGTTCCATCTCTATCAAACCAGATACAAGCTCAACAATTCCGAAGAACGATGCGCAGTGTAGTCCGCTGAACGGGGAACACTGTACATCAAAATACAACTCCATTACTTGCATTAAAAGCAATCTCGTGGATATGTGGCCATCATACTCTTGTAACAGCTCCAGCGCAAGTGATCTTGCGCAGCCCGAGAGCTCCTTCTTTGCATGCACTCCCCAGTATAGAGAACAATATTCTAGAAAGGATGTGTTCCGGCTGTCGCGAAAGGAACCGGCCGAAAGTGCCTTGATCCGTTGGGAATTTAGAAAGGTCAAGCAGATTTCTGCCACTCTTGCATGAGGTTGACTGAAAATGTCTGGATGAGCGGAAAGATACTCCTGTAGAGTAAAGTGGATCAGTCGCACAGTTGATGCCTCTTTATCCACAGTGATAAGCCCTTGACAGGAGTTCACCAATGTCGACATCGAAGGGATATTCCCAGTATTAAAATCCGCGGAGCCTAGCTCGACTGCTAAGGCATGGCAGAGCTCGTCTGCTTGCAGTGGCCTTTCCGCATGACTAATCCACAGCAAAGCTGCCATTCCGAGTTTCGACTTGTCCCCACCCTGGGCCCTTATCCGTTCAATTGTTGCATCATAAGCATCTCCCAATCCCAATCCATCCGTCATTCTACCAAGCCTTTCTCGTCTCCGATGGATTGTCGATTCTTGTAAGATTGCGTCGATATTTAAAGAAACTAGTAGGAACCTAGGTATGTCTATTAGCGGACAATGTGGGGTTGGGTTTTCAATATCATTGCCCATACGTACATTTCCGATATATTTTCCGGAATCTTCTCCAGAATGTCTACTTCTAGACTCTCGTCCATCGCATCTGGTGTTTCATCCTCGCTTAGCCTAGCATGGAGGTATCTGATTATGTCCCCCTTGGTAGGGCCTACAGGTACACTTTTCACGCGTCCAGAAAGGCGCTTTTCCACCTCAGCCTGGATATGGGGTCTCCCAGTCACGAATATTCGAGTGCCCGAGGATTGGTCAAGGATTTGTCGCAGCGAATCGAGGATCTTGACTCGTTGCACCGGTACACATTCGTCTAGCGCATCCATGCATATAAATATGCGCTGTGAGGAAGCGATGGTCTGTAGCATCTTCACGATATCAGGAAGTTGCGGTCCCCGCCCACCAATGACCTTTTTCTGGTCTTGAAATGCCCGTGATATTTCCTCTGGAACCGTTTCCATTCCGCTGACAATCTGTTTAAGCAAGGAACCCAGCATGTTCGCCGCAGACTGCTCTTTCCGAGCGGCAAAGTCAAAATAAAAACAAGCAACGGTGGTGTTTTGTCCTCTGGCCCGATCGCACAGCCTATCCACTACCAGCGAACTGACGCCGGAGCTTGTTAGCGCTGGTTCTCTCCCCCAAGAATAGCCCTTTTTACCTGATAAACGTCTTGCCGACCCCCGGATGTCCATAGCAAAACAACACTGCCTTATCGCCTTCACCTTCCCTACTCCTGTCATACCAGCTTGTGAATTCCTCGGTTTGTAGAAGCCATTCCCCCAAATTGCCGACACGGCGCTCTTGAATGTCCCTATGCCGTAACCTGGGCTCTAGTGGTGATAACCAGTTTAGGAGTTGAGACCGATCATCGGCAACAATATAGTTATTCGAGACATTAAAAGAGTTCGTATTATTGAAGTTACTATCACTGATGGTATATTGAGACATCTTTGGCTCTTTCTTGCTTGTGCTGTTGTGAATGGGTTATTGAGTATGGTTGGTTGATGACACTCTTGGGGGGCTAGAGAAAGCGGAGTTGAGGTGAAGTAAGGTGGGCGCACGCTGGCGCCAAAGCAGCGTTGCAGATACCTGTAAAGCGGGTGAGCCCTCAGCGAGGCAGCACCCTCAGCGAGGCACTATGAGGCTTGGCATTTTAGCGCAATCAGTAAATGTAATGTCATAACAGAATCTAGAGTAAACTTATGACACCAACAAAAACAAGATTCTATCTCCTTCGTCCAAAGCGTTTCAATAATGTCATCAAATGAAAACTCAATTCCAGTCCGAGTACGCGAACAAATGGCTATTGAGATGGCCACAATGGGAACTGCTCCGAGTCTTCGAAGTGCAGCAGCGATGGTTGGGGCAGCACCAAGCACAGTTATGCATCGGCAGAAGGGAAGAAGAAATCGAGAGGAGGAGGGACAACGAAGGCAAAAGCTGTTGCCTGAAGAGGAGAGGATAGTGATAGAGTGCTGCTACTTTCGCTGCCGGCTGGAATTTCCTCCAACAATATGGCAATTGCGAGAGATTGCCACCTCTATCGTACAAAGAAGAAATCCAAAGGAGAGATTAGGCAAGAGATGGGAAGAAGGGTTTAGGAAACGACATCCAGAGGTAAAAACACGGTTTAGCCGACAGTTGGACTTTATTGGAAACATTCACGGAAATGATCTTGAATTAATGAATAGTTTTTTTGATGAGGTATTTTAGTCTTTTTTTTTTTTTAATTTTATAAGTAAAGATAGTTTTTTATTTTCCAAATTTATATCTTTAAATTGATTTAGTTTTAATTTAAAAGAGATATTAATTTTGTACTATATATTTAGTTGGAAGCTATCATCACCGAGTACGAAATAAAACCAGAAAATATATATAACATTGACGAAGTTGGATTTCTACTTGGACTCGGTCAGTCAGAACGTGTATTAGAAGTGATAAGAAATCCAAGGGAAAATGGAAAATTAAAGTACCGCGCTCAAAGTAAGTTTTTAATTAGTGTATATTAAAAATAAATTAATAAGAAAAAATACTTACAAAATATTAGATGGTACATGAGAGTTTGTTACCGTTATTGAGGGTATCTGTGCTGATGGAACATCCTTAAATCCAACAATTATCTTAAAGGCAGAAGAGTTCATAGCTGAATGGTTCAAAAAAGTAAAAGGGGTACCTGAAGATATACTTTTTGGACGTTCACATAATGGTTGGACTGATGAAAATATGGCCTACGAATACCTTCAAAGAAACTTTGGACCTAATAGCTTCTCCGCACAGAAGGCAAGAGATGAGTTTCGACTGTTACTTTTTGATGGGCACAGCAGTCATGTCAACATTGGATTTTTAGAATTCTGCATTGCACACAAGATTATCCCGTATTGTCTTCCACCACATATGACACATCGATTACAACCTTTAGATGTTTGTATTTTCAGTCCATACAAGCATCAGTATCGAAAAGAACTGACCCGCCGCTTCGAGAAACATGAGTATGGGGTTTCTAAAGACAACTTTTATGAGATCCTCATGATAGCACGACGAGCATCATTCACTCAAGCCAATATTCTGAGTGGATTTCAGAATACCAGACTCGTTCCTGTTAACAGACTGAAGATTGTCACAAAAATCCAACCCCTGCAATCGAATTCCCCAGCACCCTATTTGACATCTGAAAATCCAAACTCCACCGCCGTTGAACCAAGCTTTCCTCCACCTACCCAATCAGCATCTCCAAGTCCTGAGCCATTACACAACTTCACGGCACAGCAGATTGATAGCTTAGAAGTACCTCGAAGTAAGGTGAAATCCAACGACAAGAATTGATTGCACTTGCAACCTTACCACGAAACACTCCAACAGATTGGGGACTAAAGAAGATAGTTAGTAATTTGGCAATTAGTGCAACTAGAGCACTCACAGAGGCAGAAGAAAAGGAACGTCAATTGCAGAACCTAAAGCAACAGTTAGCACAAATTCAACATAAAAAAGCTACAAATCGGACAAGAATACCAACGTCCGGAAAGGCATGGATAGATCGAGAGGATATCGCATGGTTCTTTGAATCCCAATCGAATGAGGAACGCAAAGTCACTCAAAAGAGATATAGCAATGCAACCCATCTAGTTACCTTGAGAAAACAAAAATTAGCAGAATGCATACGGAAAAGAAAGGAGGTGGAAAAGTTGGAAGAGGAGGGAAACCTACCCAAGCGAAGAAAGACAGGATCTGCCTTATTGGAGGAAGAAAGTAGACTGGTTGAACAGATTGCTGAAGCCGAACGGAGGGTGAAGAAATTCGAGAAACACCTTGAAGAATTGATGCAAGATGTTGGAGAGGCTGAAAGGTTGATTGGAAGTCCAGAGGAAGAGGCAGAAAGCGGAAAAGATTTTGAAGAGGGAGCAGGGGCTGATTAAGCCCCTGCTCCCAGGGAAGAATCTGTGGACTTGTCACTCGGTTTGTTGTTAAATCCTCCAAAGTAAGTTGATACTCTGGAGGCAATCTGGTGTTGGTCTCGGGGGTGGTATGTATTGAGAAAAGAGGAAAAAAAAAAAAAACTTCGGTTGCTCTATGTAAAATGCGGTTTGGTTGTCGCCAAGACATGTGGTGCCTCGCTGAGGGTGCTGCCTCGCTGAGGGCTCACCCGCTTTACCCACTATCTTACAAAGGAAAGTCCAATTCAACCCCCGGATAGGTGTGAAACCACTATCGTTCTTGTGGCTACGTTACCGTACTAGATGAGGCGTTGCCTGCGCCCGAACCCTAGCCCTACAGGTAGCCTATCACACGAGTGTCGCACTATCCTCCACAAACGGACATCCACGAGCCCACAAGAATAATACCAGCCATAGAATAAGTTCCAACTACTCCTTGATCTTACTCCTTGATCTATACATAAACTACAGCAGCCTAGGTGGCCGGCACTGCACTCGTAAAACCAATTCTTGGCGGAAACCACAAACATCATCGGTAGTAATAGTATACCGGTACCCGTAGTAGACTATCCGCGGCGGGTCTCGACCTGGGATACAAGGCTTTCCTACCAAATATGGTGTAGCTCTCCCACTAAACCCGGACCACCCCTTACCTGCCGGGGGCTAGGAGACCGAAGATCCTAACCCCCCGCCAATAAGACTGCAGGCCAGGTGAGTCCTGCTAGGAGTTGGTAGAGTTAGTCTCTAGGTCATAACCTGGGGTAACGTCTGTAATACGGTAGGTAACTCAGTGTGCAAAAAAAAGAAAAGGATAGAAAAAGGATTATAATCGCCTTACGTCCTCTTTTTTTTTTTTTAACAAAAATTACAGCAATTCATCAATGTGATATGACGGTCTAGTGTTGAAATGACAGGATTATTTTGAGGATGATATTAATTTACCATCAGACCAGCCTTTCCCTGTCGTCTGCCTTGCCCCCACAGTATTCTATCCCTCTCTCTCTCCCCCACAAAAAAGAGTCAGGCACGAATGGTTACTAGCGGCCGAAGGTATCATATAGGATCCATCTAATAGTCGGAGGGCTTTCTTCAGACTGCATCGTGCAATTCGTAAATGCGGGCGCCGTAACGAAGACCCTAGCCAGCACCAACCAGAACACGAGCCACCCGGGAAACCGGTAATATACTATCACACGAAATCACTCGTGCTGTTGTCCCCTGATAATCGCCTAGCAGTACGGTACCGTACAGGTGTCATACAGTGCCCATGGCCGGCAGGCCTGGAAGTCCAGTACGGTCCCCCAAACGAGGGTGTGGCAAATGAAAAAATAATTCAATATCGTACCCTCATCACCCCTCCGTATACACTTGTCAGTGCACAGGTGTGCGTGGAATACACGGCCACTTCAAGTCTTTCCCTCCCCCATTGCCCGCACCGCTATTCTAAATACCCCTTCGGGCATGACCGGAGGGGATTGTGGCACCAGTAAACAATTTTAATGATCAATATTTATGTATTTGTTTCAGAAAAAAAAAAACGTGTCTACAGTACTCGGATACTCACTTATGTGGTTTTTGGCCCTTACCTCCTCGCTCGGCGGAGTCTGGATTACCGGTATACGATACTTGAATGCTGTTGAAGGTGGACTTCAGGCCAGGTGGTAAAAGCGACATAGGCTAAACACTTAACCCACGCTCATGCAGCCTAAACCCGCCCTCATGATTTCCAGCCCCTAAACCCAAGCACCTCCAGGCAGGGAATCTCCAACGCTACTGTGAACGCTTGATATTCTCCATGCATGCATGCATGCATCCGTCTCTCAACAGGCTACAAAAACCCCGTTCAATAATAATCATAACGGTTTTTCAGCACTGATATATTGCGCTCTTTTAATTGTGATACCGGACCAGTTGTCCCCGAATTGAGGAAGCAGAGGAACCATATCATACTCCCAGAGTATTAGAACATTGTATGATATGATACCACTGTTTCCGCAGTGGTTTACTAAAGTACTTGGTCAATCACACAGTTCAAGACAGGGTTAGGGTTAAGTATCGGTATACGAGCCTATTCGTCTAAAGGGTACAAGTCACCAGTACGGTATATATGTGGGGGTGCTTTGGTAAGGTGATAATGTACGTTGGTGAGGTCGGATAGCGTATAGATGTCACGGAAGTTAAATTGTTTGGTGTACGAAAGTGTGGTTTGTATGGTAATGGCGGTATAGTTGTGTTTACGTTTCTCTGCAGGCCGGGGGTGGCATGGGAGGGTTTGGCCAGATGGTCGGATGGGGGGATGTGATAATTTAAGGTACCACTCCCCTGTTGGATCGACTTGAGGTAGGTGATACACATGCACTTGTTTAGACGATAATTATTACGGTTTTGTGCACATTTCTCAAACGGATGGGGCATAGATGACTATATGCATATCATGGGAATCAGGTTAGTTGGTGGAGAGAGGGGCTAACTTGTACCGTTACCTCTCCTCGCTAGCGCCACAGATTGGCTCCTAGAGTCCTAAAGTCTCTCTAACCCCGAAATTGCTATCGGCCATAAGCCACACACACCCTAGGAACACACCACACGCCGCAGAAAACAACCTCATATTACAAATTATCCCCGAAAAACGTGATAGCTTGCTTATACCCCCTCTCGTACTCCTTTCGGGCCTCCTCATCCGCCAGTTGCGCCCTTGTTGTCATCCACCCGTGCACCACCTTGTCGTAGACTTCAATGTAGCTCTTTGTCTTGACCGCTTCGATCGGGTGCACGGCCAATTCCTCCTTGTACGCTTCAATCACGTCTTTGGGCTCGTCCTTCGACGGGAGGACTAGATGTGGGATAGTAACTTTCTTAAGATCCTCCACGTCCATCATCGAAGGGTGGAATTGAGCAGAGGCAATAAATGGAGTTCCAGGACCAGAGACTATTGCCACTACCTATTTCCTCCATATTAGCACCATCCCTCCGGGCAGTGGTAGCAGGAACCAGGAACCCACCTTCCCACCCCAACAAAACCCCACAACCCCCCACCTCTCCACCCCCGCAAACTCTGCCCTCAACCCCTCCGCCACGGCCCTAACGTTCGCCTCGCCATCCTTCAAGTTCGCAGGGCCATTAAGAAAACCCATGAGAGCCGTCCACTTATCGGGCGTGTCGGGCGGGTAGCAGTCCGGATCCGCCACCTGGCCCTTGAAAAAGTCCGGCATGATGACCAGATGCCCAGCCGAAGCGAGGATGTCCGCGCCCTGAAGCGTCTGCGGGAAGTAGCCGAATATGTCAAATATCACTAGGATCCCCGTCTTACTGGATTTGGGCCCCGTAACATAGGATTTGAAGTTTGCCGTTGTTTCGAAGGTGCCCTTTGGGGTGTAGTCGTGTGTTACGACGGGGGGGATTTCGCAGCAGGCTTTGGAGGCCATGTTGTGGTTTTGCTATTTTGTTTGTAGTTTGTGGTGGGATGGCGGTTTGGCGGAGGTGGAGATGGGGAGATGGACTGCGCGACGAGGAGGAGTGCGGGGTTTGTCTATGTTGTACGAGGTCTTCACCGGGGGCATGGCGAAACTGGGAGGATGGCGAACAGGGATTATTTACTAGGAAATATCTTGTTACCCTGCTTTGACGAATTCGCTTTTTGCCCAAGCAGTACCCTGTTCGCCACCCGCCCAGTTTCGCCATGCCCCCGGTGGAGACTGTACTCGAGTATCTTGCCCCGGTACGAGTACAGTACCTCGTATGATACACCAGTAGGAAAAAGTCAATTCTGATTAATGTTACGACCGATACCCTATCACTACGCAGGCGGAAAACTAAGCCAGGCCAAGTTAAGCTTACAAGTCGCAATTCGCCTCCTCTCGCAGGCCGGGCGTTAGGAAACTTCACAACTTCACACGACACCAGAAGTACTAAAGTACCGGTATAGGATAGCTCCGAGCCGTTTCAACAAGCCAAGAATTGGCACCTTTTACCTTTTCAATGAGCCAGTACTAGACGGCAGCAGCTATTCCGAAAAGGGCCCCAATTCTTAGCGTGTAGACAAGAGCAAAGCCGACGAGTACTCGAGTAGTTTCTGCTAGAGTAAGTTGGATGCTTCGAAACTTCCACTTATGATTGAGAAATTTCGAAAAAGTAATCAAGCCTATTTTTTACCGCTCACCAGCAAAGCGCGATTGTCAAGTTAGGAGTGCTAGTACGGTTAAGGTGCTAGTATTACCGAATAAACTGCCAATCTAATAACATTAAGGGGTCTAACGGGAAAAAAAGAAGAGAAAAGAAAAGAAGGGTAGGAGCCTATCCAACTACGGTACAGTATCCGTCCATCTGTCGTTAAGAAAAGCGGTATCATGAATGAAGCCTCTTTGAGAGCGCGTGCGAGAGAGAGAGAAGGGAAAGGAGGGGGAAAGAGAAAAGGAAGAAAAAACTGCCTTCATGAAGGAATTAAAGCAACTATCGTGAGATACCAGGAAAAGAAGTGAAAAGAGCACAAAACAGCAAACTTAAATTTTCGCTCTTCCAGTTGTAGTAATGCCCTCAGCAACTGGCCGGGCACCCTCAATCATATAAGTCCTCCCCTTGAACAGCCACCCAACAAACCCCCACATCTTCCACCCTTTGAGGAAGCCAACCGCGTTGGCGAACCTCCTTCCCATGGGGACGGCCATCATAAGCGCATCGCTGTGGACATACTTCTTGAATGCTTCCACCCCACCGCCATTAATCGACGAGACGATATTCTGCATCACAACATCCCATTGCCCGTCCACCGTCGTCACCTTCCTATTCCCCCAGTGCGTGACGTCGCCGATAGCCCAAACATTCCCGGTCCCGCTAACACGCATGTACTGGTCTGTCTTGACCCACCCCGCGCCATCGAGCAGATCGTTTGCTAGGAAGGACGTGTTCGGGTAGATTCCCCAGGTGGCAATGTGCAGATCTGCAGAGAGGACCTCGCCATTGCTGAGGACGAGCTCGACAGCGCTCCCGACCCCCTTCTCTGCCGGGCGTTCTTCGACCACTTTGACGCCCGTCCTGACCTTCACGCCGATCTTCGTCAGGATCTTCCGCGCCGATGCACCGACGTCCGCTCGCGGTACCTGTGGCAGGAGTTCCTCGCTAGAGGATATCATGACAACCTCCTTCTCCGCCCCATAAAAGTCCTTGATCTCCCCGGCAAACTCCACGCCCGTTGCCCCGGCTCCCGATACGACAATCTTCTTCGCGGCCCTGACGGCAGCGCGGGTATTGGCTACAATCTCCTCGGTGTCTCCTTCAAGGCCATGCTTGAAGCCCCATTCCTTCCCGGTGCCGCCAGATGTATTCGCTCCGCTGGCGATGATGAGATGGTCATACATAACGCTCGTTTCTCCCCTCCCCCCGTGTAAGACGACAGTGACGGTCCTGCTACCGGTATCCACCGCCGAGGCTTTCCCGTGGAAGAACGCAAAGCGTGAGCCATGCTTTTCGAGGTTGGGCAGGAAGGGAATAAACAGGTCTCCATTCTTCTTTCCGAGGATGGACTGTTCGACCAAGGCGCGTGGGGAGGCGAGGTTGAAGTAGAAGTTTGTCGAAGGGTTGATCAGAGTGATTGTCCAGGATTCTGGGGCGTGCTTGAGGAGGTAGTGTGCTGCCGGGAGGCCAGAATACGAAGCGCCGATGATCACGATGTTGGATGTCATCTCTGCGACGAGTAGAGTAGAAAGTGAAATAGAGTAAAAAGGTAAGAAGGAGGGTAAAGGAAGAGTTATCTAAGTACGGTAGACAGAAACCAATGATCAATGCACCTTACAAGAGAAAGGAAAGCATCACAAAAGGAGAGGGGGAAACCCCCGAGCAATATATATAAGATGGGGGAACCACAGAAAAACCTTAAAACGGTTCCTCTTCCACTCACCCTAACCCACCGCCCACTACCCTCTGATTAACCAAGCATTACCGCAACAAGCTGAATAATAGAATCGTGTGCCATGTCGTTGAGGTCGCCTCCTCCGGTGAGGCGAGGTCTGGTATTTTCCTTTTTCTTGTTTTCTTGTTCTCTCCTATCCCCCAGAGAGAGCCGAGTATGATAACTCTCCGCGTTGTTGTATTTTTCGCCATGTGTGTCTCCAAAGTAGGGAATTCTTGAGTAGATGGCGCTCTACTGTTTGAGTTTTTTGCAGCACTCGAGTAAAGTGCTGTACCCCCAGTCCAGCACTAAATGGGTACTGCCGGACCATATCCCCCAATAACGCGGAAGATAATTTAACCCTTCCTGGGAAAAATGATAAGTCAAAAAAGCAAAAACCAACAGGTTACATCTCGGCCGGATACCTAGAAAGTCACGTGGTGATTTCGGGGTTACGGGTAACTCTATCAACTGCTTACAAAGCGGAGGGAGGCAACAACGCCAGGCGTTTTCTCTGGAGAGTTTACCGGTGCGCGCACCCCTGCTACTGCTACGTACTCGAGTACAGTAGAGTATGATACTGGTATCACATCACGCACCTTAATCGCCCCCAGATCCGGTATGAACGCGCGAGAGCCGAACACAGGCTGTTCCACGCTGAACTCTATTCCACCAACCGGCTATATTACAGTACAGTACTATACTCGAGTACACATTCACATCAAGCACTAGACATTTCCCCCCACCGTGGACAAACGAGCTCTACTTGCACAGCACACTACGGTGCCACCATACCAGTACCAAAAAGCCTAGCAAATTCAGATATTCCCCTTTAGCAATCCACCCCACCCCCCTCCGCCCCTGTCCATCAATTGCAGAAGGCGAGCTTGAAAAATTACTACCGGTACTCAAGTTATGCGGCACGTCACACCCCCGATCCGGACACTCTCTACTGAAGTAGACTAACCCACACTGCCCCAGTGCGATTCAAGCGGTGCAGCAGCGGAGGGGGTCGAGGCCGGACAAAAAAATGACCGACGGACCCGGAACATACCTCTCGAACGGGGTTATAAGACCCCTTTCTAAAAAAACCCCCCCCCCGAAACCAATGATATTTAGAGGTAGTAGGTTGATAAGAAGCAAAGAAGCACACAAAATGGAAAGAGGTAGTAGGTTAGAAGAAGTATCATAAATTAATTACTACTATACCGTGCACAATGAAGGGGACATTTTTCTCCATCATTCTGCTAATATACCAAACGTGACAAAAAGGAAATTTAAAGTTAATCCCTTTCTCCGATCGCATGTGGTATTTCCAGTGTTCCCCGGGGGTGGCGGGGGGGGGGCATGTTGGGCTCGAATCTGCCGACAAGAACAGATAGGATCCGGGATTGTTTACTAAGACGTTAAAGAACCCCACCCCAGCCTTGGTTTAGAACTTCCAGAAGCCCCGATCCAATCCCCCCCCGTTCCAACCCCTGTGTTGGATCACTGAAAACCTTCTAGCACCGTAGCTGCCGTATCATATAGTAGTCTACCTTATCCCAGCCACCAAGACCATCCGTGGCATGCCGAGATACCGGTACGGTGGAAAACAGTGATAGTGTCATCACAAGCTCAGGCATCAACGAAGGTTGAGCACGGTTCCCGGATGATCTACTTCCCGAAGGGAAAGAGGAAGGAAGGTAGACTACGGTAGGGAAGGGGGGGGGTTGTCATCCAAGGATAGGAGAAATCCATTCATATCTTGATTGGCTCATGCGCACCATCAATCTTACCCGTAAATTTAATTAAACGACTGTTTGTAGACACAGCTGCTACGTACTGCGTACCGCCAAAACCCCGCTTTTTTTTTTTTTTTTTTTTTTGCTTACTCGAGCACGGGTATAAAAAGATACTCTGCATGAATCAAGGCACGCCTATGATACTTCTCGGGCGAGAATCACGTGACCCAGCCTGAGACTTATCTTATCTCACCCAATCGTGGCACTCGAGTTCGGATTTAGGGGGCACCACACAACTCCTCTTCAAATCGCATCGCATTACACACCACAGTGTCCCGCTTATGTACCGGTATTGTGTATAAGCTAATCATGAATAATCCGATTCAATAACGATAAGGGTCCCCAATGCGACACCATTATTACCGGTGCCGGGCAGGCACTCAAAAAAAAAAAAAGAAAAAAGAAATAGGTACTGTATCTCGTACGGTACAGTACACCCCCCCTGTTGTAAATCCCAACGAATCCCCGAGTTAATACTAGTATCATCCGGGCAGTTGATACCACAAGGTTTTTTTTTGTGCTATCATAACACTATCAGCGTTTGAGATCAAGGTTAGCATGCAACCTTTCTCCAATAACCAAAACTCCCCAGATGTGTATACGGTACTCCGGGACATGACTAAGATTGGATATGTGACCACAACTACTTGCCCACTCATCGCCACTAAGGAACACCTGAGTACAGTACTCGAGTAGAGAGTGTCAAACCATCCTTGATCACGTATGTCTCAGAAATTGGCGGGGGCGGCACAGGATCTCCGGGATTCCGGTGGCCTAGGAGGTGTCATAGCATTTCTAGAAAAAACTTTGTTATGGAATGCATGAATTGGCAGAGCGGTGAGGGAGTACCGTATAGGGGAATGGGGAATCAAATTAGGAAAATATTCACATTGGGAAAAAGTGAAAAAAAGGGATTCCTTTAGTTTAGTTCGTAATCTCAATGATGACCGTTCTAGCGATCATGGTATGGTCTGTGGAAACCTTGACATGACACCTTTGGGGATACAGTAGCAACGACAAAGGTGTTGTTGTTGGCGACCTTTACGGAGGTACAGTGCCTAAGTTTTGTATGTTACACAAGTGGCTCACACAACACCCATTGCCAGTGTAACATACAAAACTTAGGCGCTGTACCTCCGTAGCTTTCACAAAGCTCAACCCGGTAACGGTGATGCACCCAAAGTGGTTAGGGTGAGGGCAGATCCCTCCTTGATAGTCTAACCCCAGAATGTGGACACCGCAGAAAGGGTAGGAAGGGCCTTGAAGGGGAGGGGCGGGTTATCGAACCAGCAAGAAGTGATGAACTGCGCTGTGGGTGAGAACGCCTGGTTAAATGTGGCTAGTGTATCGACAGGCTAGGGAAACGAAACCCCAACTGCCACAATACTGCCGGCGGCACTCAGGTATCCCTTCTCCACAATGCTCGCAGCCGCGCCTGAATTTTCAAAATCATCTGGATAATGTGCCAGCCAGCCTCTGGGAGTGGATCAGGATAGGAGGAAACACCCACTCCCTCCACACGCTACTAAGTTAGCCGCGACAAACTACCCCACAGTCTTGGCTCCAAAATCGCAAGAGCACAGCTTGGCAGACACAGCATCCACAGCTAAAAGTCCCTCCTCTAGAAAGCCGACATGAGCGACTTCGTCGAATGCCATCTCCTTGAGGTCTGAGTGAGATTCGTGCGAGAAACCAGCGGTTAGGAACTCCTTGGTGCGGTTCTCGAGGCCCTGCCTGTAGAAGGGATTCTCGAGATGCTCAAGAGCGCAAATAGAGAAAGGCAATTGGGCGGATCCTCCTTAGGGCGAGTCCGATTTTTACGAAAAGATACCGGTACGCTATTGTAGCCATCGTGGGGGGGGGGAGGTTTAAGGTTAAATAGCATCACGTTGCACTAAATTGTGGGAAGTCTTCGGAACAACATTCCACTAGTTAGACTAGTTTTCTGTGAAAGCCACCCCCCCCCCAGCAGCAGAAAGCGAGATCGGATAGTGGATCGGGGATCTTGCTTCTAGAAGGGTGTCGATCGTGTTAGAGACATACCGGTATTGTACGCAGCTTGCCCGCGTACGAACGTTAGTGATGAGACACACAGGGTACGGGCGGCTAAGGACGTATACCGGCATGTGCCCGCGCTATGGGAATCTGTAAAGCAATCTTAGACTGTGTCCATCTCATTACTACATCTGTACCTGAGTAATCTGAAGGCGGTGTCTTGGATGTCTAGGCTACAGTACCGATATGATGCTTGTTTGTTTGCATTCTTACTTGGGTGATGAGGTAAGGTGGATACCGGGAAAGTTGGGGAATAAACTATAGTATGATAAAGGGTATTCAATGTGTAGTACTGTACACGATTGTGGTGAAAAGAATCGCTCGGTTGTGTTGCTAGTTGGAGGTATGATATAAAGAGATGAGTTCTATGGAAGGTTCCCAGCTAAGTTAAGAGCCCAATAAATAGGGGAAAAAAACATTAACAGGAGGTTAACCCGGTCCGCACACACACACGTACTTGTGTATCATACTTATGCACACACGCACACCTGTCCTTCCGCGTCCTTGCTCACACACTTCCACAAACGTTCTCACACTCGTACATAAGCCCTCTGCGCTCCCCAGTAACTATGCTCAATCGGCACTTCTGATAATACAACTCTACTACTGGGGGTTACTATGCCATCAGCACAGTATATCATCCTCTATCACTCTCTTTAGAGCCCGGTATACCAAAGCTTGTCACCTCTCCACTTGCGAAAACAGCCCCACAAACTACTCCCGCAGAAAGAACGATTTCCTACATTATGATCATTTTAGCAAGGCGAGCGTACGCATATGAAACCTAGTAAGTGCAAGTTGGAGATGATTTTTTAAAGCCGAACCTTTTGAATCTAAACCGGGGAGGGGGGGGGGAGTGATTCGGATTCTAGAAAATTTAAAATTTAGAAGCCAATTTTCTAAATTTTAGCGTGAAAATATTCAAAGACCTCCCCTTTTAACTCCCTTGAAGGTTTCCGGGTTGCCCTCCACTACATTTTCTCACCCCGCCCATTCCTACCAGCCGATGTGTCCCAGCCAAATACTGAACCCCTTCATGCTTCCAAAGGTAATGAGTACTAGTACTTAAGGAAAGAGCAGCCATTTATGAGACCAGGACATATCTGTGATGCTACCTAGTCCTTCTATCACAGTAATGTCAGATGTCTTGGGAACAAAACCCCGGGCTTGATCGGTAAATCTCTGCAAGTATATGTGTTTCAAACTACTTTATAAAATCAGAATACAAACCTTTTGCTGGAAATCGTGCATAATTAGGTTTTTGTTGCTAATATCACACACCAGTGTCATAACACCAGCGCTAATTGCTTGTGGGGTTGACTTCCGGCTGAGAAAACCGATAAGGGAGGTAATGACCAAAATCCTGCTAATATATTGATTAGGTAGCTACCACATGCTGAAAGCACGGTACAAGCTTTCTTGACACCCAGGACTACTGGCGCCCTACTGTAGAGAACTTGAATAGTACTATGCCAGTACCTGAGTATTCGATTGTGTCCATAAAAATCGAAAAATGTGACCCTGATCTCTACACAGAATTATATGGGATCAGCGGAAATAGTTTTCCGACTTTTACCGACACTCCGAAGTACAATCTAGGCACCAAAAGTCATGAGTAATTTGGCATTTTACATTAAGAATGCGCAACTCTACATCCAGAAATCTCTTCTTGATCGCTTTGATAAAAAGAATTAAGATCCGCTAAATATTTTAGAACCCTATGAAATTTGTTCCGATAAAGAAAAATTGAGCTCCATCAATAGAATTCGAGTGCAAGATATCAGGAGCATTTGGGGGCGAGCAATTGATATGATATATTGAATCTTATATTAGTTCTCGGTAGAAAAGGTCCCTTGCAATATCCCTTGGAACAAACCTTTAGCTATCAATGCTCATATGAGGGTGGCAACAATCACCTGATTTTTACCCAAGGGACCTAAGCAATTATGAAGTTGATGAAACTACTTTGATTAATTTTATAGTGCTGCAAGTCATTAAAGTTGCTCATTTTTGGTGTAGAGTGACAAACTAGTCACGACTTCTGGCACCAAGACCGCACATATCTCCTCCGAGCACAGTCGGAAAGAACTGTGGCACCATTCCGATCTGGTGGGGTTAGGGTTTTCTTGGTAAAGTTCGTCAATCGCGCCGTTGCGGGCAATAATCGTTCCGACTCTAGCCGCACCGAATTATGGTTTAAAAAACCAACTTTAGGCGTCGGCCGGGTTATCGTGATTGCGAACAAACCCACCACACGAATATCGACCACCGATATCGATTCGCCGAAACCTCTAGAGATGGATCGATTCTTCCTCCACCATGACTATGCCGAAGATCAGCCCTATTCGCGCACTATTCTCACCACACATGTCTTACATCGTGGGGCCAACGTCGGGGCGGTTTTCGGAGCTCTCTACGGCGGGGCTCGATACGGGATTTCCGCCAACGCCCGCAAGTTACCACTAGCAGCCTATATGGTCCGGGCTTCGGGTGTTGGAGTTGTTGTAACCACTGGTGTTGCCGCGGTAATGCTTTCGTGGAGGATGTATGGGAGGCAGGAGATCGAGTGGCAGGACCGATCATGGAGGCTGCTCGAGAATAAGCCTCAGAATAGGATCGATGAATGCAGTGCTTCGGGAGCACTTGTAGGTGGGGTGTTGGGGGGTTTGAAGAAGGGCTTAGGCTGGAGGGGTATTACTGGGAGTGCGGGAATCGGAAGTGTCGTTGGAATTGTTGGCTGGGTGATTTACAACAAAACGAAAGGGCAGGGAGAGCAAGTCAAAGTAGCAGAAAATTTGGAGAAGGCGATTGTCAAATCATGAATTTTTTTCTTTCTTGGATTTTGCTATTTTTCATTATTCGGCCTATTAACTGTCACCTTATCCGTTAAGATGGGTACCGGTTTCATGTTGATAAAGCCCGCCCTTTTTTGTGTGCAGAATCCGGGCCTAGCTCTCTTTTGGTCTCTCAAAACCATGTGCAAAGAATCTCCTACACTTAGTCGTGAACACAGCTGTGTGAGTGCATTGATCAAGTTCCGGCACCTACCGGTACATTCCAGATGTTACACTGACAGAGCTCAGAACCAGGTGGGTTCGTATCGAGACTGCTGGTGTTTACTAATCCAGCACGAAGCTTCCGTACGTCCCGCCTACAGGGCTGGGAATGGGCTCGTTTGAAGAGGATGAGGGTGTTTAGTGCGGTCCTAAAGCTGACCCAAACCGGAAACAGAATTAACGTCAATCACACAAAAATCACTGTTCCTCACTGTAGCTATCTGCAATTACCTCCTCTCAGTGAGTCAACCAACTAACTTAGTATCCTGTAGGAGCCCATTTCGAGCCTCCGCCCAAAATTTTCAGAAGTATGAGCATCCGATACGCTCTCTCAATTTTTCTCTTCCTGCACAAGAAAACAGTCAGGGGGCTCCTGGGGTTGGGCGGTAACTTAATGTGAACGTGAGGAGAGAATGGGGGATCGTGGTACTGAATTCTGCGACGAAGGGTGCGCCCGAGCGGGGGAGTATTCCGATCTCGGGCTGTTGACTATAAGTCTGATGCGTGCCCGAAGGGTCTGCGCGGCCAAACAGCTGAGCTGCACGATTGGAGAAGCTCAGGGAAACCAGAAGACAGCTAGGATACTGGCTGACATCGCGGGCGAGTGAAGGAAATCATATAGGAAATGGCGCTGCGTTGTTTGGGATAGTTAAAAATAGACACCTATGGCAGTTTTTGTTCTTTTCGAGCGGATGTGAGCGGATATCAATGCCCCCCCTAAAAATCGTGGAGGAATCATCTACTTGTTACTACTCGTAGAGAAGAATTCACATGTGCCCCTCCAGGGCTAAGGTGTTAAGTTAAAACAGTTCCACATTTACCGGTACATCACGCAGTAGAATAGGGAGGGCTGGTGATGGTTCCAGCTCCACTGTGCTAGATACGAAGGCAAATAACAATCCGAAGGACAAGTATAGGAATGAGGTGGATTATGCAGTCAAAAGTGGGAAGGTAGATGTTTAGTTCGGAAAATACTGGATATGGAGCAAGCTTCAACTCAAAAGGACGGTAATCGGAAGCCCAACAAGTAACTCTTCATATCCCACAGAATCGGTACTCCGCCCACACGAACGGCCAGCGGCCGACGGAAACACTTATCGGATCGGGTATCACGGGGGGCACCTACGAGTAGTGTCTGAGAAATGACGAATCCAGCGCCGATGCCCCCAGAAGGCTCATGTCCG
Source organism: Tuber brumale (assembly GCA_014065205.1). Taxonomy (NCBI): domain Eukaryota; kingdom Fungi; phylum Ascomycota; class Pezizomycetes; order Pezizales; family Tuberaceae; genus Tuber; species Tuber brumale. The sequence continues at coordinate 127,326 of JACCEG010000078.1, read as the reverse complement.
TCAATTTGCACATGCCATACCCCCAAAAAGCGAAACTGGCTGGAACACACGGACATAGAAGCCTAGCCCATGTTACATCATCCCCCACCAATGATTTAACTTTAATAGCATTCAAGTATCAGATGTAGCGCAGCAAATAAAAGGGGATCAAAGACTACATAGGGGGCTGAAGCTGAGCACGGGGAAGGAACATACAATAACTTCTCAAAATGAAAGCAATATATTGATAACCAATTTAGGGTAACATTGACATCGTCAGTACAGTAAGCAAAACCGTGCGTGTCCGTACATGTAGGAAAAGGAGCTTGAGTACTTTATGTATCGCTAGGATTGACGGCCAGAGATTACCAGATATACGAGTAATGGTAGGTGCGGTAGCCGTTTCGCTATTCCCCTGCGAGGTGAGCGGAGAGGGCCCCACAGTGAATATCAGGAAATTTCCAAGAAAGCAATCTATAAACATCAGTCACTGTTTACTGACACTATGATCCCATGAATTTCCGAAGGGATAGTTACAACAGCAATATCATGGGCGAAAAGTGGTTCCCTCATTCAATTTTGGTTGTTGCACAGGAAATGATACTGGAATCAATAAGGAGGTCGCAAAATCTTTTTTTTTTTTTTTTTCACGGAGCCTAATCAACCCGGGAGACCCGAAAGAAGTATCGGGTTGAGATACATGCAACAGGGTGGAAATATTGGGTGGTCGTCATCGGAGAATTTATTGCGTACCGCTAGTGAAGCCTATCACAGTGACTTAACTAAACAATTCATCACCAGGTAGGCTATTTATGTATATCCTAAGAAAACCTGTATCATATTGGACGGGAAAGCCCTGTATTCCAAGTTGAAACCCGTTAAGTTATACGATTACTACTACAGGTGATGTTTGTGGTTTCCGCCAAGAATTGGTTTTATACTTGTAATGTCGACCACCGAGGCTGCCGTAGTTTATGTATGGGTCTATGGGTACCTGAGTACCGCTAGTACGAGTACTCTAAGTGTCGAAGCGTTTTTAAAAGAACTGCTACGGTATTGCATACCACCCAGATCCGAGCAAAAGGGCCAATTTTTGGTGGTGTGCAATAACAGTCTTTTCTGAAAACGCTTCGACATTACTAGTACTCGAGTACTGTACAGTACTGTTCGAGTACTTGGGGGCTCGTGGGTGGCCGCTTGTAGAGCACGGTTCAACACCTACGAGTAGGATAAGAGAGGACCCAGATACATGTGCATATGACGCTTCATCCGGTAGCCACAGGAATAATAGGTTACTGGTTTCACACACTTCCGCTGTCCTGATTTGTACTAGCGTGTTCCCCCTTTCTTCTGCCAGACCCCACTTTTCCCTAGCTCGCCAGGAGTATCAACCAACAATACCGGTATTCAATGACTCCTCCACAACAGCGCAAGCAGCAAAGACCGGAAGATGTCTCAATATACCATCAACGATAGTAACTTCAATAATACGAACTCTTTTAATGTGTGGAACAACTATACTGTTGCTGATGATCGGTCACAACTCTTAAACTGGCTATCACCCTTGGAACCTAGGTTGCGCCATCGGGACGTTCAAGAGCGCCGTATCGATAATGTAGGGGAATGGCTCCTACAGAGCGAGGAATTCGGAAGGTGGTATGGCCGGAGTAGTTATTGTGAAGGCGATAAGGCAGTCTTGTTTTGCTATGGTGATCCGGGGGTCGGCAAGACATTCATCAGGTAACAGGGATTATTCTCGGGGGAGGGGGGAAAGAGAGCAAGTGCTAACAAACCACGATGCCAGTTCACTGGTAGTGGACAGGCTGTGCGATCAGGCCAGAAGACAAAACACCACCGTTGCGTGTTTTTACATTGACTTCGCGGCTCGAAAGGAACAGTCTGCGACGAACATGCTGGGTTCCCTGCTCAAACAGATCGTTAGCTGAATGGAAACGATTCCGGAGGAAATATCAGGGGCATTTCAAGACCAGAGAAAGGCCATTGGTGGACGGGGACCGCAACTTCCTGATATAGTGAAGATGTTACAGACCATCACGTCCTCACAGCGCATATTTATCTGCATCGATGCGCTAGACGAATGTGTTCCAGTGCAACGAGTCAGGATGTTCGATTCGCTACAACAAATCCTTGACAAGTCCCCGAGCACTCGAATATTCGTAACTGGGAGGCCCCATATCTAGGCCGAGATGGAAAAGAACCTTTTTGGACGCGTGATAAGTGTATCTATAGTTCCCAGAAAAGGCGATATCATCACATACCTCCATGCTAGACTGCGCGAGGATGAAACACCAGATGCCATGGACGAGAGTCTAAAGGTAAACATTCTCGAGAAAATTCCGAAAAATATATCGGAAATGTACGTAGGAGCAATGATATAGAGAATCCCGCCCCACATTATCTGCTAATAGATATACCTAGGTTCCTACTAGTTTCTTTAAATATCGACGCAATCTTACAAGAATCGACAATCCATCGGAGGCGAGAAAGGCTCAGCAAAATGACAGATGGATTCGGATTGGGAGATGCTTATGGTGTAACGATAGGACGGATAAAGGCCCAGGGTGGGGACAAGTCGAGACTCGGAATGGCGGCTTTGTTATGGATTAGTCATGCAGAGAGGCCGTTGCAAGAGGATGAGCTCTGCCATGCCTTAGCTATCGAGCTAGGTTCCACAGATTTCAATACTAAGAATATCCCTTCGATGTCGACATTGGTGAGCTGCTGTCAAGGGCTCATTACTGCGGATAAGGAGACATCAGCTGTGCGACTGATCCACTTTACTCTACAAGAGTATCTTTCCGCTCATCCCCATATTTTCGGTAGACCCCACTCAACAATTGCAGAAATCTGCTTAACCTTTCTGAATTCCCAACGGGTCAAAGTTCTTTCGGCCGATCCCTTTCCAGACATCCAGAACACACCCTTTCTAGAGTATTGTTCTGTGTACTGGGGAATGCATGCGAGAAGAGATCTCTCGGGCTGCGCGGGATCTCTTGCGCTAGAGTTGCTTCAAGAGTACGATGGCCACATATCCAGCAGATTGCTTTTAGAACATGCAGAGCCTCGGGATTCTGAGGACTCCAATACCCGTTTCCCATTCAGTGGGCTACACTGCGCATCGTTCTTCGGGATTTCTGAGGTAGTATCTGCTTTGATAGAGGCGAGACATTATGATATCAACGAAGGAGATTTTTCAGGTCGCACACCCCTCTCATGGGCTGCTCAAAAGGGACATGACCGGGTTGTGAAAATATTACTCGGGCGGGAAGAGGTCAGCCCTGACAAGCCAGATAACTTCGGCCTGACACCGCTCTCGCTTGCTGCTTCATTTGGATGTGAAGGAGTGGTGAGAATACTGCTTGGGCGGGAAGATGTTAACCCCGACAAGCCGGGTAATTTCGGCCGAACACCGCTCTTGCTTGCCGCTATGGATGGACATGAGAGGGTGATGGAAATACTACTTGAGCGGGAAGAGATTAACCCCGACAAGCCAGATAATGACGGCCGAACACCACTCTCGCTTGCCGCTTGGAATGGACATGAGGGAGTGGTGAAAATATTACTCGGGTGGGAAGAGGTCAATCCCGACAAGCCAGATAATTTCGGCCTAACACCCCTCTCGTATGCCACTCGGTTTGGAAGTGAAGGGGTGGTGAGAATACTACTCGGGCGAGAAGAGGTCAACCCCGACAAGCCAGATAATGTCGGCCAGACACCGCTCTTGCTTGCCGCTTGGGATGGACATGAAGGAGTGGTGAAAATACTACTCGAGCGGGAAGAGGTCAATCCCGACAAGCCAGATAATGATGGCCGAACACCGCTCTCGTATGCCACTCGGCTTAGAGGTGAAGGAGTGGTGAGAATACTACTTGGGCAGGGAGAAGTCAACCCCGACACGCCAGATAATGCCGGCAAAACACCGCTTTCGTTTGCCGCTTGGTTTGGACGTGAAGGAGTGGTGAAAATCCTACTCGCACGGGAAGAGGTTAACCCCAGCAGGCCAGATAATGTCGGTCGAACACCGCTCTTGTTTGCCGCTTGGGGTGGACATGAGGGAGTGGTGAAAATACTACTCGAGCGGGAAGAGGTCAACCCCAACAAGCCAGATGATTTTGGCCGAACGCCGCTCTCGCTCGCTACTCGGTATGGCCGCAAGAGCGTGGTAGCGCTACTACAGTCTTGCAAACCGGTCACCCCTAGCACGATTTGAGACCTAGGAGATACCACATCGCGGAACCCATCGCCACTTCTTCCCTTCCGGAGTGTGTCGCTCACAAAAGTTGTCCTTGGGCACCATCCTTCGTAGTCCGAGGAAATCTCAGGGATGGGAGTGCACATATCCGTTATTTTATAGACCAGCGAGGATTTATGAGTTTTCCTCTACAAAGCACAGTAGTGTTTGGTCTGTGGATGGAAACAGCCCTATTGTTTCGAGAAGGTCCAGTTTATAACTCGCAATTTTCGTTCTATCGCACTTAATTTTTCTCCAGGTCCAAATTTCTTACTTACGCATTTTTTTCCTCTTGGACAGCTTCTCCCTTCATTTCCTCGATCCCCCCTAAGCGATAAATAAACTGTATATAGAGTGTTATTTAGATGGAAGGAGAGTAGTGCACAATAGCGCAAGGATCCTCGAGACGATTGTGAATAACTTTGTAAAGACCCTACTTACCCTAGGAGGCCAGTCGCCGTAAATGATATGGTTTAATGGATAGTACGAGGTCATGCTTAGTGGATACGTGCTAGCCACCCCGCTACAGATGTGTATGGGGGGTGGAGGTAAGGGCTCACAGACTTGCTTTTCATGTTACTCCTGAATCTCACACGTCCAGTGATGAATTTGATACCATGAAACATGCCAAAGGAGAAACCGCCAAGAAGATACACCACAGCAAGTATTCAGAGACTACAAGACCCTCCCGGTAGATGCCACGCGAATGTTACCGAATGCCCGACATCCCGATCATACACCTTGCGAGATCGGCGGGAAGGAACATCGCCAGACGGTTTGCCAAAAGGCTACTCAGCAATAACCGAATCCTTTCCTAATTATTCAAATCTTTCAATTCCGATTCAGGATGCCCTCGTCCAGGTGGGAAAAAGAGGGATCAAAGAATTCACAGTGCTGCATAATTCCATATCGGGCGAATTAGGTAGGGGGAGTGGGATGAACGGTGCCTCCGCCATTGGCAAAGATATGATATTAGTTAGGTTGAGATTTTGCGGTTCTATGGTTCTATGATATCATAGGCCTGCCAGGGAAATTAAGTTAGAGGTCTGGTTAACCCGCGTGTAGCTCGGGTATAATAGCTATCTATCAGCATTGAATTTGCAATTCGGCACCAGGTATAGTATTATAACTTATCGAAGTTGTGTTCCCATGGTTGTTCAAAGTTCAAACCAAGTGATATTCCAAGAATGGGGTGCATACATCATGCTCAAGCTTGATGCGTCTGACAATAGGTGAGACTATTTTGTGAGCTTCTGGGTTCGGCTAGTCTATTGGCCAACATTGCTCTCGATAAGGGTTTCTATTTTGACGAATTTACTTTCTCTCAGGGCTTAGCGAGATGGGATGGGTGGTTGCCAATGCGATGATTTGCGATGCCGTGGTGCGGCACTATCATGCTGTGTCGTGCTCGGCAATGTCGATAGTAACCGGCAGGTGGGAACCCCAAGGGACCTTTATAGAACATTCCATCGTGATGCGAAAGAGCTCTCGGATCTTTGAACATGTAAGGTGAGGCTTTGGTGCGGTGCTTTAAGTCAGCTGCCATGCTACACGTATGATTTTTCCCTTGCGTTATGTTGGATTGCCTATAGGGCATGGGGTTAGATGGATATGCGGTTATCGGGCATGTGTTTTTGTGGTGTTAGGTGAAGAGGCAGAGGGTAGTGTTTTGTTTCTTTCACATCCTATGCCGGTAGGCATAGGATATCAGTTATTGTTGGTGGTTTTGTGTTTCCTTCACACCCTGTGCCATTAGGCATATGGTAGTTAGGTTTAGGATTCTTCTAGACCGCTGGAGGTTGTGGAGGATCATGGTTTGTTAGGATGGTGTGTTTCTTTTGAGTTCGTTGCTTTTTTCCATGGTTGTTCGCACTTTGAAGATTTATATCTCTTAGTTAGTCCTTAGTTAGAACAACCATCGATCACCGTTTCCACCACTTCTGTCCTCTCATTCTGCCTCTCATTCACGCTCATTTTTCCTTCCACCACTGCGCATATTTGAGTTGCTTCTTTACGTTACTGCGGGTACAAACCCCTTATATGGAGCCTAATCGACCCCGGGAGACAAGAAAGAAATATCGGATTGAGATATGTGCCTCGGGGTGGGATATTTGGTAGGCATCATTCGGGAATTTATTGTGTGCTGCTTGTGAAGACTAAGTTAATCAATTCATCATCTCACAGGTTATTTGAGGCGTTTGTGGTTTACCTAGGATACCGGACTTCTGTGAAGAGAAACTGCAACTTCCAACTGGAGTGGTCTCTATATGGTTGGAGACACCCTATCATATTGAGCTGGAAAACCTTGCATATCTAAAGTTGAAACGCACTATGCTATCACCACCGCCGATGTTCGTGGTTTCCATCTAGAATTGGTTTTGCAGTGCCGACCACCTAGGCTGCAGTATTTTATGTAACTTATAGATCTATTGGTAGTTGGGCTTATTCTACGGTTGGTACTGTACCTGAGTGCTCGTGGACGGCCACTTGCGGGGTACTGTGCAACATTTGAGGTAGGCTAGGACTCAGACACACTTGTATGTGGTGCCTCACTCAGTAGCCACAAGAATGTCATTGGTTTCACACATTTCGGGTGGCTTAATTGGGCTTTCCTTTGGCACTGGGTAGCGGTAGATTTGATGCTGCCTTGGCGCCACCTTGTCCCCGCTTTTCCCTAGCTCCCAGAGAGTATCATCAGCCAACAATATTCAATAACTCCTCCACAACAGTGCAAGCAGCAAAGAGTAGAACATGTCTCAATATACCATTAATGATATTAACTACTCCAATAATACGAACTCTTTTAATAACTATACTGTTGCTGACGATCGGTCACAACTCCTAAACTGGCTATCACCGCTGGAGCCTAGGTTAAGACATCGGGATGTTCAAGAGCGCCGTATCGATAATGTAGGGGAATGGCTCATACAGACCGAGGAATTCAAAAGCTGGTATGACCGGAGTAGGGAAGGTGGAGGTGATAAAGCAGTCTTGTTTTGTTATGGAGATCCGGGGGTCGGAAAGACATTTATCAGGTAATAAGGATCATCCTCGGGGCAGAGAACTAGCGCTAACAAGCTCCAACGTCAGTTCGCTGGTAGTGGACAGGCTGTGCGATCGGGCTAGAGGACAAGATACCGTCGTTACGTGTTTTTACTTTGACTTCGCGGCTCGAAAGGAACAGTCTGCGACGAACATGCTTGGTTCCCTGCTCAAACAGATCGTTAGCGGAATGGAAACGATTCCGGAGGAAATATCACGAGCATTTCAAGACCAGAAAAAGGCCATTGGTGGAAGGGGACCGCAACTTCCTGATATCGTGAAGATGCTACAGACCATCACTTCCTCGCAGAGCATATTTATCTGCATCGATGCGCTAGACGAATGTGTGCCAGCGCAACGAGTCAAGATCCTCGATTCACTACGGCAAATTCTCGTCAAGTCCCCGGGTACTCGAATATTCGTGATCGGGAGGGCCCATGTTCAAACTGAGATCGAAAAGCGTCTTTCTGGACAAGTTATGAGCGTATCTGTAGGTCCCAGAAAAGGCGATGTCATCACATACCTCCATACTAGGCTACGCGAGGACGAAACGCCAGATGCGATGGACGAGATTCTGGAGGCGGACATTCTGGGGAAGATTCCGGAGAGTATTTCGGAAATGTACGTAGGGGCAATGTTACTGAGAACCCAACGCCACGTTGTCCGCTAATATGTATCCCTAGGTTCCTACTAGTTTCTTTAAATATCGACGCAATCTTACAAGAATCGACAATCCATCGGAGGCGAGAAATGCTTAGCAAAATGACAGATGGATTGGGATTGGGAGATGCTTATGGTGCAACAATTGAACGGATAAAGTCCCAGAGTGGAGACAAATCGAGACTCGCCATGGCGGCTTTGCTCTGGATCAGTCATGCGGAAAGGCCGTTGCAATCAAATGAGCTCTGCCATGCCCTGGCAGTCGAACTAGGCTCCACGGATTTCAATACCAGGAATATGCCTTCGATCTCCACATTGGTGAGCTCTTGTCAAGGGCTTATCACTGTGGATAAGGGGGCATCAACTGTGCGACTGATCCACTTTACTCTACAAGGGTATCTTTCCGCTCATCCAGACATTTTCGCTAGACCTCACTCAACAATTGCAGAAATCTGCTTAACCTTCCTGAATTCCCAACGGGTCAAGGCTCTTGCAGCCTCCCCCTTTCCCAACGCTCAGAATACCCCTTTTCTAGAATACTGCTCCGTATATTGGGGAGTGCATGCTAAAAGACAACTCTCGGACCGCGCAAGATTACTTGCGCTGGAGCTGTTTCAGGAGTATGATGGCCACATATCCGCCAAATTGCTTTTAAAACAAATAAAGCATTTGTTGATTTCGGAATCTATTACCGGTACCCCCTTCAGTGGACTACACTGCGCATCATTCTTCGGAATTATTAAGCTTGTATCTGCTTTGATAGAGATGAAATGTTGTGATATCAACAATGGAGATTTTTCTGGCTGTACACCACTTGCATGGGCTGCTCATAATGGACATGACGAGGTGGTGAAAATACTACTTGAGCGGGAAGAAGTCGACCCCGATAAGCCAGATAGACACGGCCGAACACCGCTTTCGTTGGCCGCTTTGTTCGGACGTGAAGGAGTGGTGAAAATACTACTCGAGCGGGAAGAGGTCAACCCAGACAAGCCAGATAATTACGGTACAACACCGCTCTCGTATACTGCTTGGTCAGGACGTGAAGGAGTGGTGAAAATACTACTCGGGCGGGAAGAGGTCAACCCAGACAAGCCGGATAATGACGGCCAAACACCGCTCTCGTATGCTGCTTGGTCAGGACGTGAAGGAGTGGTGAAAATACTACTCGGGCGGGAAGATGTCAACCCAGACAAGCCAAATAATTACGGTAGAACACCGCTCTCGTATACTGCTTGGTCAGGACGTGAAGGAGTGGTGAAAATACTACTCGAGCGGGAAGAGGTCAACCCAGACAAGCCGGATAAT
>JACCEG010000078.1:0-118066 GCA_014065205.1 Tuber brumale | reverse complement strand
GGAGTGGTGAAAATACTACACGAGCGGGAAGAGGTCAACCCAGACAAGCCAGATAATTACGGTAGAACACCGCTCTCGTATGCTGCTTTGTATGAACGTGAAGGAGTGGTGAAAATACTACTCGAGCGGGAAGAGGTCAACCCAGACAAGCCAGATAATTACGGTAGAACACCGCTCTCGCATGCTGCTCGGTTAGGACACGAGGGAGTGGTGAAAATACTACTCGGACGGGAAGAGGTCCACCCAGACAAGCCAGATAACGGCGGCAGAACACCGCTCTCGTATGCTGCTCAGTATAGACGTGAAGGAGTGGTGAAAATACTGCTCGCGCGGGAAGAGGTCAATCCCGACAAGCCAGATAATGACGGCCAAACGCCGCTCTCCCTCGCCACTAGGAATCGCCGCACAAAGTGGTAGCGCTGCTACAGTCTATCACACTTGCAACCCCCAGCACTACTTGAGACCTAGGAGACACCACCTCGTGGAACTCATCGCTATTCCCTCCCTTCCGGGGCATGTTACTCACAAAAGTTGTCATCGGGCGCCATCCCCCGCATTTGGGAGAAAGCCTAAGGATGGGAATGCACATATCTGTCTAGTCGAGTGAGAATTTATGAATTTTTTTACAAAGCGCAGTAGTGTTTCGTTCGTGAGTGGAAATAGTTCTATTGTTGTGAGAAAGTTCAGTTTATAACTTGCGGTTTTCATGCTATCACATTTAATTTTTCTCTAGGTCTAAATTCTTACCTATGCTTTTTTTTCGTTTTTTTTTCTTGTGCAGCTTCTTCCTTCATTTCCTCCGCCCCCTGAATGATAGATAAATTGTATATAGACAGTACATAGCGTGCTGTTTAGACAGAAGCAGAGTAGTGCACAGCAGTGCGAGGCTTCTCGAGGCGATAGTGAACCACTATGTCAAGGCGATTCCTACGATAGGTGGCCAGTTACCATAAATTATATGGCTCCATGAATATGATGGTATGATATCATCCTTGGTGGATACCTACTAGCCACTCCCGCTGCAGACGTGAGGATGGAGGGTAGGGGTAAGCTAACAGGCTTGCTTTTCATGTTACTCATGAGTTTCACACGCCCCCCGAACAATTTATTCACAATATAAAACACGCTAACTGAAAAAGTATCAAGAAGTTATACCGTAGGAGGTATCCAGAGACTATGAGACCCTCCCGGTAGACGCGGTGTGAATGTTGCCGAATTCCCAACCCCCAATAGTACGTCATGCGAGGTTGGTGGGAAGGAATATCTTAGGATGGCTTCCAGAACAGCCACCCTCCAATAACACTGCTCTCTCCTAACTATGACAAGAAAGTATCACGGGACAGAAAGAACGAGCTTTTCAAATTCCCCTTGGGAATTCCCTCATCCAGGTTCAAAAAGCAGTGACCTAAGAGCTTACAGCGCCATACAGTTATCTATCAAAAGCAGGCTTGGTGTCACGTATCGAGGCTGTATTCTTGAGGGTTTCAAACCGAGTGATATCCCATGAATGGCTTGCCCAGAGCATGCTGAAATAGGATCCTCAAGGGGCCTTTACAGAAATTACATCATGGAAAGTGATTTCCGATTTTCGGAGAGATGTCAGATGCGGCTTTCTACCGTGCTCCAAGTTAGCGGTCGTGTAAGTCCTGCAGTTTCCCATATGCTCGCAAAAGCTTATTCTGGCAGCCCAGGTTGCAGAGAGTGTAACACCCCCTTGTTTTTGAGACCAATCGACTCCGGGAGACCTGGGTGAAATACGGGTGTGAGCTACGTGCTTCACAGTGGAATATGGGGTGCAAAATGTCTTCCATGCCGGTTTTGAAGATCATCAGGGTTGAAACCCACGATAGTATTACTACCGATCCTATTTGTGATTTTCGCCAATAATTCGTTTTACAATATCGGCCACCTGGGCTGCTGTGGTTTATCTACTCGAGTAAATTATAGGTCCATAAGTGGATAGACTCAGTGTTCCCAAGCGTCCCGGGCAGGGTGGATAAGGACGGCAGGGCACAGCGTCCATCTTTCATAAAGACGGCCGTCTTAGGGGTTGACGCCCGGGCCCTGCAGTCTTCTGATATGATAATATGATATGGTGGGTGCCGTCTAGACACAGCACCTCAACGGATGCAACGGGGAACGCCTCGGCATTCAATTCTAGGGAAAAACAGTGGGTTTAGGTTTGAATTTCTTGGTCACTTGGAATATTTTGAGAATCTGTTGACCCAATTATATTATATTAATGTTCTGATTCTAATCTACTTTATGTAAATCAACCCTCTGTGCTCATATTAATAAATATTAATAATATATAAATACACAACCAATAAGGTATTCTAATTATTATTCTCAAACTCAGCGCATCTTAAATGTCTATCGCTCTAGAGAGGTGTATAGTTCAGATAGTTATCAAAAATTGGTCTCTAAAAAATATAAATCTCACTGACGAGTAAATGTGGGGGACCTATAAGTAGAATAAAAACAAGAACTTTATCTTGTATATTGTACCAATAATATTCAATGTGGTATCTCTGCTGAGAGACTCAATAATTTATCCTTTTATAAAATCAAAATAAAATTAATAATAGACTACGATCTTGTTATTACTGCATTATTATTGTATCAGATATCATCCATGTCATGCGATGTCAACCCTAAACCCATTGTTTTTCCCTAGAATTGAATGCCAAGGCGTCCCCCGTTGCATCCGTCGAGGTGCTGTGTCTAGACGGCACCCACCATAAAACAAATGGCATACTCCGGCGGTCAACTGCAGGGCCCGGCCGTCACCTGCAGTCACTACCGGTAGTAGGTACCCGGCATGTTCCATATCTTGAGACCCGTGGGGCCCGCCCGTCCGTCCCGGGCATCCCCCATGTACTGCCGTCCGTCCCGTCCACGCCCGAAGACGGACGGACTGGACGCTTGGGTTCACTGGATAGACTTGTTCCACCCCTGGTGCTTGGAGGCTCGCAAATGGCCGTTTGCGGGGTATGACGTGACACATGTGTGATAGGCTAGGACTCGGCTTCGTGTGGATGCAACGCCGCATACAGTAGCCACAAGATTGATATTCGTTTCACACATTTAGGGTGGCTCAGCCAGAAATTCCTTTGTAGCGGTACCGTATCTGAAATACTACTTTGGGGCTAGCTTGCCCACACCTTAATTTACCTAAACCCCGCTTTCTTCTCGCTCCCCAAGAGTATCATCAACAAACCATATTCAATAACTTCCCCATATCAGTGGAAGCAGCAAACAGCAGAGCATGTCTCAATATACCTATACCATTAATGACAGCAACAACTGCTGCAATACTACGAACTCTAATAATGTGTGGAATAACTGTACTGTTGCGGATGATCGGTCTCAACTCCTAAACTGGCTATCACCACTGGAACACAAGCTACGACATGGGGACGTCCAAGAGCGCCGTGTTGACGGCGTGGGGGAATGGCTCATACAAAGCGAGGAATTCAGAAGGTGGTATGACGGGAGTCGGGAAGGTGAAGGCGATAAAGCAGTCTTGTTTTGTTATGGAGATCCGGGTGTCGGCAAGACATTCATTAGGTAACAAGGATTATTCCCGGGGGAGAAAGAAGATAACCACTGCTAACAAGCTCCAATGTTAGTTCACTGGTAGTGGACAGGCTATGCGATCGGGCCAGAGGACAAACCACCACCGTTGCATGCTTTTACTTTGACTTCGCGGCTCGAAAGGAACAGTCTGCGAAGAGTATGCTTGGTTCTTTGCTTAAACAGATCGTTAGTGGAATGGAGGCAATTCCGGAGGAAATATCGCGGGCATTTCAAGAGGAGAAAACTTCTATTGGTGGACGGGGACCGCAACTTCCTGATATCGTGAAGATGCTACAGACCATCACTTGCTCACAGCGCATATTTGTATGCATCGATGCGCTAGACGAATGTGTGCCAGTGCAACGAGCCAAGATTCTCAATTCGCTACAACAGATCCTCGACCGGTCCCCGAGTACTCGAATATTCGTGACCGGGAGGCCCCATGTTCATGCCGAGATCGAAAAGCGCCTTTCTAGACGAGTGACGAGTGTATTTGTAGGCCCCAACAAGGGGGACATCATCAGATACCTCCATGCTAGACTAGGCGAGGACGAAACGCCGGATGCAATGGATGAGAGTCTGGAGGCGGACATTCTAGAGAAGATTCCGGAGAGTATATCGGAAATGTACGTAGGGGCAATGCTACTGAGAACCCAACGCCACGTTGTCCGCTAATATGTGTACCTAGGTTCCTACTAGTTTCTTTAAATATCGACGCAATCTTACAGGAATCGACAATCCATCGGAGGCGAGAAAGGCTGGGCAAAATCACAGATGGATTGGGATTGGGAGATGCTTATAGCGCAACGATAGAACGGATAAAGGCACAGGGTGGAGATAAATCGAGGCTCGGAATGGCGGCTTTGCTGTGGATCAGTCATGCGGAAAGGCCGTTGCAATCAAATGAGCTCTGCCATGCCCTAGCAGTCGAGCTAGGCTCCACGGATTTCAATGATAGGAATATCCCTTCGATGTCGACCTTGGTGAGCTCCTGCCAAGGACTTATCACCGTAGATAAGGAGGCATCAACTGTGCGACTGATCCACTTTACTCTACAAGAGTATCTTTTCGCTCACCCAGACATTTTCAGTCAACCTCATGCAACAATGGCAGAAATCTGCTTGACCTTTCTAAATTCCCAACGGATCAAGGCACTTTCGGCCGGCCCCTTTCACGACACCCGGAATACACCTTTTCTAGAGTATTTTTCTCTATACTGGGGAGTGCATGCAAAGAAGGAGCTCTCGGGCTGCGCAAGATTACTTGCGCTGGAGCTGTTCCAGGAGTATGATGGCCACATATCCACCAGATTTCTTTTAAAACAAGTAAAGCATTTGAATGTTCCGGATTCTGCAATCTTTCCCCCGTTCAGCGGACTGCATTGCGCATCGTTCTTCGGAATTGTTGAGCTTGTATCCGCTTTGATAGAGATGAAATGTTGTGATATCAACAATGGAGATTTTTCCGGCCGTACACCACTTGCATGGGCTGCTCATAATGGACATGATGGGGTGGTGAAAATACTACTTTCTCGGGAAGGGGTCGACCCCGATAAGCCAGATAAACATGGCCAAACGCCGCTCTCGTTTGCTGCTCAGTTTGGATGTGAAGAAGTGGTGAAAATACTGCTCGCGCGGGCAGAGGTCAACCCCGACAAGCCAGATAATTTCGGCCAAACACCGCTCTCGTGTGCCGCGATGGGTGAGTATGCCGCTATGGGTGAATATGAAGGAGTGTTGAAAATGCTACTTGGGCGGGAAGAAGTCGACCCCGATAAACCAGATAATGCCGGCCAAACACCCCTCTCTCTTGCCGCTTGGTACGGATGTGAACGATTGGTGAAAATACTACTCGGGCGGGAAGAGGTCAGCCCAGACAAGCCAGATAATGATGGCCAAACGCCGCTCTCATATGCTGCTTGGGAAGGACACGAAGGAGTGATGAAAATACTGCTCGCGCGGGCAGAGGTCAACCCAGACAGGCCAGATAATAACGGTAGAACACCGCTCTCATATGCTGCTTGGGTTGGATGTGAAGGAGCGGTGAAAATACTACTTGGGCGGGAAGAGGTCAACCCAGACGAGCCAGATAATGGCGGCCAAGCACCGCTCTTGTATGCTGCTTGGTCTGGATATGAAGGAGTGGTGAAAATACTACTCGGGCGGGAAGAGGTCAACCCAGACAAGCCGGATAATCGCGGAAAAACACCTCTCTCGTATGCTGCTCAGTCTGGATATGAAGGAGTGGTGGAAATACTACTCGGGCGGGAAGTGGTCAACCCAGACAAGCCAGATAATGATGGCCAAACGCCGCTCTCCCTCGCCACTAGGCATCGCCGCAATAGAGTGGTAGCGCTACTACAGTCTATCACACTTGCAACCCCCAGCACTACTTGAGACCTAGGAGACACCACCTCGTGGAACTCATCGCTATTCACTCCCTTCCGGAGTATGTCACTCACAGAAGTTGTCATCGGGCGCCGTCCCTTGCATTCGGGAGAAAGCCTAGGGATGGGAATGCACATATCCGTCTAGTCGAGTGATGATTTATGAATTTCTTTTACAAAGCGCAGTAGTTTCGTTCGTGGGTGGAAATAGTTCTACTGCCGTGAGAAGGTCCAGTTTATAACTTGCAGTTTTCATGCTATCACATTTAATTTTTCCCCAACCACAAATTCTTACCTAGGCCTTTTTTTTTTTGCTTGCACAGCTTCTTCCTTCACTTCCTCCGCCCCCCTGAATGATAGATAAATTGTATATAGACAGTACATAGAGTGTTGTTTAGACAGAAGCAGGGTAGTGTACAGCAGTGCGAGGCTTCTTGAGGCGACCGTGAACCACTATGTCGGGGCGATTCCTACGATAGGAGGCCAGTTACCATAAATTATATGGCTTCATGAATATGATGGTATGATATCAGCCTCGGTAGATACCTACTAGCCATCCCCGCTGCAGACGCGAGTATGAAAGGTAGGGGGAACTAACAGACTGGCTTTTCATGTTACTCCTGAATCTCAGCGTCTAGTGATCAATTTGATACCATGAAACATGCCAAGGGAGAAACCGCCAAAAAGATACACCACAGTAGGTATTCAGTGGCTACAAGACCCTCCCGGTAGACGACACACGAATGTTACCGAATGCCCGACATCCCGATCGTGCGCCTTGCGAGATTGGCGCGACGGAACATCGCCAGACGGTTTTCCGAAAGGCTACTCAGCAATAACCGAGTTCTTTCCTAATTATTAAAATCTTTCGATTCCGATTCAGGATGCCCTCGCCCAAGTGGGAAGAAAAGAGGGATCAAAGACCTCACAACGCTGCATAGTTCCATATCGAGTGAATTAGGTAGGGGGAGTGGGATGAACGGTGCCTCCGCCATTGGTAAAGATATGATATTAGTTAGGCTGAGATTTTGCAGTTCTATGGTTCTATGATATCATAGGCCTGCCAGGGAAATTAAGTTAGAGGTCTGGGTAACCCGCGTGTAGCTCGGGTATAATAGCTATCTATTAGCATTGAATTTGCAATTCGGCACCAGGTATAGTAACTTATCAAAGTTGTGTTCCCATCGCTGTTCAAAGTTCAAACCAAGTGATATTCCAAGAATGGGGTGTATACAACATGCTCAAGTTTGATGGGTCTGACAAAAAGTGAGACTATTTTGTGAGCTTCTGGGTTCGGCTAGTCTATTAGCCAACATTGCTCTAGATAAGGGTTTCTATTTTGACGAATTTACTTTCTCTCAGGGCTTAGCGGGATGGGATAGGTGGTTGCCAAAGCGATGATTTGAGATGTCGTGGTGCGGCACTATCATGCTGTGTCGTGCTCGGCAATGTCGATAGTAATTGGCGAGTGGGATCCCGAAGGGACCTTTATAGAACATTCCATCGTGATGCGAAAGAGCTCTCTGATCTTTGAACATGTAAGGTGAGGCTTTGGTGCGGTGCTTTAAGTTAGCTGCCATGCTACACGTATGATTTTTCCCCTGCGTTACCGCGGGTACAAACCCCTTTTATGGAGACTAATCGACCGCGGGAGACGAGAATGAAATATTTGATTGAGATATGTGCCTCGGGGTGGGGTATTGGGTGGGCATCATTCGGGAATTTATTGTGTGCTGCTTGTGTGAAGATTAAGTTAATAAATTCATCATCTCGCAGGTTATTTGAGGAGTTTCTGGTTTACCTAGGATATCGGACTTCTGTGGAGAGAAATCGCAACTTCCAACTGGAGTGGTCTGTATATGGTTGGAGAGACACAATCATACTGTAATATTGAATTGGAAAGCCTGGCATATCTAAAGTTGAAACCCACTATGCTATCACCGCCGCCGATGTTTGTGGTTTCCATCTAGAATTGGTTTTGCAGTGTCGATCACGTAGGCTGCAGTACTCTATGTAACTTGTAGATCTATTGGTAGTTGGGGCTCATTCTACGGTTGGCACAAGGGGCAGGCATAAAGTCTACGAACACACCAAAGTGGCTTACCCGCAAAAAATCATTAGGAACTGGTGAGGTCACAAAGTGGTGTGTTCGATCGCTAAATGCCGGCCCCTTGTACTGTACTTGAGGGCTCCTGGATGTGCGCTTGCGGGGTAGACTACTGTGCAACATTTGTGATAGGCTAGGACTCAGACGCACGTGCATGCGGCTCCTCACTCAGTAGCCACAAGAATGTCATTGGTTTCACACATTTAGGGTGGCTTAGTTGGGCTTTCCTTTGGCACGGGGTAGGTAGCGGTAGATGTGATGCTGCCTTGGCGCCACCTTGTCCCCGCTTTTCCCTAGCTCCCAGGGGATATTCATCAACCAACAATATTCAATAACTCCTCCACAACAGCGCAAGCAGCAAAGAGTAGAACATGTCTCAATATACTATTAATGATATTAACTACTCCAATAATACGAACTCTTTTAATACGAACTCCTTTAATAACTATACTGTTGCTGACGATCGGTCACAACTCCTAAACTGGCTATCACCACTGGAGCCTAGGTTACGACATCGGGACGTCCAAGAGCGCCGTGTCGATAACGTAGGGGAATGGCTCATACAGACCGAGGAATTCAAAAGCTGGTATGACCGGAGTAGGGAAGGTGAAGGCGATAAAGGAGTCTTGTTTTGTTATGGTGATCCAGGGGTCGGAAAGACATTTATCAGGTAATAAGGATATCCTCGGGGGAGCGAATGAAGAGAACCAGTACTAAAAAGCTCCAATATCAGTTCTCTGGTAGTGGACAGGCTGTGCGATCGGGCTAGAGGACAAGACACCGTCGTTACGTGTTTTTACTTTGACTTCGCGGCTCGAAAGGAACAGTCTGCGACGAACATGCTGGGCTCCCTGCTCAAACAGATCGTTAGTGGAATGGAAACGATTCCAGAGGAAATATCAGGGGCATTTCAAGATCAGAAAAAGGCCATTGGTGGACGGGGACCGCAGCTTCCTGATATAGTG
The DNA here is from genome assembly GCA_014065205.1 of Tuber brumale. Lineage (NCBI taxonomy): Eukaryota > Fungi > Ascomycota > Pezizomycetes > Pezizales > Tuberaceae > Tuber > Tuber brumale. The sequence goes on along the minus strand of JACCEG010000078.1, from coordinate 109,029 downwards.
AAGATGTTACAGACCATCGCTTCCTCACACCGCATATTTATCTGCATCGATGCGCTAGATGAATGTGTGCCAGCGCAACGAGTCAAGATCCTCGATTCGCTACGAAAAATTCTCGTCAAGTCCCCGAGTACTCGAATATTCGTGACCGGGAGGGCCCATGTTCAAACTGAGATCGAAAAGCGTCTTTCTGGACAAGTGATGAGCGTATCTGTAGGTCCCAGCAAAGGCGATGTCATCACATACCTTCGTACTAGACTAGGCGAGGACGAAACTCCAGATGCGATGGACGAGAGTCTAGAAGCAGATATTCTAGAGAAGATTCCGGAGAGTATATCGGAAATGTACGTAGGGGCAATGCTACTGAGAACCCAACGCCACGTTGTCCGCTAATATGTATACCTAGGCTCCTACTAGTTTCTTTAAATATCGACGCAATCTTACAGGAATCGACAATCCATCGGAGGCGAGAAAGGCTGGGCAAAATGACAGATGGATTGGGATTGGGAGATGCTTATGGTGCGACAATTGAACGGATAAAGTCCCAGGGTGGAGATAAATCGAGACTCGGAATGGCGGCTTTGCTGTGGATCAGTCATGCGGAAAGGCCGTTGCAATCAAATGAGCTCTGCCATGCCCTAGCAGTCGAGCTAGGGTCCACAGATTTCAATGATAGGAATATCCCTTCAATGCCGACCTTGGTGAGCTCCTGCCAAGGGCTTATAACCGTAGATAAGGAGGCATCAACTGTGCGACTGATCCACTTTACTCTACAAGAGTATCTTTCCGCTCATCCAGACATTTTCGCTAGACCTCACTCAACAATTGCAGAAATCTGCTTAACCTTCCTGAATTCCCAACGGGTCAAGGCTCTTGCAGCCTCCTCCTTTCCCAACGCTCAGAATACCCCTTTTCTAGAATACTGCTCCGTATATTGGGGAGTGCATGCTAAAAGACAACTCTCGGACCGCGCAAGATTACTTGCGCTGGAGCTGTTTCAGGAGTATGATGGCCACATATCCGCCAAATTGCTTTTAAAACAAATAAAGCATTTGTTGATTTCGGAATCTATTACCGGTACCCCCTTCAGTGGACTACACTGCGCATCATTCTTCGGAATTATTAAGCTTGTATCTGCTTTGATAGAGATGAAATGTTGTGATATCAACAATGGAGATTTTTCTGGCTGTACACCACTTGCATGGGCTGCTCATAATGGACATGACGAGGTGGTGAAAATACTACTTGAGCGGGAAGAAGTCGACCCCGATAAGCCAGATAGACACGGCCGAACACCGCTTTCGTTGGCCGCTTTGTCCGGACGTGAAGGAGTGGTGAAAATACTACACGAGCGGGAAGAGGTCAACCCAGACAAGCCAGATAATTACGGTAGAACACCGCTCTCGTATGCTGCTTTGTATGAACGTGAAGGAGTGGTGAAAATACTACTCGAGCGGGAAGAGGTCAACCCAGACAAGCCAGATAATTACGGTAGAACACCGCTCTCGCATGCTGCTCGGTTAGGACACGAGGGAGTGGTGAAAATACTACTCGGACGGGAAGAGGTCCACCCAGACAAGCCAGATAACGGCGGCAGAACACCGCTCTCGTATGCTGCTCAGTATAGACGTGAAGGAGTGGTGAAAATACTGCTCGCGCGGGAAGAGGTCAATCCCGACAAGCCAGATAATGACGGCCAAACGCCGCTCTCCCTCGCCACTAGGAATCGCCGCACAAAGTGGTAGCGCTGCTACAGTCTATCACACTTGCAACCCCCAGCACTACTTGAGACCTAGGAGACACCACCTCGTGGAACTCATCGCTATTCCCTCCCTTCCGGGGCATGTTACTCACAAAAGTTGTCATCGGGCGCCATCCCCCGCATTTGGGAGAAAGCCTAAGGATGGGAATGCACATATCTGTCTAGTCGAGTGAGAATTTATGAATTTTTTTACAAAGCGCAGTAGTGTTTCGTTCGTGAGTGGAAATAGTTCTATTGTTGTGAGAAAGTTCAGTTTATAACTTGCGGTTTTCATGCTATCACATTTAATTTTTCTCTAGGTCTAAATTCTTACCTATGCTTTTTTTTCGTTTTTTTTTCTTGTGCAGCTTCTTCCTTCATTTCCTCCGCCCCCTGAATGATAGATAAATTGTATATAGACAGTACATAGCGTGCTGTTTAGACAGAAGCAGAGTAGTGCACAGCAGTGCGAGGCTTCTCGAGGCGATAGTGAACCACTATGTCAAGGCGATTCCTACGATAGGTGGCCAGTTACCATAAATTATATGGCTCCATGAATATGATGGTATGATATCATCCTCGGTGGATACCTACTAGCCACTCCCGCTGCAGACATGAGGATGGAGGGTAGGGGGAACTAACAGACGGGCTTTTCATGTTTCTCATGAGTCCCACACGTCTCGCGATCAACTTGATAGTATGAAACACGCAAGCGGAGAAACCACCGGGGAGATGTACAGTACTGCCGCAGGTATTCAAAGACTACAGGGCCCTCCGGGCAGATGCCGCGTGAATGCGGCCGAATGCCGAACACCCCAATGGTACGCCTTGCCAAAACAGGGGAAAGGAACATTCCCAGACAGCTTGCGGAAAGCTACTCAGCAATAAACGAGTTCTTTCCTAATTACGACAAGATAGTATCAATGAACAGCGAAAGGCAGTGTTTCAATTCCCTTTGGGGATGTCGTCGTCCAGGTTGAGAGAAGGCGGATGAAAGAGCTCACAGCACCGTACTGCCTCATCTCCTAGTAATATGGAGGGGCTAGGAGAGGGAGCGTAGGATGAAGCGGGGCTCTTTTCCATCTCCTTTCTTGGTACGATAATATGATGATGTTTGTTGGGTAGGGGTTACCCAATTAGTGCGGTGTTATGCATGATAGACCTTGGCTAGAATTAGTTAGCACGGTGGTATATGAACAAAAGCCTAAAAACTATGATACGATAAAATCTTTAATAGAGGAGGCAGCGAAAGTGATAACCCGGTTCAGCTGCACAAATAAAACTAGAATCCAGTCACCGCTATCTAGACTTTCGAACCACCCCTTATATAATAACCACCAACAGCCTCATCGCCCACACCTCCCTGACCGGAATTTGGGTGATCTGTAGGATGGCTCCATACCCCGCGCTAAATCTGAGGAAGCCGCTCGCGTTCGCGCAAGAGACACGGCAGATCTTTACCCGGGTAAACGTATTGAGTGCGATTTCAGTTTTGCTAAAAAGCAGTCGCGAGTGATTTAGAGATCAAAAGCAAGGTCCATGGACACCCACATATGGCCAGCCCACAGAGTGAAACCTGATTATAGATCCTAAGCTCAGTTGCCCTCAATGTCCCCAATGACACAGGTTCCCCTGTGAACTCGACGTTCCGAGAAGGCCGGACCATCCAGCGAGTGCCTGAACTTGCTACGGAATCCGTAAGGGCACTGGAAATTAGACCTGCAACGAGTCGAGTAGGTGATAGTATGTTTAATACCGTTTCTCGCTTCATTCCTCTTCATCCTCAGACGAGCAAGGATAGCTAACATCTGCGGCATAAAGGCTATTGAGATTTCCACTAGTGACCCACAGTATTGCGTTTCGGAGATTGTTGCCTCGCGCTAGTGCCCAGATAGCTGAGATTTGTTGTTGGGTTGGTTTTCGGTTTGAGAATGAGGTCGGCGGGCTTTGGCAAAAGGAGCATACATACATTTCCAGAGTGCTGCCACAAGGGCCAGAGCAGATTTCACAAAGACCGAACGGGATTAAAAAAACACAGGAACCATGAGCTGGTAAATGCCGGAACAGAAGAGAGTGGTGGTATGCTTTTTTGTCTCCTTTCTAGCTACCCTAGTGGAATAATGGTAATGTAAATACTTGTATGCCGCGGTCGAGGTTTGCGGCAAAGTTTCACCGATCTGCGTATGGATGGCGAACGTAGAGCACGAACCCCGAACAACGGAAGAGAGCTTTGTGAGAATAAATTTATGACACACATCCTCCACCGTTGAGCTCTATAGATGGCAGGTTCTGAACATTGGGGGAAAGTGAAGATAGCCAGCGGAGCCGCAGGTGTCTCCAGCGGAGGCAGTACTTTGGTCTCGGCCCATGGTAGAGCTGTACAGTGCAAGGAGGGACTAGTGAGGCCTCATTCGTGATCTCGAGTGTTAGCTTTCACTCTCGTAAGCTCGTAGGGGTTGGCTCACTGTAGTGTTTGACTCGCTGTAATATTTTTGCTGATTCAGGTGTTTTACGAGTAAATTCCCTCCTCCTTCCCTCCTCCCGCCCGCGTTCCGCCCGTCTTGTCAGGGTTGCTGCGTCTTTGGTGGATAGTGGGGGACTGCTCTTAGCAAGCAAGGGAAATAGCGTAAATTAATGCTGGTTTGTGGGCATATGTCAGCGACCTCACCATAAGATCCAGACATACCGGTACTAGAATCATTCTCTGCGCCACGCAAGCAAAATTATCACATAACAACGCAATGCACAAACGACATGATCGCTTGTAAAGATTTTACCGACAGCTGTCAAATCTTGTCACCGCACCGCTATTTGACCCCGGAGATTCAGCTCTCACCAAAGCTGATGGCTTGAATAACTGGGCGGCAAAGGTCAACTCACATCCCACCGTTCCTGAGCCGGCCCTTCACAATGAACAAGGGGAGGAGATCTGTGCCAGGGGCAGCCGTGATCGCAGCTCTGACTCTGAGGCATCCTACTGTAATTGACTTTGTTTAGCAGACAAAGCTTCTGATTTATATAATCTTAAAGATCTTAATTGTTATTTTGTTTTTTCTGTACAATACAAGTAAAGCTACAAGTAAGAGTATTTCATCCATGTACTGAAGCAACCCCCCCTCAAGCGGTGAACACAAAAACCGCTTCTCCCAATGGAATCCTTATTTTCACTCACATAGTTAATGGAATTATGGCCTTCATCGCGAGGAGCGATAGCTTCATTCGTACGACTGACCCCATTCTTTCCTCCGCGTTGTCACCTCACTTTTAGTTTTTGTACTTTTGTTCACAAATACTACCGTCAATATAAGCGGTGAACAATGGCTGGTCTGGCTGAGAAGAAGACACAACCCGCCACCCGCCCACTGACAAGCGAATAACATGAGAGCGCCACAATATTGCTACCCGTGAATCGCAAAAACCCTGTTCAAGGCATCGCGTGCACCTCTCAAGCTAGGAATCACAGGTCCTAGATAGCACCCAGTGCAGTGGGTGACTGTCGAGTGATACTAAATGAATCAACTATGGGTGGAGCAGGACTCTTTTAGAATAGCAATGAATTTTCAAAATGGGTATTCTAAAAGGCCAGATTGAAGTCATGGTTCCTTGGGAATACCTATATGCACCAATATAGCCATCTCTCTACTCATAGCGCTTAATCTATCTATAATTCAAATGCAAGTTTCTCCAGACCATCGCATTTCTCCTACTATGATATCTAGAAATTTTAACTTGATGTAGACTATGACCCCAGCCGTACCCCAACCCAACCCAACCCAAATTTAACTTGGGTTGACCCTGAAATGGGGGGCCTACTTAAGGCATGGTCCAGCACTTCATTATCATATTCGGTTTTCCAGCCTTCTCAACCTCTCTCTGTTTTGCCTATTCAGTGGCGAAAAATCTATCTAGTCCGTTGGATGCCATCTCGCGGAATGGCTGGCTCCTTTGGCCCCGGAGTGGAAGTATGTAAATGGCCAATAAAGAGTCACGTGTTTTCTTAGCTTCCAGCAACCAAACAGGCAACCAATTAATTTTAGTGACCACTAGCTGTTTATATTCTACTCAAGTGTGGTGCTTTGACTGCCACCCACCCCTACTGCTTTCATATTGCAAACACCCCCTATCCGACATATCCTTTCAAGACCGTCTTCCTCACAACCACGAGTGATTATACATGACTAGGTTTCGCAAGTGCCTTTGCGCTGGGTGGAGCAACGAGAAAAGAAATATAGGGAAATTATAGAATAAAATAAATGCAACGAACGGGTGGTAGCTAGTAGGTGCTGCACCTTTAGTTACTCTTATTAATGATATTTTCCTTCCTTTTAGGCCTCATGCATGGTCGAACATGCTGAGTGCGGAATCATTCCTTGAGTGAATAATTTATATAGGAATCTATAAGAAGGACGAAATGGAGAGAACTGCAGAGTGTTGCACAGGCACTTGGAAAATATTTATCGTACTCTATAAACACAGCCACTGGACAGAAGTGTTCGTGAAACATGTCTCACGTTCCTAAGCTGCCTCGCCAAGGTCCTCAACTCACGAAATTGATTATGATTGATTTTTTTCTTTACACCTTCTAGCAATAGTGCTAGCGTCCAGGTCGACCAACCTACATTTTATCCTCATTCTTCCCTCCAGTAATAGATATCTGACCTGGACCTGGGTATGTATGCAGTGAAAAAACGAACCGGGAAGACACCCAGAAGAGAAATGACTGCCACTGAGGAGGGTATGATAACCTCCCCCCTCCTCCCGCCCCCGGAACATTGCCCTAGTTGCTCGAATTATCGGACAGCCTTGGGCGATGCTTAAAAGACTTTCTGTTCCGGGTATGCGAGCAATTGTCGCTTGATATCATTCCTCTTCCCAGCCATATCACACTATTCTACCGGGACTCTTGACGAATACCGGTAGCGCAGAAGTACAGCGGGTTGAACCGAACTGGAATTGAGCGTTATGCAATAGCTATAGGAAAGGTGTGGCTGTAATCTCTCTTCCCTTGTTTGACACTCTCTAAACCAACTGTGAAGAAATTAGCTTAGAGTATACAAAATCATCCTGATTCTTCAATGAATACCACTCCTATCTTTTCCTCCATTCATGTCCCCATTTCCTTGCCTACCCACCACCACGGCAAAAGAAAGACGTGTCCAGAGAAACTTCTCCATAAATCACAATCACTCTAGAGCTTAAGTAACCACCCACAACACTCCCCCAATTACCGTGACTCGCTCTCTTCATTCAACTCTATCTTTCTAGGATGTCAGTAACATTGCACAATTAGCTAATATCATTTCCTTTAATTCCGAATTTTCGTTATTTAATTTTAATTTCTTTTACATTGCCGTTCTAATAAGTTTATCATTCTCCGCTGTTCTCGCAGGTTGAGCTTTTACAACTCTCAATCACCAAATCTGACTATCCTTCTCACCGCCCGGACCCCCTATTGCGCGAATCGCGATTAAGCAGGTCCCAGATTACTGAACTTCTGGCCGGTAACTTTATTTACTTACTCGCCCATTGTCCCATCCCCCAGGGTTTAGTATCTGCTTATGCTGTAGATGGGTTAGTTAGATTTGACTTGGCTGTCAAGTCGTGGGCTGATAACTTAGAGCCGGGTTTGTCAGGACTACAGGCTTATTACGATTATGATACGATACGGGGGGGATTTCTCCTGCGGGTATGGCAGGGTATAGTAGGGTGTAGTGCAGTGCAATATTTACTGATTGCGGTTTCAAAGTTGGTATATTCAGAGTTATTGCACTTTTGTATGATAATGTTTCCAGTTTATGTTGTATCGGTACGACCATACTCCACAAATACCCCCCCCACGGTAAACCAGCTTCCAACCTCACTCCAATTCACTAAAAATGCAGAAAAAAATAATAGGAACTTGATACCAGGTATGATACCCACAGAATCTAGCTTTGCTGGTCCACACAGCAACCTGGCTCTCACCCTCGTGTTGATGCCACCATGTCTATTGGTAGGTATGATAACTATCATAATAATACTATTATTAAAAACATATACGTACCTCGAGTATGATACTATACAGCAGGTTAGGGTTAGGGTTTCATGTTGGCATGCTCCAGAACCCAATAGCTAATGACCTGTTTAGTAACGCTGCGAACGTTTCTGTTCGGAGACCGTTCCCCTGTTTTGTTACTTCTAGGGTTAGGGATTCTCGGGGGGGTCAGCGGTGGTCCTTTTCCATCGATACTGCTCCGGTTTGATGGTTTTCCATCATTCTGGCATCAGGCCCTGGGGGACTTGTCCTTCGGGTTGGATTTCCCACTTTTTTTTTTTTGTTTTCAATTCAATTTTCAGTCACAATCGCCTCTTTGCTAAGGTCTGGTTCGGAGCCGGTGGAGGAGGGGGTGGCTGGCAGGTTGTTTTACCGGGTATGGCGTTTGTTGGCCTCCAGTCTAAATTGTTTCAGTTTTCTACTATGCGGGAGGGTTGCGGGGTTGGTTTGCCAGTGGTAGTGCTTGTTGGGCGGTTAGGGAGGTGGATCCCCTTTGTTGAGTTTGGGGTTGTGACCCGATGGCGCCGGTGGGGGGTGGTTTTATTTTGGTTTGGGATTACGATGTGCCTGGCTACCTCCGCCCGGGGTGATAATACTGCTACCTGAGGTATGGGTGGTACTTTCCAGATGTGCTGCGGGGCAAGGCAGGGTTGTGTGTCCGCTTTATCATATGGAACATAATGCCTCAGTGGGAGTGGGAGCATTAAGCCCGCCTACTGGCGGAAACCTGCTTAGTCTAGCTAGTATAGTAATATTTTGATTATGCATACAAAAACACTTCTCCTTCTATTTTGAAACGGTCACTTTGTATGGGGAACGGTAGCAGAGTGGCCAAACAGGACCTAATCTTTTCTGTTATCAGCTGGTGCTCGGCGGCGTACTGTACCTGGTTGCGCTAAACAACACAACGAGGGGTGGAAACAAGTGAAAAACGCACAAAACACATCTTCCCCCAGCCACTTGAGTCCTGCTCTGTAGTATTATCACAACCTCCAACTCAGCCAGAACTACGGTTCATACGGAAAGCTCACATAGCGTATGATACGATACGGCACGATAGGATAGCGTACGGCAAACTTGACAGACCCCTTAGCCAGACAAAGTTAGAAAACAACCTAGACCCTAGAGAAGCAGTCTGGTGAGCGGAGAGTTCACACACTGTGCCAAGAGTAGGAAGAGTAGAGACACCGGAAAAGAAGAGAAAAAGAAAAAAAGACACAACTAAAGTTTTTTAAATATAGAATTAACCATCAGCATGACAATAACAATAACACCGTGAATCCAACTTGGCTCTTCCTCCATATCATCCCCCCGCACACAGTCCCCCCCAGATGCCGCCAAATCACTGTTATGAGGCTTTGGTCTAGTTACCTACCCTCTGCTCCCCGCCCTTCGACGATAGGAACAAAACTTAGCTCGTCCTGACTTTCTGCACCTAACCGGTGCATGCTTTTCGTCGTTTAAGGGATTCCGAGTAGAAAATGCTACTCCTGGCAGGACACTATTTGCGCAGGGTGTGAAGATATAAAGTGCCAAATATATCCAGACCAAAGCACAAAAAAAAAAAAAAAAAACTCCTGCCAAAAGTGTCCCTCTGGTCTCTATAATCCCCACGAAGCTCAGAACAAGGGGATTGAAAAATCACACAAGGGCTGTCCGGATCAAAAGATGCTGTATAGTCCAATTATATTGTCGCTTTGCGTAAGTTTCTTTTTATGTTCATCTTACAAAAAATATTTTGTTACGACAAACATTTGCCACTCTGGTAGGACCCCGAGGTTTGAAGTGCGATTACTTCGACTTGACTTAAACTCATGGTGTGGAATATGGGATCACCCGGCACCAAGATTGAAAGGCCAGAAACGCCCTTTTCTAGTATTCTATCTTACGACTATAATTTGATTATGGTACCAGTAGTGTACAGCGCCTTACCGTAGTATTACAATTAGAACGCCATACAGAGCTCGTATCGTGGGGGCTCCCCCACAATATTCTGCGCCCCTTCGCAGGCAGGTAGTATGGCATAATAGAGCTTGTTTACATTGTCATCCGACGTTCTTCCTATTTACTTTCCCAACTTTCCTTGCATTTTTATCCTGAACGAACCCAACAGATTAACCCGGGTTACAATTCTCTGGGCTTGGGTTGCGTCGAGGTCGGCTCAATTCCAACCCGAGCTAAACCCACCGGAAGGCACGAACAGGGTAAGCTTGGCCCAGAAGGGGGAGGATTCTGAGAGGATTTACGGATTGCTCATGTACTACTCAAGGCCATAGGGGGCAGACACATTAATAAGTGTATGGCAGAAGGATGTTACAATATCAAATACATCACTTATTTTAATCTCGTTCATAGGGGCGCTGTTGCCAATTTTTACGTTGGACGTCACAAGTAAAGAAGTCTGATAGTAGCTAATCACAAGTGGTCACTCGCGCAGCCAACACTAGCTACAGGAGGCGAGCGCTGCGTTTGGATAATTGCGCTTCGATAATGGGATAACGATGACACTATCGACAAGTCATATTACTCGGCCGCTCCTCTATCTCTCCTCCCCGTGCATGAAGTGAGTGCTAGTTTCACACAGGGCTAGTATAGCAATTGGCCATCTTCACGTGGATCTGTTGGAGCCGAACGAAAACATTCGACGCCCCCTCGGATCCCCTCCACCACATAACGGCTGTGCACCTGTGTGCAACGGCATATATAACTGTTCCCATCAGATAGTTCCGCTGCTCACACAATCATCCAGCAATCCAGGCATCATACGAGCATTAACTGGGAACCTCTCCCGTTTAAAACCGCCCCAGGCACACACCGACGGTACTTTTCACTCCAGCACATAATCCACGCATTCGATGAACGAAACCCTCTATTAAGACACCTACTAACTACCTGTCACTAAAAACTATACTCTCAAATATACTCTCAAAGTGTGAAGATATTCCTGGAAGGTAAGATGTGCCAGACGGACGTGGAGGCCTCGGTGTTAACGACGACAGGGCTTAGACAGCAGTTTATTAATACCCCTATTGAGAGAATGTCGTGAAGATCGAGGTATGTATGTGGTCCCTGTTTCCATCGTTAGAGCATGACTGGGCCCGCTGGGTGCTGGGGCCCCTCAGGGTGCTATCATACCCACATCATAACTATGATACCATTCATACCATTCCATATCTTGTTTTATCCATACCCTAGGGTTTTATTCGCTCGGAGGTTAGAGGATAGGGGTGTTCAGGTCCCAGGCCACTTGTCATCACATTGGAGTTTCCTCATCATCTATATTTGGTTGTTTCTCCTAGAATTATGATATTTCTATATTCAGGTCAACAAACAGAAATCTAAGCATTATTATCAGGATAAGGGTGATCAATACAATCCCTGATGAACTTGTTTCGAAAGCATTTCCAATAGCGCTTTTCATAATACCCGCCTCCACATCATCATCCATTGTTCCGGGAATCGTATCATCTGCTATCTTCATGCGGATATGGTCTATCATACCACCACCGCATTGGTCGATGGATATGATTACCGTGCAGCCCCTCAACCCCTTCCGACACATCCGGTCCCCCTGTAGAAAACATCCGAGCCCCAGAAACCTTTGAAGGGCACGTTGAAGTGAGCCGAGAAGCTTCAGTAGATGTTCTTGCAAGTATTCGTCCAAGGTGTAAATACATATATGTACCAAGAGTGGACGAAAATGGTCCAACTTTCCCCGCTTCATCGTCTGTAAGGTTCAGAACAAAGCTTACTCCCTACCAAAAGATCAATATTAGAACAACTCTAAGCCTTAAAATTCAGGATGAGAGTAAAGGGAACTCGTAGTAATAGCTGTAAGCAACTTTGACTCCATAAATGCAAACATCAGAGGTAGACTATGGCAATGAAGGGATATCTGATCGTTGATATTTTGTATAAATATGCGTTGTGACGGTGTTGAACTATTATTGCCCACTCCCTAGTACAATACAAGGATGAAAGAAACGTCTCAAACATCTCAGTGATTCCGGGCCATGGTGGCCTAGGCCACTTATTAACCCTTTTTGCCTTTTGAGAGTCTTGTACAGTACATACCTTTGGGAACCTCCAGTACGCGTCAACAACCTGCTTGAGAAATACACCCAACACACTAGTAATAGGTTGCTCCTTGTAGATGGCGAGATTGTAATAGAAATAGGCAGCTGCAGCTGTTCCTTCCACTAGCCCCGCAAATAAAGCACCAATCGCCAGAGAACTAACTACTCGGGTATCTTTGGACCTGCAAGACATAGAAGATCTCGGGTTGTCCCTCTCAGTTTCCGAGACACAGATGGCTAAGAGCTTGACCCTGTAGCTCAATATCCCTTTGCGATCACCAGCGTAGATGTGGTCGCTTAACTTAGCCAGTAGTAAGCTTGAACTCTAGATGTCCGCGAAATCTCAGTTGTTAGCAAAAGGTTGCCTATCAACCTCTGTCTCAAACAAGCACTGACAGGGACGGCACGGAACGCTCAATGTCTTGCCGGTCCAAAAGACAATTGCACATGTAGAAATTCAGCAATGCGTTTCTCCCATAGAGGACTTTTTTTTTCTTCCTTTTTTCTTCTCTACCTTATGTAGATCTTTCCAAGTCAATCCGGTGTCACTGTAGGAAAACAAATTTGCCTTACCTGATTTGCCTTGACTACAACCCCCAACCCCCGAGATCCGCCGGCTCAGAGCTAACCTCCTCCCACACCATCGATTCGGTGGATTCTGTCATTATTGATGTCTTATGAGAGGCTCCAGTGGAGAAATGTCTGGCCCCTCGTTCGCCATCGCATTATCAATCTGACACACCGAAAGGGTTGATATACTCGTGCCAAGGTTGTGGCTAGCCGCCACAACCCCTGGCTGCTCGCTTGCTCGCAACCATGGGCACTCCTCCTGAGTGCCCGACAGCTCAACACAAGTTTGTGGCTCAACACAAGTTTGTGGCTCAAACTCATTATAATGTTAAACATAGATTTCTGACTTCATACAATTTCATCACTCTAAATACAATTTCATCACTCTAAATACAATTTTATAATACTACATACAATTTCATAGCTCTAAATACAATTGGATACTACTACATATTATTCTATAGTTCTCTAAATCAGAATATGACCAGTAGTTTAAAATCACTCCATAGTTTCGTAAGAATTGATATCATACTCAAACGACAACCTGATACAAACTACAAGCTATTATGCCACCAACACAATCCTTTATTCTTCCTAGTCAGCGTGTTGAGCCTTATCCAGATGTTGAGGTCCGCATTCAAGCAGCAATAGCCCATCTTCACAGCTTGGAGCAAGATTATCCCAATATTGCTGCAGCTGCACGCAAATTTGAAATACCAGGAACACGGCTCAGAGCCAGATGGCAAGGACGTAAGTCAAGGCAAGAGCGAACAGCAGCAAATCGAAAACTTTCAACAGATCAAGAAGCTGCCCTCTGCCAATATCTTGACCGCCTAAATTATATCGGTACCAGCGCGTGTATTCAGATGGTGTCAGAATGTGCTAATGCCATTCTTCAAAGAGCACATACTAGACTAGAAGCAGCACCTGTTGTTAGTGAGCATTGGACACGTCGCTTCCTCTATCGTCATCCCGAGTATTATATCAGAAAGCAGCAAACCATTGATATCGACCGGGAAAATGCTCACCAGCCAGACGATATTAGAGCCTGGTTTGAAAAATATGAGTCAGTTTGCGATCAGTATAGCATTCATCCTGGAGATATCTACAACTTCGATGAGACTGGATTTCGTATCGGCATTGGCCGTAATCAATGGATCATCACGCAAGACCCAACTCGGCAGTCTTACCTAGCAAGTTCTACCAATCGAGAACTAGTTACTATTTGTGAAACAATAAGCGGTGATGGTGTTGTACTGCCTCCGGTGATAATAGTTCCTGGTATTATTCATCAGGAACTATGGTATACGGCAACCAGTATCCCGAATGATTACTTGGTAGGCACATCAGAGACGGGCTACAGCAAAGATAATTTAAGCCTAAAGTGGCTTTTTCACTTTGATAAGTTTTCATCCCATCGCACTGTTAGTACACATCGCCTTCTCCTCTTAGATGGATTTGGATCACATTGTACGAAACAGTTTCTGGACTATTGTGACAATCATCAAATTGTTGTCTTTTGTTTACCTCCACATTCAAGCCATTTGTTACAGCCATTGGATGTGGTTGTATTTCAGCCCTACAAGCATTACCATGCAGAGGCTGTAGAGGCAGCAACTCAGACAGGATGTAGTGATTTCGATAAAATTGAATTCCTTGATAAAATTGATTCAATACGACAACAAATGTTCAAGAGATCAACTATCCAATCAGCATTTCGTACTACAGGTCTTATTCCCTACAACCCCAATGTTGTTATTTCCAAACTACGTGAGACAGTTGTAGCTCCGAGTCCTACTTCACATCCAGTAGTATTCTCTGGAGATGAACAACCTACTACAGTTCCCCTTACAATTTCAAGCTTGAAAAAGCAAGGAGACGACCTCCTTGTTGGGTGGATGCCAAACTCAAGTATATAAGCGAGAGACGTAGGCCAAAATCTTTGTTCGGAGAATCTGTCGAGGAAGGCTCGTCTCAATAAAGTAAAGGTAAAGTAAAGGTAAAGTAAAGATTTCTGAGGTAAACAATTTTATATTGATAAGATCTCTTCTCCATTGCTTGATGATGTCTGTAAAGCTCAGGAGGCACTTCGATATTTATATCTCGCGTCTGAGTGTTCGCAGACTACTTCTAACTATTATGCCTCCGAAGTACCACCCTGGTTTTAATACACAAACGTCCAGAATCTTATAAGTGCAAACAGCGTTTGACTCTGAAACTTATCACACCATTTCATGGATACGGAATAGTATTCCTCTGTTGAGATGACTGCACTATTTGTTATACCAAACAATGGTCTCCAACTTAGATGTCCACATAGACTATTATATTACTTTTAGTCTTGTTGACTATTGTTCTGGTAGTCTCTTCGGTCATGAAGTGATCAGGTTCATGCCGGGCCACCTAGTGCCAATCGCAAGTCTGAGCCCGACGTGTCAGCGTCTTAAGGGTCTCCGACTTATCTAGGTCTTCCATTCTGAGCATGCTTCCCCTTGGTCCACCGGCCTCCGTAGAGGGGTCCTATTACTAGGACCAACCAACCTACAGCTGATCTCAAAAGGGTATGGGTGGATTCGGTATACCCCTAATAGCTTTCACCACTGGGATATCCTCCTAGAGTATTTCTCCGAAAACGTCCCGTCACCTTCGGCCCATAGTTTAGGAAGCCTAACTTTGAAGCCTACTATCTCAATGCGCCTCCAACGGATTTCCTCTATTCCACTTCCTAGATGTCGCCAAAGGTCCCCTCCCATATATCCTGCAAACAGCATGAGGTCGGACAGACGGTGGCGACGTATATGGTGTTATGAAGTGGGCTTCATTGATGTGACATTTTAGTTATGGGACGCAACTCGCGAAATCTCGCTAATGACGTGCGGGCCCCATAAGTGGGCCGGAGGGGGATGTTGGCTCCGGTAAATTGAGGGTCTGTGCGCAGTTACCCTACCGTGGGTCTGTGCACATGTCTCGGATTTCCATATGCCTAACATGAGCTCCCTCCTACCAGGCTTCGCCTCGAATGCCTTTATAACCANTTATAATTTCTTCTAAATACATTTTAAGACTCAGTGTGGTCAGGGTAAAAAACCTTCCGCGTTTACTTGGCCATGGTAGGAAAACCTTTTCCTCACTATCTTACTTCTGCCCTTCTTGACATGTCCGGATTTTCATTATGAAAATTCTGCACAACTTCCTCCGCATTTTCCATACCGGTGCAGGCTCCCATGTGTTCTCATCTTCTGAACACCCTTGCCATTTAATGAAGTACCACTGTTCCCGCTTCTCTTGATGGCGGCCACGTACTCGTTTCCTGTAAGAACGAATCTCGCTTCTTACGATTTTATCAACCTCCCATTGCAGATCGCCATCAATATCCTCCGGTTCTCTAGGGGCTTGTTGGTGGTTGTTATGAACTGACTCGCGGTAGGGTTCCAATAGTGCGACATGGAATATGGGATGAATGTTCCATCGATCAGATATGTTGAGCTTGAATGCTCTGGATCCGCATTTTTCTATAATTTGGAAGGGACCGTATAGCTTTGGACTTAGCTTATTCGATTTCCGTCGGGTGTGGATGTATTTTGCATTTAACATTACTTTGTTCCCGATCTTGAAGTCCGGCTGTTGTCGTGCTTTCCAGTCGTAATATTTTGACATCCCTTCTCATGTCTTTTCTAGTGACCCTCTTGCTTGTTCATGTATCGTCTTAATCCAGTTTGTATAAAGTTTTGCTCCTGGATTTTGAGCTTCGCTCTCCTTCATCCACTCTGTCTGTGGATGGAATCCGTAGTTCGCATAGAATGGCGACATCCCGTGTGCGTTGGTTGCGGAGTTGTTATAGGCATGTTCAGCTAGCGGTAGTAGCTGATACCAGTCATCCTGATCGTAATTGACAAAACGTCGAAGGTAACCTTCCAGCACTTGGTTGGTACATTCGGTTTGTCCGTCAGTCTGAGGTTGGTATGCTGTTGACATTCTTCGCTTAATTTCCAGTGCCTTTCAAAGGGATTCCCAGAATTCTCCTGCAAACTTTGAGTCGATGTCCGAGACTTTTTCGGTTGGCAGGCCATGTAGCCTCCATATTTCTTTCAGGAATGCGTTTGCAACATCCTTGGCTGTAGCCGACGTTTGTAGTCCGATGAAATGTGCCATCTTTGTGAACCGATCGACTACTACCATTATCTGAGTGCATCCTTGCAACTCTGGTAGCTGTGTGATGAAGTCCACTGAGATGGATGCCCACGCTGCATAGGGTATTTGCAGTGGCTGCAATAGTCTGTACTTTGCGTGTCTAGGCGATTTGTTATGTTGGCATTCATCGCAGGATCGTACGTAATCGTTGACCCATGCTGCAAGTCCTTTCCAGTAAAAGTCTCTCATCATTATTTCCAAAGTCTTTTCTTGTCCGAAATGTCCTGCAACCTTTGCATCGTGACATCCTTCTGCAATCTTAGTTTATAGCGCCTGACTATTTGGTACAAATAGTCTTTGCTTATAATATAGTAGATCGTCGGTTAAGGTCCAGTCTTTGGGGAAATCTTTTCCTTCGTCTCGTAATCTGATGAGTTCTTCCCTCCGTTGCCTCAACACTGCATCCGTTTCGATAGCCGACTGTATCTCGTTTAAGAATTCAGGGTTAAACTGCTTCATACATTTCTGCAGGATAATAGCATTTGACATTAGAACCTTTTCGGGTACTTCTGAAATATCGTACCAATGTTCGTTGTCCTTAGCCGATGCCTGTCGGTAGCTGATGCTATGTTCCTGTTCCTTGACGATCAAAGATCTTGTCGCTATATCGGTGCTTCCGAATCCCACGGTTCCTCGCTCCCTTTCTTCCAAGTCATCTACTTCCATCAGGTCCGAGGTGTTGACCTTTTCTACCACTAGTTGAGCTATGCGATCGCCCATTCTTATTTGGCAGTCCACATCTTTATGGTTGAAAAGTACGACTTTGAGTTCCCCGGTGTAATCAGCATCGATTACTCCTGCGCCGGTAGAGATTCCGCTGCGGACCGCTAATCCACTTCTTGGGGCAACTCTTCCATAAGTTCCTTCGGGTAGCCCCACGGCTATACCTGTTCTTATTAATGCTTGTCTATATTTTGGGACAATGTCCTCTTCTATGGCATACAGGTCATGTCCTGCTGCCATTCTTGAGCTCTTTGTTTGCAAGTATACCTTTTTGCTCAATCTCTTGACCCTAATGACGGGTTCCTTTCCACCTCTTCGAGGTTCCAGATCCCAATCCTTATCTCTATCCCAGTCCTCTCCTTCATCGCCTACCCTGGCTACTAATGATACCAAGAAATTTTCTTCTTTTAAAATTTTCTGTTCGCGATGCGTAGCTCCCTCCTCAGGACGGTACTCCGGCCGTCTGCTTAATGCGTCAGGCTTTCCGCCCTTTGTGCCTGGTCGGTATACCTGTCTCTCATACACATCTAGATGTGTACAAGAGACAGGTATAGCAATTGGCCATCTTCACGTGGATCTGTTGGAGCCGAACGAAAACATTCGACGCCCCCTCGGATCCCCTCCACCACATAACGGCTGTGCACCTGTGTGCAACGGCATATATAACTGTTCCCATCAGATAGTTCCGCTGCTCACACAATCATCCAGCAATCCAGGCATCATACGAGCATTAACTGGGAACCTCTCCCGTTTAAAACCGCNGATTTTGCACTCAGCTGCGTCCTTTCTCAATACTTTGAGAAAAGACGCAGCTGAGTGCAAAATCGCTAGCATCCGTTTCTACCACCATTTCTCTTTCTGGAAAAAAGTGGTGGAGTATGGGAGCTGTGGTGAATCGGTGCTTTAGCTCTTCGAAAGCAGTGTCCTGTTCAATTCCCCATTTAAAATTCTTATGATTTCCTTGTAATATCTCGGTTATTGGCTTGCAAATAGCCGAGAAGTTTTTTATAAATCGTCAGTTGAAGTTAGCAAACCCCTAAACACTTGTACTTCTCCAACCAACTTAGGTGCTTTCCAGACCATTATGGATTCCACCTTTCGGGTGCTCATAGACATCCCAGC
This sequence comes from Tuber brumale, assembly GCA_014065205.1. Classification (NCBI taxonomy): domain Eukaryota; kingdom Fungi; phylum Ascomycota; class Pezizomycetes; order Pezizales; family Tuberaceae; genus Tuber; species Tuber brumale. Next base: position 90,575 of record JACCEG010000078.1, on the reverse strand, counting down.
GACTGCCACCATATAGCCGCGGAATTCTACCTCTGTGGCATGGAAAGTCGATTTTTTTAGCGATACCGCTAATTGAAAGTCCAATAGACTTTGTAAAACTTTCTTAACAGCTTCGATGTGTTCCTTTTTATCCTTTGAGTAGATGAGAATATCATCAAGGTAACACACGACTCCGACGTCCAAGTATTCCTGTAGAACTTGGTTCATCATATCTTGGAAGGTTGCCGGAGCGTTGATCAATGCAAAAGGCATAACCTTATATTTATAGTGTCCGTATCTCATACGGAACGCTGTCTTCCATTCATCTCCTTCTTTTATCCTAATCAAGTGGTAGCCATCCTTAAGGTCTAACCTGGTGAAGATCTTTGCGCCGGCTACTCTATCTCTGAGTTCGGACATTAGTGGAAGGAGGTGTTTGTTGACGATAGTAATCTTATTTAGATTCCAATAATCCACAACTAGACGTAGTCTACCACCTGGTTTTGGTACGAATAATATGGGTGCGCCTGCTGGCGATTGGCTCCCTGTGATTTCTCCTTTTTTGATCATTGTTTCCAGGTATTCCCGTAACGCTTTAAGCTGTTTTTCGGATAGTGGATATATCGGTCCCCAGGGGGGAGTTTATCCTGGAATCAACTTAATTTTGTGATCGAATGTTCGTCTAGGGGCTAATTTTTCTGCCGTCTAGGCTTCAAACAAATGCTTGTAATTCCAGTATTCTTGCAGTAGTGATTTGAGTTCCACCGTGTCTTCGATGGCTCCGATTCTTCCGATGCGGCACGCATTTGGGTCCCAAGCGACGGACTCATCGTATTCGAACATATCCGCTATTCCTTCATCTTCCTCCACACAGTTTTCACAACACTTTGCGGAGAATGTCCAATTTTCTGCATCTTCAATGTGAGATACAGGGTGTTCACGATGCCACCAACCAAAAGGAATTATCATTCAATAGTGACCTGCTTTAGCCACTTCACACAACACTTCTGAAATGTGTCGATTTTTTCCTATTTCCATTTTTATAGGGAGAGTGTAACACTTCCCTCCAGAGGCGGCTGACGATCCGTCAAAGCCTAAGATATCAACTACATTGTCGCGTTCTATAGAGCGAACGTGAAGGTCTTCAACTAGGTTTTTGTTGATAAGGAACACGTTGGATCCCGAATCTAACAAGACTTTAACTTTGTATCACTTATCGTGTATATGGAGGTAAGCGATCCCCTCCGAACAGTTGTATCGGTTTGGTTTTGGAGCGCCTAGTTCCACGCGCTTGGTTCGGCTATAACTTTCTTAGTTCTTTCGTTTAGGCATCATTGGTAAGGGGTGTAGGTAACAAGATGTTTGTTACTACGCCCGCGTAGTTTCGACCATTGAGGTCTCCTCAGACAAACTAGTAACTCTTTAGCTCTAACAATCTGGGTCTACATACTAAAGCGGCGTTTCACTGATACGCTATTGCGCACGACCAGTTTTCAAGCTGGATGCCTTCTCCCCACATGCCAGACCTAGTCTCATAGCAGATTTTCAGGCAGTTATTAGCCATTTTACTCCCCTGGTGTGGGGTTACCGCATTCACTGAATCCTTTCCCTTAGGATTTTGGTTATCCATCCACCTCTCTCAGAGGGGCCTTGCGCACCAAAGCGGTACATCCCTATCCCACACTCTGGTCAGAAGGCAAGATAGTACATACGTATAATACGACTCAGACTCATGTGGTAGGTGGAACGGCCCGCGTCGGTTGTCCTCTTGTCGTGTACTGTTATCAGGTAGATCTTGCATTGCTATGTCCCAACCTCTTCAGTATAGTAACTTGCTTGCACACGGGTAGCAGGCAACCACCAGGTGATTCGAGGAACTTCGTACTGTTGACTCCCGGACTATGTGGGCATGTTAACTATCCTCTCTTTCGATCAAGACTCTCTATATATTGATTCTTGTGTTCGAGCTCGTAAGTCCCTCGTGGGGTCCCTTCACTTAGAGCCTACTTGCATTGATCCTGAAAGGAGAGACTTGCTTCGCACCGCTCTGATCATTTTTGAGTTTCGACTCCCGTAGTTGCACATGGACTACCTGATCCCCATCGTAGTTGGTACCCAATACACCCTAGCCAAAGAGGGTTCCCATTTCGATTCCAGCTCCATTAGGACACTGAATACACAAACCCCATCGCCTGCCAGTTCCCAGATTGTATTCACTCGGGCTGGGTGCTGAACAGTTGCGACTTTGCCAGCTAATTTTGGCTTGACGATAGCCGATCTTGTTCGTCAAACTTCTATTTTTATCGGTCTTGAGCTGACCGTTGCCGCCGATATATGGGCATCTCCCCAACACGTTTGATAGGTGTGGTTTTTCTTTCCACAATGTGTGCAATCTCCTTCATTCCTTCGAGTGTCTATTACACTCTGCGGGATACCAGTATGGGCTTGGGCGAAGTTTGTGTGGGTGGTCTTTGTCGCGCCTCCGAACCTCTTTCGTGGCCTTTCCGGTTCATCGTTCCCTTTTCGTTTTCGTGGTGGGGCTCCACCTCCCTTGATATAAGGTTTAGTTTCCCTTTGTCGCTTCAGTTTAGAGTCCTGTCGATCTTCTCTTTTGACCTCTTGGACTACATTGGGCTTTGACGGTTTGTCTCGCCCAATTTTCTCTCTTCCCAGAAGTCCTTCTTCTGACTGACCGCACAGCCTTAGCGCCTCCTCCCATTCTTGATCCATTGTATATTGCAGAGCTGACAATCTGCGGACAATCTGTTTTGGAAGTTTATTTTCAACTTCCTCCCTCCTGGACTCACCGGTCATGCGTGCACGAATGTTATGGTTATGCATGATCGTTAGGTAATGTTTAATGCTACCATCGTACTCGACTAGTTTCATAGCACGAAGTGCTAGTCGTTCGGCTTCCACCGGAGTGAACCGTTTGATCATATCGTGTTCAAAACGAGTCCATGTTGCTAGTTCCGGTTGCTGGGTTTCCCCTTGAAGTCCGTCCATAGCCTTCCTATAGCAAAGGGTGTAAGGAAGCACTATTTCTCCTTTTGTACGACTGAGTGCATATATAACTCGTTCCCGGGTGTTGTCCCAAATTCGTGGATTTCGCTCAAAATAGTCTATGCATTGAAGGATCCAGACATATATGTCTTGAGCGGGTTTATCCTCGAAGAATGGGGGCGGCTCTGATGGTTGCTTAATATTCAGCGCCATCGCGTTGGCAAGTGTTTCTGCCATGCCAGACTGTTCTGGTGTTTGTCCTTGCCTGCCTCGGCTAGGACCTTCTCTCTTCCTTCATCTTTCATCATCATCATCATCGTCGTCACTAGGATCTCCTGGGTTACCTCCCTGGGCACATGAGGGGAATGCATCAGCGGTTTCTCGGCCTTTGCCCTTGTCCCTGCATGTAGGTGGAGCGTAGTACTTCCCGTCATCAGTTTCTTGGACTGTGGGTAAGGGTGCGGGTCCTGCAGCTTCAGGACTTAGTGCCGCGGCTAGTATCTTATTTATGGCTGCTGTTAACCCTTTTAGGGTTTGGTTTGTCTCGATATTCTGCAGTTGTTGCTGGTCTTGAGATCTGCGAATCTCCGCTTGGCGCGTATTCTGATCTGTCCGCACTTGTCCTAGAGTACGGTTGATCTCTCTTTCGCAAGTGACACTCTGGGCGCGAAATTCGACCAATTCCGCCCGCAGACTGAGGACCATTTGTTCCAGAGTCTGGTCTCAGGCCAATGCCACTTGGCTTTCCTCCCCGAGGGTTCCATGTAACCTCGTGGTTACCTCTTCATATTCCTGTTGACGCCGTTCCTGGGTGTCAATCTTCTTTACCACTTTCCGTATCATCTCCTCCTGTATCCCCTTGACCTCACTTTCCATGCCTGCCAACTGCATCAACAAGATTGCAATATCGTTATCGTGGACAGCTTGTCCGTCGGCGATTTGCTATTGAACCTTAATTAATTTTAAGATATTATCTTGGGTGGCTCCCTACAAATGTTTGAAGGCGATGTTGGCTTGGTCGAGCAAGGTATCTATGTCTTGTCCTATTTGACCCAATGTTACCTCAAGACGCGCAGCCAATCTTGCTAAGTTTGCAGCGTGGCCTCCTGGTCGTGGTGTGGGGGCCCTTGATATAGTATGAGTGCTTACGACACTAGAGGATGGGTGAGAAGGTACATTCCCTCTCCGGAACGTAGATTCATGAGGTGTTGAAGGGAAGGGACTATGAATAGCGGAATCATCTGTCTTATCCGTCGTGTCGGGTCGGGTATCCATGGGTTCACACGCTGTTATTCTCTTCCTCGGGTCTTGCGGAATCTCCGCTATCGTGATGCTTTCCAGGTATGCTAATTGCTCTAATAGTGTAACGTTCTGCCGTTGGATCCTCTGAATGGGGAATGACAGGTCGTTATCCGTATGTCGTCGTAGTCGTATGGTGAACAGGATCCTCTTTGTTGTAATAGATTCGCCATCGTCATATCGTCTCGTCATTCAGTAGAGTAGTCTTGGGCCCAAAGGCCCATCCCCTTAAGTGTAGCAGAGTTACTTAAGTGATTGCGTGAAGAGCTAAGTACAATGTCCCATCATCCTCCTTATGTAGTCTTCCTCTTCACACCCCGTGACTCGTCCCTTTCGTCACACGAAGTGGTCATATGAGCGAAACCCATGACCTTCAAGTAAGGTCATGTGCGAAAACCACATGACCTCTGAATAGGTCATGTGCGTGAGATACATATCTTCCTGCACAGCCTCCTTGGTCTTTTGCTCTGCCCCCATGACCTCTTAATAGGTCATGTGCGTGAAAGTAAATCAATCGCAATATAACAATGAAACTCTATGACTCGTAACCATGAGTCATAGTGTGAAACCAATCTGCCTTGCCGTCTGCCTTGCTAAGTCAGTCTAGAATCGTGACATTAGCTCCTCTCTTTCCCAGGTCTGAGTCCCTTCAGTCCTCATCTTCTAGCTCTTTCATTTGAGCGCGCAACTCCTTGAGTTGCCGCTCCACCTCCTCGATCCCTTCTCGGATCCTTTGTACCTTCCGGGCATACCCCGGATCCTTCTCTTTCTTTCCGGTCGGGGACCGGATCCGTTTCCATACCCCGTTCTGCCGAGGTAGCCGCTTCCTTTCTTCTTTGTCTGCCCGATGGAGCGCGCAGTCGTCCTCGAAGCAGGTTCGCCAATCCGTTCCCTCGTTGTGGCTGACTACCAGCCCCTGGTAGTCTCGGAGGTACACGTAGTGGTCGTGCTGCCTTCTTTCTTTGTCTTTTTTGGCTGGCTGGGGTACCAGCCAGTCCCGTCTTTGTCTCCTCGATGGACGTTGCACCCGTCGTCGTAGCATACGGTCCATGAGAGTTCCTCATGGCGGGTGTGGTCTTTGGCCCTTTGGAGGGCATCGTATGCGTCGCTGGTGCTGATGCCCTAGCGGTTGTTTTTCCATTCGTCTGCAAACCGCATGTCCGCTTCCCAGTCCTCATTCTGGAGGTGGTCTAGGTCTTCGAAGCGGACCCTTCGCTTATTCTTTTCCGTTCGTGTGGTGGTAGTGGTGGTGCTTGATCGAGGGTACTTCATCATCGGAAAGGGTAGGTAGTGTAGTAGGTTTGGAGTAAAGAGGTTATGTGGTGATGAAGTCGTTTTGAATCCGTCCGTTTCATCCTTCTTATAACTTCTTCCATGGCCTACTTCTTTCCTTGTCTCTCCTTTCCTGTAGAATTGCCATCTCATTCTTCAGTCGTCGTCGTATGTTTCTTGTGTCATTAGTCGTATGATGATTCTGTTGTCCTGTGGTGTGTGTTGCTGATCATTCGTATCATTCCTTATCGTGCATAGTTCATTTGGGTGAACTCTTTTCGTCTTGTGATGCATTTTGCCGACCGTGCAAATCCTTCGTTGTCGTGCATAGCTCATCTGGATGAACCTTCGTCGTCTTGTGATGCATTTGCCGACCGTGCAAATCTTTCGTTATCGTGCATAGTTCATTTGGATGAACTCTCTTCGTCTTGTGATGCATTTGCCGACCGTGCAGATCTTTCGTTGTCGTGCATAGTTCATTTGGATGAACTTTCTTCGTCTTGTGATGCATTTGCCGACCGTGCAAATCTTTCGTTGTCGTGCATAGTTCATTTGGATGAACTTTCTTCGTCTTGTGATGCATTTGCCGACCGTGTAAATCTTTCGTTGTCGTGCATAGTTCATTTGGATGAACTTTCTTCGTCTTGTGATGCATTTGCTGACCGTGCAAATCCTTCGTTGTCGTGCTCGTTGCCACAGTACATATGGGAAGTACCACCCGCGCCTCTTGTCGATGAATATCTGAAAGACCGGCCGCAACGTCTTGGTAGCTCCTCTCTTTCTCCTCCCTCTCGAGGTTCATTGTTGCTCTTGTTGCCGCAGTACATATGGGAAGTACCACCCGCGCGTCTTGTCGATGAATATCTGAAACACCGGCCGCAACGTCTTGGTAGCTCCTCTCTTTCTCCTCCCTCTCGAGGTTCGTTGTTGCTCTTGTTGCCGCAGTACATATGGGAAGTACCACCCGCGCATCTTGTCGATGAATATCTGAAAGACCGGCCACAATGTCCTGGTAGCTCCTCTCTTTTTCCTCCCTCTCGAGGTTCGTTGTTGCTCTTGTCTTCCTTCGAATACCATTCTTAAGCCGTTGTTTACGTTCCATTGAACGCTGGTATTGGTGTCGTCTTGTATCGTTCTTCTTCTTTGTCGTCTTGTCTTCCTTCGAATACCATTCTTAAGCCGTTGCTTACGTTTCATTGAACGCTGGTATCGGTGTCGTCTTGTGTCGTTATGTTTTTCTGCTCCCCTCTCCGTTCTCCTTGGTCCCTCAAGGAGAGCCATAGAAAAAAAGTATTTCGGGGTGTTTGATAGGTATATCAACGTGTTCACTTCGCTTTGCTCGTTCATCCGTTGATAAACCTATGAAGGGAGATTCAATTTCGCTTGTTAACTGCGCTCCATCGCTCTCCCTTCTAGCTCCTCTCTTCTCCAGCCAGGTCCCTCTGGCGAACCCTCGCGGTCTTTTTCGTTTTCCGGAAAAAAAAAATCTCGTTTTTGCTGATCCTTTCTTCCGTTTCTTTTCCTGTGTCTGGCCTTATCCATTGCAGGGTTCCAGATTATTGTCGTTCTTTCTGTCATTGGCCATTCGTGGTTGACGCAATCAAGTGTAACGTTCTGCCGTTGGATCCTCTGAATGGGGAATGACAGGTCGTTATCTGTATGTCGTCGTAGTCGTATGGTGAACAGGATCCTCTTTGTTGTAATAGATTCGCCATCGTCATATCGTCTTTTCGTTCTTTAGTGTAGTCTTGGGCCCGAAGGCCCATCCCCTTAAGTGTAGCAGAGTTACTTAAGTGATTGCGTGAAGAGCTAAGTACAATGTCCCATCGTCCTCCTTATGTAGTCTTCCTCTTCACGCCCCGTGACTCGTCCCTTTCGTCACGCGAAGTGGTCATATGAGCGAAACCCATGACCTTCAAGTAAGGTCATGTGCGAAAACCACATGACCTCTGAATAGGTCATGTGCGTGAGATACATATCTTCCTGCACAGCCCCCTTGGCCTCATGCACTGCCCCCATGACCTCTTAATAGGTCATGTGCGTGAAAGTAAATCAATCGCAATATAACAATGAAACTCTATGACTCGTAACCATGAGTCATAGTGCGAAACCAATCTGCCTTGCCATCTGCCTTGCTAAGTCAGTCTAGAATCGTGACAAATAGCCCTGGATGAGTGATTACTGGTACTTCGTACCAGAGTTCTCGATGTCCTTTAAAAGGTTTAAGGAATCGTATGTAAGGTATCCAACGTTTGAGATACTCTAGAGGTGTAGGTATAAAAGGGTGGGTTGGTCTGACTCTGGACTCAAAACCTGAATTTCCTGTTTTTCGAGGTTTAGGATGTACTTATAGTACATATAAAAGTGTGTTATGCCCAGGCCGAGGGGATGTCTGGCCCCCGGATGACTGTCTCGGGGTTTTCCTTTTTCTTCTCTTCCGTCTTCAAGGAACACTGGGTGCTCCAGTCGACGAAGTTTTCCGACTCTGTCGAATTCCACTCGAAATTCGAACCGTGCTGGATGCGATATATGCTATTGAATTGATCCCTCGTTGGTATCCCGAAAAGTCTTGTGAACCATGAGGGTTCAGTGATAAATTCTTCTTCAATCTCGAAGAGCTCGCTATCAAAAACTTCTTCAAATGTCTGAATATAGATGGGACAGTGAGGTGCTTCGAAAATATAATCGAAGTCTGAGGTGAGGGTGGAGTTTGAAGTGAACTCGTAGTTCATATAGTGAGCCTTGGTAACAGGAGAACTATCAATATACTGTTAGGCNGATAGTGTCAGGATGTGCTAATGCCATTCTTCAAAGAGCACATACTGGACTAGAAGCAGCACCTGTTGTTAGTGAGCATTGGACACGTCGCTTCCTCTATCGTCATCCCGAGTATTATATCAGAAAGCAGCAAACCATTGATATCGACCGGAAAAATGCTCACCAGCCAGACGATATTAGAGCCTGGTTTGAGAAATATGAGTCAGTTTGCAATCAGTATCCCATTCATCCTGGAGATATCTACAACTGCGATGAGACTGAATTTCGTATCGGCATTGGCTGTAATCAATGGATCATCACGCGAGACCCAACTCGGCAGTCTTACCTAGCAAGTTCTACCAATCGAGAACTAGTTACTGTTTGTGAAACAATAAGCGGTGATGGTATTGTACTTCCTCTGGTGATAATAGTTCCTGGTATTATTCATCAGGAACCAGGGTATACGGCAACTAGTATCCCGAATGATTACTTGGTAGGCACATCAGAGACGGGCTACAGCAACGATGATTTAAGCCTAAAGTGGCTTTTTCACTTTGATAAGTTTTCATCCCATCACACTGTTGGTATACATCGCCTTCTCCTCTTAGATGGATTTGGATCACATTGTACGAAACAGTTTCTGGACTATTGTAACAATCATCAAATTGTTGTCTTTTGTTTACCTCCACATTTAAGCCATTTGTTACAGCCATTGGATGTGGTTGTATTCCAGTCCTACAAGCATTACCATGCAGAGGCTGTAGAGGCAGCAACTCGGATAGGATGTAGTGATTTCGATAAAATTGAATTCCGGGATAAAATTGATTCAATACGACAACAAACATTCAAGAGGTCAACTATCCAATCAGCATTTCGTACTACAGGTCTTATTCCTCACAACCCCGATGTTGTTATTTCCAAACTACGTGAGGCAGTTGTAGCTCCGAGTCCTGCTTCACATCCAGTAGTATTCTCTGGAGATGAACAACCTACTACAGTTCCCCTTACAATTTCAAGCTTGAAAAAGCAAGGAGACGACCTCCTTTCAGAAGCATCAAACATGTTACCCCTCTTCCAGGAGAAACTCAAATGTGTTTTAGAAGGAGGCCTTACACAAGCACAATCAGGTGCACTAGCAATTGAACATATGGAAAATACAAGAGCTGCAGAACAAGCAAGAAACACAAGATGGAGGGCACAGAATCGCAGACAAATTCAAAAGGGAGGAATGCTTTACGCTTCTGAGGCTCGAGAAATGGTTTAGAGACGAGAGGATGCTGAGGTGGAAAAAGCAGAACTGCAGCTGAGAAGAGCTCAGAATGCAAAGAAACATGCTGATAGAGCACAACATAAGCCTTTTCTTAATGAAATAAGAGAAAGTGCAAAAGAAAAACGCATAATTCGAGCGTACAAAAAAAGGTTATCGAAACTAATAGTTTCTGGTATTAAGCAACAGGCTAGGTTGTGTGGGTTGAATAAAATGTAAAATAAAATAATTAATTAATTTTACATACAATGTTATACAAGGAAGCTAACTAGAGCTATGAAATTGGATGAAGCCAGAAATCTATGTTTAACATTATAATGAGTTTGAGCCACAAACTTGTGTTGAGCTGTCGGGCACTCAGGAGGAGTGCCCATGGTTGCGAGCAAGCGAGCAGCCAGGAGTTGTGGTGGCTAGCCACAACCTTGGCACGAGTACGCCAAATGTGAGACATTGCTCTGGTTCAGATTGCTTGGGTTGTCTGGACGGAGGGGTTAACTTATTGGATACGCGATCGTGAGTTGACGGGATTTCCGGGCGCTGGAGCGAAGCGGGGCTTGGGCTCAACCTTGTGGAAAGCAAACTTCCCCCGCTGCACCAGTATTCAATAAAGTATTATACGAAAAGATCGTGAAGAAAACTAGCTTGGAGTAACTCGTGAACGCCCTTTTTGACACTTATATGTTTTCCCTGGCATTTCAACATCTATTGCCGCGTATCTATCGCGGTGATGCCCGATATACGAATTTTGGACTCTCTAAGATCATACTCAGGTCGCAAGATTGGAGTTGCCCCTCTCCCGTGGTGTCACCACCAAAAAGCAAGCGTAGCTTCAACCCGGCGATTTGAGCACTGTTTCACCTCCTCTGCCCAGGCGACCCGCTGAGGCGAGAGTAGGCACGAAACTCAAATCAGTCGATAGACCTATCACAAAGAAGAAAAGCCAAACCCATTACAAAGAGATAAAGGAAAAACAAAAAGGCTCGCATCTACGTCGGACAAATTATCTGTGCTGTAGTGTCATCCTCTTTGCTGTGTCGGCCTGCTCTGTTGTTTGTCTTGTCCTTGTTGGTTTCTATCAATGTTGTCTGAGGATTGATATGTTCGTGTCCGATGATGCACGCAGATGGATTCTTTTATTGGTTGTGAAAGACCAAAAAATTTCACTCCTGCCTAAACGAGCGAAGCGAGGGAACATTTCCCAATCGGGAAATAGCAGAAAATTGCACTAGACTAGCTACTACCGGTAGTCCAGTGCTCGATTGCCAGAAAATAGGGATTAAAGAAATATGTGGTGAAATGTCTTCGCGTATCTGAGGGCCATACAAAAAAAGTGCCCCCTACTGTTTTCGGGCACCACACTTCTAGCCTGGGGCAAGTACTACTACTACTACTGCTACTGCTACCGGTACTTGTATGCAACTGTCTAGGCTTACGGTAGGCTGAAGCCTGCTATCGTTTAGACCAAAGTATATGTCGACCCTCAAATCCCTCCACCTAATCCAGGGCCCGCATGTCAATCCTGAATATACACGAGGAATGGCTTTAATCCGGAGAGTAGGTTCGAGGCTATAGCGATAGAATACGGTCGCGCCTAAGAGAGTGCCGAAGGTATCGCGGGGGAGGGATGGTGGGCCTTGGATAGAGTGGGAGGCTATTATCGGCGTGCGGGCAAAGATCTTTTCCTCCAGAGAAGCGGGAAGTAAAGCAGAACAGACAGTGCAAAAGGGAAAAAAATCGCTATCATAAGATACGGGTTGAGGCCAGGGCACAGTAAGATGTCCTCCTGTGGCCAACCGTAGCAAGGGCAGCAGGAGGCCCTAAGAGTACCGTACTGCTACCGGTATTTCCGGGACGCTCTGCCACCATTTGAAACCCACCGATTGCGGAGTGAGGCTGCATGGCTTCTTTCATGCTCAAATGTGCCATTAGCACTGGCAAGGGGGGAAACCATTGAATGATACATCATTGCTTACTCCGAGGGCATACATAGTAGGAGGCTAATTCATGACACCGATCCTATATTTCGGCTGAGGCGCCGATGCCATGATGATGTGGCAGTGAGCGATTGAACTACTGTCTCATCCTTCAGATCCCAACATCCGATACCGTACCGTACTGCACCAACCAGTATAGATCCCTCCAAATTACAACAGCGAACAGCCACCGGTATTATTATTGAAGCAAAAGAAAAGAAGAAAAGAATGGATACCGTACTCAGGCAGGGGCTAGGATAATTGAGCCCCACGCTAAGGGGTATTGTCCTCGAGTACAGGATTCCCCTCTCTCGATGGATTGGGGGGGTTAACCTTAAGGAAACAAGCCTCCGCTAAAACAAACAAAAGGCAAATACAAGTACCAGTACTCGAATACAGACCTTATGATACGAGGAGAGGCAACTCCGATACCCTAGCGCGAGGCTCAAATACTCCAGTTCTCACGGTGCTTCGTTCTAATGATAGAACTCCACTACCGTGCCGGTATCCCGACAGCCAACCAGTGCCCCTGTCTGCACCATTTTACCTGGTCGACATGCACTCGGGTGTAAGGGTACCGGTATTTCGCGTCCATGTTGCTCAAGCATGTTCTGAGCGAGCGCTTGTGTGACCGGACCAGACTTTTTGCCGCCACCAAAAATATTCACTAGCTATCACTCGAATTTCCTAATCTAGCTTAGTGAACATATAAATGCCACACTTTGTAATGGAGTTGGACGCGACTTTTTATCAACCCCCTAGTACAGCCGCATTCGCAAAGTTCTCTTACTCTTCCTAGTACAACACGGCCCTTTGAAAATGCTTTGCTGACCCTCTCTCCCTCATTATTCAGGAAAACAAATTGTGGTAAAATTTCACAGTATCCCTAGAGGCATATCTGAGAATCTTCAGATAAAACACTTTTCTTGTTCTCTTGCTGTTGGTTGGCACAGTTCAGGGAGTGTACGAGAACTTTACGAATGCGGCTGTACGAGTACAGTACCGAAGGTTCGGATGAGTAGGACGAACTGCCATTGGCTTGACGGATCAATCGACCACCTAGAGAGCAGGATTTGCTCTGGCCAATGAGGTGAGAGAATTCACAGACTTTTTTTCCTCCACAGAAATTAGCGTAAATGGTGGGTTCGACTACCGGTACTCAAGTACCATACATATTTCAAGTCACTGAGCCTTAAATTCGACGAGCCCGCGCCGATGTACCATACTTGTGCTACAGTGCGGGATAGGCGAGGAGGGTTGGCTTACTCCGCTGCAGTGCCGTGGGAGCCATATCCCGGATAGGCCGTGTTCTTTTGGTTAGCTAGGAATGAATTTGTTGAAGAGTCACACATACTGTACTGTACTCGAGTACCTTCGGGAAACACCTCGGGTGCTGGCATTGTTAGCACGCGGCTTTCGGCGTCAGCAAACCCCCCAACAACGGCCCAGACCACATCCGGATATCCACCCCAGCCATTAAAATTACACAAAGCCCCGTCATCTTAATACCGGTACTGTACCTCCAAAGAACAAAAGTGCCCCTAATCTCGCACAAGCTTCCGAGGAAAACGGCCTGAGCAGCGTTCAACCAACAATACCGGTGCTCAATAGATGGCCAGGAGTCATCAGCATAACTCGCCCCCCCGCATCGCACTGTAGATGGTGTTGCTGTGTGGCGCTTGATAGGATGGTAAGTTTGGTAACAGCATAAAAATGAAACCATGTCCTTTAAGCGCCCCATAAGAATATGCAGTAGCCACTCTTGCTTCTCCGAATGGGAGTTTTTCCTCCCCCACCAAACAAGCGTTTGGAGAAATAAATCCTGGTTGTCGATGAGCTTATCGTGGATTTCCCAAAGGTTGTGAATCCTTTTCTCTGTTGCAGAGCTCCTCCTTCTGTTCAACTGGCACTTGGCAAGCCACTGGGGTCGAGAATTCTCCTCCAAGCGAAGCGTTAGTACTCGTACTCGACGGCACGCCACCCAGTGAACACTATTGCGCAATCAAGCCATAGCAACAGCAACAAACAGTTTCCCCCTTTTATTTTAAGGCCCCTATCCTGCGGCTTACATAACTGAACAGTGGACTACCATCAGAGGAGCCCCATGATCTTACTGCTCGTTGCCCACCCCATGCCCTCTCCGCTTGTAGGTTTATCCGCGGCGGTCTGACTGATTGGCTGGTTGATTCATTGAGTGGTAAATGGTGCTTTTGTAGCGGTATACGGTAGTACCGGAGCTCCCACCAAGCGCCCGTCAGGGATTGTATTCTCTACACTGCCGGTACTCGAGTTCTATTTACCTGCTTGATGGTGGGTTGGTCGATCGGTTTGCCCTGGTTCGCGCCCCTTCCACTTCCGGTCTTGGTAGTGTTTCGGGCCGCCTCGCCGACAGCTCCTACTTTGGGAGAAGGATTTTCCTTTCCCGCACCCCTAGCAGCACTTCAGTGCCGCACTCTGCAGCCAGCCACTTGGCACGGCCAGAACCTTATTTAAGCCGCGGTTTTGCCATGATTGTTGTAAAATTTCTCAGCCCCGGGGCAAGCGAGATCCAGCGAGGCCGTACCCGTGCAGCCTATCATGGCATAACATCGTTCTTTATGAATCGATGAACTTGATCTGTGTTGCGGACTTTGCCTCTGCTGAGTTAATGGCGCCAACATCTGTGGAATCAGAGGAAAGTCTTGCATGGAATGTGTCTAGTCAGGTTTCAACCCAGAAACTTCCCAGAACCGCAATGACCTCCACGCCTCCCGAGAAGGATTGGATGAGATGGAAAGAGGGAAAAGAATAACTTGACTCCTCCACCCCCTATCGGACAAGGGGGCGGCAAGGACTCGGATCGGAAGACCCGGGACTAGGGGGGTTGTACGGATCTCATCTGCGCTTACTTAATACCCTTCGCCTCCAGGAATTATTACTAGTACGAGCACGGTTAGCCTCTATTTTCTTGGTCCAGCTTGGGCATCAATGGACCCCGAAATGGAAAGGTTACATTTACATTTTGACTTGCTTGCTTGTGCTTGAATCTGAAATAGGTGCTCGAGTACCGGTACCATGCTTGTATATTTTCGATTCACAATACCGAGGGTCTGTCTACCCAATTGCATTTCGCTACCGTATTCGCCCAAAGTATGGGTCCTCGACAGCTAGCAAGACCCACAGCCTAATCAAATACGGTACCGGTAGCGAAATGCGATTGGGGAGGCATGTGATGGTAGTGTAATCCCAGCAGCACGAGTGCAGTGAGTGCGAACGGGCGTACAGTACCAACAGGTACGGTACTCGAGTAGCCTGCATGCGAGAGATGTACTAGTACTCGAGTACGTGTGGACATGTTGTGTGTGCACAGCTGGGCATGTGTGAAGGGGAACTTTGGGTTACCCTCCTGTACTTTTTTTTTCTTAGTTTACTTCGCTCTCTACGAGTACCCTTTCCTTTCTTTTACAAAAAAACAATACACATCCCCTCTCTCTCCAACCGGTCGAGCAACTGAGCCATCCTTTTCACCGCCATTAATATGATACTCCGCAGGGTGAATCCGACTTTTATAGGGAGATACTCGGGTGGGGGAGCGAATCTGTAAACACCGTCGTTACGATCAATAGGCTTAGCTGCATATCAGGGACGGGCTCATTGAGAATGTTCACGGACTAACCCTGATAGAGTAAAAACTTGAACACCGTAACTTGCAATTGAAAGTGTGCTCTGTCGTTGGACTTTCCCCTCTCAGTAAGATCAGTGAATTTTTCTTTCTTTCCCCTATCTCGGAAGGGGGAAAGGGGCTATGCTTTTTTGTTGTGTTTTTTGCCTCCTTTCCAGAGAAGGGAATTTTGGACTACATGCATGCAGTCCGATTGTTCAAGTTATTACGGTGTCCGAGCACACAAGTTCCCTCCCCCTGCCACCTCCAAAATAAGCACAGCACCACATCCCTCCTAAACACCATTTGTGAGTGCGAATGTGAGCATCAACAATCGTGAAACGGGAAGGAATCCGTCAGCAAAATCAGCAAGGTGTTCGACATCGCGAAACCACTTGAGACGAGTGTGCTAAAACTATTACTCCGCGTGATGACGCAGGGATGGGGGGAGAACTAGGATTGGCCAACACCAGAGTGTTGATCGAAGAATCTCCAAAAGAGTACCGGTAAATGTCACATCAGCCCGTGGAAGAATGACCTAACATCAAATCGGTACATTTACTGATGGACAAATGGAATCGGCACCCTCAAACCCTCACCGTATAGTGTTGGTCCCCCCACTATACTTGGTGATGTTGAGAAGTAACGATTGTAGCCCTTCGTGGCCCGCGGTTCAGGAACATGATGTTTTAACCGGGATGAAATACGCATATGCCATGAGAACTCGAATAGCTAAACCTCGCATTATGATGTCCGAAATTCTCTTGAATGGCGGGGCGTGGACACTCCAAAAACTATCTCCCTCAACCCCTGCTTAAGACAAGAAGTGCCTGGCCTCACAGCAAAGGCAACTCCAAAGTCATAGTGCGGGGTTCAATTGTTCGAGCTCACGCTGGAGAAAAGTAGCATGGCTCGCCTAACCCCCCCCCCCCTCCCCCGATCGCAATAATTGGATATCTCTCAACTCCCTAATTCGTTTTAGCCCGCCCCATACACTTGCCGCTTCTCGTTTTGGAACTGCGCACGGTTTATGGCCACCCCCAGGGCACTGGTACATAATCGGTTGGAGATCCGCCTCTTTTCCTACCTTCCATTCTCTCCAGTATCTGAATTTCTCTCGTCCTCCTTGGTTCCCTTGCCTTTTTCCCGGGCCTTTTGTGTTTTCCGTCTGGCTGGCCTCGCGCTGGAGGTTTCGCTCGTTCGAACACTTACGGCTCCTCTGTCTTCGGTCTTTGCTACTGCTTTGTAGCAGATCGGTTGTTACAGTAGTCTACTGATAAATCACTGCTGCTGCTTCTGCTCTTCTTCAAGGGCCAAACCTTAAAATGTCAAACCAACCCAATGGTCACGGCCCGAGTATTAATGGTCGTCAGAATGGAGAGCCAAATGGGCATCATGATAGCCCTTCAGTGACAACGGAGAAGGTGGCTCCTTCCACCCCTACTAGTTCAGAGAGTCCACATATAGTACCGGGTAGGACTATCCGAGTCCGTCAGGGAGATAAACGCACAGTGGACTTGGATAATTATTTTGTACGTCCTCTTGGTCAGGGTTGGTAGAAATTCAATGCTAACAGGGAGAGTGCAGTCTGGACCGTTGGATCCCACAAAACATTCCAAGCTTCCGTATTTCATGCGGTTGCACGGAAGTATTCTGCCGAGCCTCGTGATGCCCATGCTTTTTGTGGCAGCTTGGGCAACCACTATCACTGTCATTAGCGAAAGGGTCCACTCACGTAAGTTTCCGTCCGATTTATTAGTTGGCGCTATGTACTGATTGTTATAGTTGCCGTTGATTCTCTCTTGTTGACCGTATTGGGTTTCGTGGTCGGTTTGTCGCTGTCGTTCAGATCATCAACAGCATATGAGAGGTATGCTGAAGGGAGAAAATTCTGGGCCCAAATGACTCTACATTCGAGAAATTTGGCAAGGATCATTTGGATTCATACGGGTGAACGCGAGGGCGAGCAGGGCATAGATGATGTTCTTGGTAAACTGTATGCACTTTTCACTACCAGCTGATTTACCTATACTAACATGATATAGCTCGGCTATCAACCTCATACTGGGGTTCTGTCAAGCAGTCAAGCATAAGCTTCGCCATGAAATTGAAGCTGATTATGCCGACCTCGAACCGCTCATCGACCATCTTGACACGTTCGCGAAACGTGCTCGCGCATCCGATAGATCTGCAACTGCCCACAACCTCGGTCTCTCCAACCGCTCGAAATTCCAAACCTGGGGAGAGAATCTTGGCCTCCCATTCTGTGAATCCAACCCCCAGAAGTCTATCAAAGTAGCCCGTAAGCAGGGGAAGCACCACGGAAACCTCCCTTTGGAGATTATGAACTACCTCTCCGCCTACTACGAGTACAGCATCAAGGGCGGCACTCTCACAAGCCCCTGCTGGCAATCTCAGGTTTCGTCTAGTCTCATGCTGATGATGGATGCCTATGGCGGTTGTGAACGCGTCCTTAGCACCCCACTCCCACTTGCGTACAATATCGCCATTTCCCAAATCACCTGGCTCTATGTCCTCGTCCTTCCTTTCCAACTCTGCGCAAAGCTCAAGTGGGCGGCTATTCCCGGAACCATTGTTGCAGCTTACATCATCCTCGGAATTGCCGCCATTGGGCGAGAAATCGAGAACCCGTTCGGCAGAGATGTTAACGATTTGGACCTCGACCGCTACTGCACAAGTCTTCAACTTGACCTCAATGTCCTCACCAGCTCCCCACCGCCGAAGGCCCAGGAATGGCTTAAGGCCCCCGCCAATGCCCCGTTATGGCCGTATAGCTTGAGCTCGTACGACAGCTGGAAGGTCCGTCCAGAAAGCGAGATCCGCAGAGCGCTCGTGCATAGGGTCGACCACCAGAGCGTTGAACTCGCAGAAATGGAGGATAGCGCTAAAAGGGTCGAGGGGAGGCACGGAGATGTTTAGATGGGTGGGTAAACTATTCATGACTACATAATGCATTGGTGTGGTTGGTATGTTTACGTGGGACGGATGGGCGGGGCGAGCTTGTGTGAAGTTATCAGTCAGCTAGTCTGGTGCATTTCTTTATTAATTTTTGCATTGCGTGGTCCTTCACCTGTAATTTTATTTTTTTTCTTCCGCATATTTGCGGGGATCTTTTGGCATGAGGTGTAATGTTGCGCACTATTTTATTAATCTGGGGATGTTGTAATGGAAGCAAAGTCGAGATGTTCAGCTCGTCCCGTCTTGTACTGTACTTGGTGAGGTGAGGTGAGGTGATTCAAATAGACTTGCTACTGTGTGGGTACAGTACAGTACAGCACAATGTTGTGCCAACTACTATCATACATCAAAGAGCGGTATTTGGCAATACAAACCACCTTATCGTAAAATTTAGTAGCCCGAACCAGGACAGTTTTAAGACAGGCCAGGTCCCTCAGATTGATGATAGGCCAGATACCTCGCCAAAACTCTCAGGAGCTCAGTTCCCCTAGTACGGTACCGGGGATTTTTGAACAGCGATAGCCCAAGCCAGTTTATTAATGACCCCCCCCCGCTTTTGCTGTATTCCAGAACACTTTGACGCCAAGGAAATGTATAATATCCTCTAACATATAAATCGCCAAATATTCATATCATACTATTCTTGGTACTATAAAAACTGAAATAAACTAACAATGTGCTTACGATATGTCGTTGGGACTTTGCCTCCCTCCTCCACCCAACTAGTAACTTAAGGCCCTCTGATTTCTTTCTGCGTGTTCTCAAAGGGGGGGGGGCTGAGAAGGAGGGTGTTTTTTTTTTTTTTTACCAGTGTTTTTCACCCCTTTTCCAATGTTACGGTGGGGAATTCTCAAGTACCAGTACTGTATGCATGTATGACACATAGCACATATGCTTCGTCTTTTTTTTAAAATTTTTTTTACGGTTACACTATCGCCATTGCCGGGTACGGCAGTTTGCCTGATATGGTGGAACGTCAGCGAAGGTTGGGTCGGGCACTCGTAGCACACACAACCACAGACCCCCCCCATTTCCCCTGGAGATTCTCGACGGATTGGAATTATGTTGAAGGTATGATATGATATGGTAAAAGAAGCAGCAGGATTTCCGCTGCTCCGCACTAGTACTTTCCGGCGTAACTCAAAACTAATGTTCCTCCAACGCCCGGCAATGCGATAGCTAGAGTACGGTACCTGTACAAATACTAGTACACTTGCACCTGGCTGCCACGTTGCCTTCACAAACTGGATCCTTGGCTAAACCGAACTACTTGCTATTACAGTAGGGAAAAAAAAGACAAGAAAAACACCAAGAGTGTGTGCTTTCGAGCTTTCAAAAACGTCCCACAAAATCCCCGGCGTTTCGCCAAGTCTGCTGTGGTCAGAGGGCACCCCCCCCCCCGCTTCCAAATTTGGTGTTACAAGTACTGTATTTCTGGCCGTGAGTTCCTGTAGCTTACTCACTTGGGGATCCCGATACCATGGCTGTGCAGACTCGCAGAGAAAAAGTCCGGTTGTTTTGGGAGTGGTGATATGCACAATAAGCTTGGGCGGTATGATAAAATCACAATACTGTACCGGTATTGGGCGCTCAAGCTCCGTCTCCCTGCCTTTCACCTTCCTAAATAGGAAGGTGAAAAGCAGGATTCAACACCACAAACACAATCTCATTATCCTGCCTGGCTACTGAACTTGGAGCTTCATAAGTGTGCTGGAATGGCATCTTCTATGATAAAGAACACCATGGCTAGCATCACACTGCTGCCTACTTTAACCTCTTTCATAGTCCTAGAATGGAGGCTCTTCCACTTTTGGTCTGAGGTTGTGGGAGAGGAGCAATGATAGTAAGAATGGGATTTTTTTGTGTTGATGGGTGATTTCCTAAAAAACCAGAAAATGCCAACTTGGTTTGGTTTTCATAAACTACAAATTTTTTTCAATTATGGCAGGATTGGATGTGGTATTTACTGTTTATTTGCTCTTTTGCAAGGGGGGTGATGAGGTTTCTTTTGTTATTTGGGTTTTTAGGCCATACCTTAGGGTCAATGCCATGAGTTTTCCTATACTTAGGTGCGAATAAACCATGGATTTAACAAAAAAAAAAAAAACTGGTATTGGGCGCTAGGACATTGCTGGCTTTTGGGATACCGGTATCTTTTGAAGTTCGCGGGGTAACGAACGGAGGATGGGGTGCAAAAACAGTACCAGTACTAGAAACATTTGACTACGGGTATTAAGTTGTGAACGAAAGGGTTTGGCAAGCCCCACGCTATTCCTATTCTGGTTGGGTTTATGAATTTTAGATGTGTGTGTATTATACTAGTACTGCACGGTTCCGGCTACCGTTGGACCCCCCCCTATTTGAGTATATGCCTCCTCCGATGCCTTTTGTGACTCAATACTCGGGGTCCTCGAAGCATTCGTAGTAGTTGAAACTCGACGATGGCGGGCGGTGGCTATATATATATGATGTTTTTCCTTACAATGGAAGAGCTTCGGTGGACGCACAATCTCATACACCCTGCTAGAGGTTGTAGATGGGCGATAGGATGTCATGGTTGATTCCGAAACTTGCGGGAGTCTAACGGATTGTTCTGGAGCTTTAATGATTTGCGGAGATTCTCCGGACGTATCATACCTTTCCTTTTTTTATCACGGGGGTGTGCGGGGGAATGGGGACACGGGTAGAGCTGCGGAGATAGGGGTTGTGATCCACGGGAGGATCAGGATATTTTTTCTGAGGTTTTATTCATGCACCAGCATTCGCCGTTAGTTTGGTTGGGGGTGTGGGAAGGTTTGTGGGAATAGGAGAATAAGGTTGCTGACCATACCTTCCCTATCGTACTTTTCCTACAAGGTGCCAAAGTTCTGAGCGAAATCCTCTCACTCTAGCGCTGCTATGTCTCTCTCCAATCAGAATACTCCCACATCCCTTGGACTCGATTCACCTCCTAAATGTTTAGTGTTTGTGGAGTATCGTCGAACCGCCTCTTTGTTTCCTTTTGTCTATCCAACTGCCATGGTTGCCCCAGGCCTTATTTGTAGGATTTCTATGTAGGATTTGGAACATTTCAATCACTTTTACTGTTGTATGCCAGTGCCAATACCCCCCGGGAGCAAAAAGAAAAAGAAAAAGAAAAAGAAAAGAGTCATAAGTACTCCACGGTATTATCGATACCAAACGCAGGGAAACCTAGCCACTTTACTGCTGTGGGGATAGAAGTTTGTCCGCCATTTGCTTGGTCTGTGGTGCTATCGGAATAACTGGGGCATTACTCTGGGCTTAGCGAGGGGTTAATTAGTAGAAGTGATGGTCTTTTTCTTTCCTTCTTTCGGACTGCCCTGGCCACCCGCCTCACCCCCTCCAATCGGCTGCGCGAGTGATCGGAGGCGGTGGTGAGAATTACCCCCATTATTTAAGGTGGCAAGGCGGGGATATAAGATAGGGTAGATGTCTGCATGTGCGCTGGATGGCTAGTGGATATGGCGTTTGGGGGGTATTATATGGCGTGTGTACAGTACATATCTTGAGCAGGGGCAAAAGAAAAAGAAAATAAGTGAGTAGATGGTCTCTCTTTCTTGGAGGTGAGGATTGTATGATAGTTCAGTCGGTTGGTTGGTTTATTAGTTGGATACCTGTAGTTGGGCCCGATGGTATGGGGAGTTGCTACCGAAGCCGGTAGCGAGGGTTTCCAAATTATTATTTAAACAAGGAAGGTTCGATACTGACTTGGCGGATAACTTGTTGGCTATTAGGAGTGGGCCAATTTAAAGTAGCCACTGGAACGACAGAATGTCAATCCCCATATAGCAGATAGCTTTTGTCATACACAATCCTCATAGGTAGTTGAGAGGGGACATATTGAGTTTGTGAGGATACTCCATAAATGGAAGGATATCAATTCCAACCTGGAGGACAAGATAGGCAGAAAACTGCTCTCGCACGAGGGGGTGGGGGCGCGGGGGGGGCAAAATCGGGCACAATGCGGTGCTGAGGATACTGTTGGAACGTGCGGATATGCGTCCCGAAAAAATCTCAAGACGCTGGCGAAAGACTGCTCGCACGGGCTGCTGGGTAGGGGTATGAGAAGGATTTAGAGTAGGACTTGAATCGGAGGACGTCGATCTGTACATATCAAATAGCGCTAGCCAAGCACTGTTCCTGAGGGTCGCGCAAATCTAGCATTTAGGAATCGTGAGATGTTACTCGAGCGGGGATGTGGCAGTTCCGGGTTGGTAGATAAAGCTGGCCCAACGCTCCTCTTGTGGGTTGCTGGGTGGGGCATAAGGAAGCTGTGAACTTGCTCCTGGAACAGGAGGATGCCAATCTCGACATGATGGACATCGCTGGTTGAGCGGTGCTTTAGAGAATACATATGAGTGTTGTGAAGGTTTTATCGGGACCGGGAGGCCCCGTTCTACAATTAGTCGAGTGCGATAAATCAATTGCAATTTCCCAGATGAGCCAACGGGCCCCCTTATAAAGGAACCCGGAGGTATTGATATCATCTACCAGAGGTCCAAACACCTCCCCACCATACCTGATGTAAAACCATTTGTCCCGGGAGTAAAGAATGAATATTGTGGCTGACAACTCTCTCGTTCGATTGTCCCTTCTTTCTTTCCCCCTAACATTCCCACTCGCCTACCTGTTTTATGGAGAGCTCTCATCTACCGGTCATGGAAGTGACCCGTCCTTGGTTACAACATTATACACTAATCATAAAAGGACCGCAGAAACAGCTGCCCTTCTCGCCGTCATATCACGTCACTCGTACTGCTGGAATATGCTGATATGATAGCATAATTGGGCTAGCCTTGTAGAGCTCGGAGGCTTCACCGCAAAGCTAGTTATTTTAGTGTTCTGAGCTCTGGGACTCCGGATAATGGCGCCCTGTGCACGCTGTACCCATTATCTTTTTCCGTCAATGACTCTGATTATCGCATAAGTTTGACGGCCATGTCAAAAAAAATGGCAAGACTTTTGTGTAAATTTGCGTGCAAAAGCGATATGGGTCTCTCCTTTGTTTTTCAATACTGCACTCAGGGTGGTTGGTTATTGCTCCCCTCTTTATTTTTCTTTAGCTTTCTATTGGTTGTTCCTCTTTCACATTTATACCTCTATAAACCATTCTTTCTGGTTGAAACCCCTTTTTTTTCCATGGGAAATGGAAAAGGTCGCCCGCACGGTAAGTTTAGCGTAAAATCATTGCTTTTCCATCGCATATTGTATTTCCCTGCATTTTAGGCCTCCGGCTGACTGCTTATCGTGGAATGTCTCCATATCTAGGGTCTTATCTTGAGAAGCCAACTTCTAAGTTAGTGGGAGAAGGATAAACTGGGAATTTGCTTCGGAGACTTCTATCTTACAATTCCATCACTACAGCTCTTGTGTGGGCGATACCTCGCTAGCACGGAAGGCAAAAGTTTGATTGCTTCCTTCGTTGAATCGACACTCTCTATAGAACGGAAGTAGAGGGAAAAGCGGTGAGAGTGGGATCACCGTGGGTCAAGCATAGTTGGGTGTGAGGGGTGATGGGCCGGGCGATCGGAGCTGATGCAGATCTAGCACTGAACAGGAGATATATATATTTCACAAATAGCCAAAATCTCTATATCCATCCCAAACGCTCCAAAATAAGGGTTATAATTGAACCCCAAACCCAATGCCCCGAGCAGAACGGCATCGCGTGGAAAAACAGCAGACTAAGCCACAACACTTGATACCGGATGTCCAATGGTATGATATCATAACAAAAGCAACACTACTGCGCTATACATAACGGGACATGGTGGGAAAACAACTAGCATAGCCCCATGCCCCATAGGTAATTGAACCGTTTCAAGTATCATATGACATCATATGATATGATAGGACTGGGAACCATGAGGGCGGCCTTAGGATGCATGGGGGTGGGGTAAGGGCTTAACCTGTGGCGTTCTACTACTTTGACTTGAGCTCCGCCTGCATTAGCAGCATTCAGGCATAAGCTAACTTATGAGTTACTACACCCAGCGAGGGGGAGCCAAAAAGCCCCACAGTGAGCATCCGAGTAGATATGTTCTAGTGAAGCGGGTCTGTAAACATTGATTACTATTTAGTAGCGCTAGAATCTCCTCCGGCCATGCTAGGAGGGAGATTTCGAATATCAGTGCAAGCAATGAAGAATGGAAAAGACTTGAAACCGTCGTGTGTTTCAAGGGGGTCACGCACACCCGTGCCCTGACAAGTATATACAGAGGTATGATGAAGGTACTATATTGAGGCGATTCTGTGCAAAGGTTTTGCTTTTTTGAGGGTATATTTCTCTGGTAATAGGTATCTGAAAGGTTTTTTCGGTAACAGCATGGTGTTGAAAAGGCTCACTCGATATAAGACTAAGTTCAGCACTGCTATTACTGAGGTTCTGTACCAGGGTGCACACCATGTTTCCACAGCAACAGGGTGGCAAAACTGGCTGCTGATGTGATTTTTTTTTCATGTATCATACTTCTTAAACACTTATATATAGAGTATTAGGACCAAGTTAGTAATCTTCGTACTGCGCGACTTTGATAAGGCCTTTAGCATACCAAAGAATCTTGATAGCATTGCAGGAAGTTGGATAGTTCTGACTTTAAATTTTCTGGACTTTGGTTGTCAAGCCTGGACTCTAAGTCCAAATCCTGGTCTTATCCAGGCGTACCAAACAGGGCCCAAAGCCCTTCCGGTCTTCGCTATCGTGAGCTATCACTCTTTTCAAACGTTTCCAAGGTATTGAAAGTGGAAATGACTAAGGCGGGGGTTGCACGGCGTTCGGAGAAAAGGGAGTAAAGAACAAGGGAATAATTTTTGTGAGGAGCGGAGAAGTTTTTCAGTTGCTCAGTGAGGTGAGAGGAGATTAGAGGTAAAAGTACGAAAAGAGGAAAGTACATAGAAAGAATTTTTTTTCCATGCCAGCACAGGGAGCTGACGTCTCCTGGTACGTATGTGCTTGCGCGTGGGGGAATGGCTCATACAAAGCGGGAAATTCAGAGGGTGGTATGACCGGAGTAGGGGAGTTGAAGGCGATAAGGCAGTCTTGCTTTGTTATGGAGATTTAGAGGTCGGAAAGACATTTATCAGGTAATAAGAATTATTCTCGGGGGAGAGAAGAAAGAAAACCGGTTCTGACAAGCTCCAACCCAGTTCGCTGGCAGTGGACAGGCTATGCGATCGGGCCAGAGGACAAAACACCACAGTTACGTGCTTTCACATCGATTTCGCGGCTCGAAAGGAGCAGTCCGCTGCGAACATGCTGCGTTCCATGCTTAAACAGATCGTTAGCGGAATGGAAGCAATTCTGGAGGAAATATCACGGCCAGAAAAAGGCCAGAAAAAGGCTATTGGTGGACAGGGAGCGCAGCTTCCTGATATCGTGAAGATGCTACAGACCACCGCTTCCTCACAGCGCATATTAATCGATGCGCTAGGTGAATGTGGGCCGATGCAACGAGTCAAGATCCTCAATTCGCTACAACGAATCCTCGGCCAGTCCCATGGCACTCGAATGTTCATGACCGGGGGACCACATATCTAGACCGGGGTTGAGAGGGCTTTCTAGTCGAGTGATTAGTGTACCTGTAGGTCCCAGCAAGTGGGACGTCATCACATATCTCCATGTTGGACTAGGCGAGGACCAAACACCGGATTCCATTAACGAAAGTCTAGAGGCAGATATTTTGGAGAAGATTCCGGAAAATATATCGGCAATGTACGTAGGGACAATGATACAAAGAATCCCGCTCTACATTATCCGCTAAGAGATATACCCAGGTTCCTACTGATTTCTTTAACTATCGATGCAATTTTATAAGAATCGACAATCCATCGAAGGCGGGAGAGGCTTAGCAAAATGTCAGATAGATTGGGGTTAGGGGATGCTTATAGTGCAATGATAGAACGGATGAGGGCACAGGGTGGGGACAAATTTAGACTTGGAATGGCGGCTTTGTTGTGGATCAGTCATACGCAAAGACCGCTGCGGGTGGATGGGCTTTGCCATGCCCTCGTAGTCGAGCAAGGCTCCACGGATTTCAATACTAAGAATATCCTTCAATTTCGACTCTGGTGACCTGCTGTCAAAGGCTTATCAGTGCGGATAGGGAGGGATCAACTGTGCGACTGATCCACTTTACTCTACTAGAGTTTCTTTCCGCTCATCCCCACATTTTCAGTAGACCTCACTCAACTTTTGCAAAAATCTGCTTGACCTTTCCAAATTCCCAACACGTCAAGCCACTTTCAGCCAGTCCTGTTCCCGGCACCCGGAACACGCCTTTCTAGAATATTGCTCCATACACTGGAGAGTACATACGAAGAGGGAGCTCTCGGACTGCTCAAGGGCACTTGCGATGGAGCTGTTTGAGGATTATGATGGCCACGTATCCACTAAATCGCTTTTACGACAAATAAAGCATTTGTATCTTATGGATTCTGCTATCCGTTCTCCGTTCAGCGGAATACACTGCGCATCGTTCTTGGGAATTGATGAGCTTGTATCTGATTTGATCGGGATGGGATGTTATGATATCAGTGAAGGAGATTTCTCAAGTGAGCGTACACCACTTGCATGGGTAGCTCATAATGGACATGGCGGGGTGGTGAAAATACTACTCGAGAGGGAAGAGATCAGCCGGGATAAGCCAGATAATTACGGCATGACACCGCTCTCTCTCACTACTGCTATGGGGCACAAGGGCGTGGTAGCGCTGTTACAGTCTCACAGGCGGTAACCGCCTCCGCCTCTTGAGGCCTAGTAGACACCACTCGTCAAACTTATAGCCATTCCTTCCCTCCCAGAGTATGTCGATCACAGAAGTTGTCATTGTACACCGTCCATTGCATTCGGGGGAAATCCTAGCGATAGGAATGCACATATCTGTCACAATACCCTCTGGAACTTCCTTAGTGATTGACTTTCATAGTCGCGTGAGGATTTATGAGCTTCTCATCACGAAGCACAGGGGTGTTTGATTCATGGGCGGATATATTTCTATTGTTGTGACAAAGTCCAGTTTACAACCTACAGTTTTTTATCCTATCATAATAATATTTTTATGTAATTCTTTTTCTAGGTATAAGTTCTTGCCTTTGCGTGTTTTTTGATTTTTTCCTGTACAGCTTCTTCCTTCCTTCCCCCCCCCCCCCTCAGAATGATAGATAAACTGTATATATAGTGTCATTTAGATAGGAGAGTAGTGTGCAATAATGAAAGGATTCTCGAGGCGATTGTGAACCACTATGTAAAAGTCGTGTCTACGATAGGGAGCCAATTACGGTAAATGATATGACTTCATGAATAGTATGATATCATGCTTAGTAGATACCTACTAGCCACCCCCGCTGCAGACGTGGGTATGGAGGGATAGGGGGAAGCTAACAGGCTGGCTTTTCATGTTGCTCACACGTCCCCCCGATCAATTTATAAATAATATGAAACATGCCAACGGAAAAAGTATCAAGAAGATATACCGTAGGAGGAATTCAGAGACTACGAGACCCTCCCGGCAGTCGCGGCGTGAATGTTGCCGAGTTCCCAACTCCCCAATAGTTCGCCTTGCGAGGTCTGTGGGAAGGAATATCCCGGGATGGCGTGCCAAACCGCTACCTTCCAATAGCACTGCTCTCTCCTAATTGCGGCAAGGGAGGATCAAGGGAAAGAAAGAAGGAGCGGTTCAATTCCCATTGGGAATGCCCTCACCCAGGTTCAAAAAACAGTGACCTGAGAGATTACAGCGCCGTACAGTTTCATATATAGTGAATTGGAGGGGGAGGGGAGTTGTATGAGGGGCGCTTCCGCCACTGGGTGCAGTTATCTATTAAAAGTAGGCTCGGCGCCACGTATCGAGGTTGTTTTCTCAGGGGTTTTCAAACCGAGTGATATCCTGTGAATGGGTTGCCCAGAGCAAGCTGAAATAAAATCCTCAAGGGACCTTTACAAAAAGTTACATCATGGAGAGTGATTTCCGATGTTTGAAGAGATGTCAGATGTTGCTTTGCTACCGCGCTCTAAGTTAGCGGTCATGTAAGGCCTGGGTGAAATACGGGTGTAAGCTACATGCTTCGGAGTGGAATATGGGGTGGGAAATTTCTTCCATGCCGGTTTTGAAGACTATCAGGGTTGAAATCCACGATAGTATTACTACCTATCCTATTTGTGGTTTTCGCCAGGAGTTGACTCTACAATATCGGCCACCTGAGCTGCTGTAGTTTATCTATAGATCGATGAGTGGTTAGGCTTGTTCCACCGCTGGTACTTGGAGGCTCGCAGATGGCCGTTTGCGGGGTATGGTGTGACACATTTCGGCTCAACGACACTTTCAATTTGTATGTGAATTTAAGAATTACGAACCTCTACCAAACATTTTCTAATGCTTTAAATGTCCTTCTGGCTTTCTCACATATTGTTTTAAGTCTTTGAAAATAAGTCTTCCATTTTCTTTCTCCTCTTTTACAACTTTTATTTTCATGTGGTGGGGCTTTGGTTTGGGTTACGCTGGAAAGTGTTGTTGAGCCGAATGAGTCGTTGAGCTGTCGGGCACTCCCTTGACAGCGCTGCCATCTTTGATGGTCGCTAGCGAACTTCGAAGTGGGGGGAACCTTGACACGGTTAGTAGGCACAAGAATGATAACCGTATCTGCAATGCTACTTTGGGGCTAGCCTGCCCCAGCCTTACTTTACCTAAACCCCGCTCTGCTCTAGCTCCCCAAGAGTATCATCAACAAACCATATTCAATAACTCCTCCATATCAGTGGAAGCAGCAAACAGCAGAACATGTCTCAATATACCACTAATGATAGTAACTACTCCAATAATACGAACTCTTTTAATGTGTCGAATAACTATACTGTTGCTGATGATCGGTCTCAACTCCTAAACTGGCTATCACCACTGGAACCCAGGTTACGACATCGGGCCGTCCAAGAGCATCGTGTTGGCGGCGTGGGGGAATGGTTCATAGAAAGCGAGAAATTCAGAGGGTGGTATGACCGGAATAGGGAAGGTGGTAGCGATAAGGCAGTCTTGTTTTGTTATGGAGATCCGGGGGTCGGCAAGACATTTATCAGGTACCAAGGATTATTCTCGGGGGAGACAAGAAAAAAAACCAGTGCTAACAAGCTCCAATGTCAGTTCACTGGTAGTGGACAGGTTATGCGATCGGGTCAGAGGACAAAACACCATCGTAACGTGCTTTTACTTCGACTTCGCGGCTCGAAAGGAGCAGTCCCCAACGAACATGCTGGGCTCTTTACTCAAACAGATCGTTAGCGGAATGGAAACGATTCCGGAGGAAATATCGCGGCCATTTCAGGACCAGAAAAAGGCAATTGGTGGACGGGGACCACAACTCCCTGATATCGTGAAGACGCTACAGACCATCACTATCTCGCGGCGCATATTTATTTGCGTCGATGCACTAGACGAATGTGCTCCTGTGCAAAGATTCAAGATCCTCGATTCACTGCGGCAAATCCTGGAAAAGTCCCCGAGTACTCGAATATTCCTGACTGGGAGGCCCCATGTTCAAGCCGAGATCGAAAAGCGCCTTTCTGGACAAGTGGTGAGTGTATCTGTAGGTCCCAGTAAAGGGGACATCATTAGATACCTCCATGCTAGACTAGGCGAGGACGAAACGCCAGATGCAATGGATGAGAGTCTGGAGGCGGACATTCTAGAGAAGATTCCGGAGAGTATATCGGAAATGTACGTAGAGACAATGATACTGAGAACTCAACCCCACCTTGTCCGCTAATATGTATCCCTAGGTTCCTATTGGTTTCTTTAAATATCGACGCAATCTTACAAGAATCGACAAATCCATCGGAGACGAGAACGGCTTAGCAAAATCACAGATGGATTGGGATTGGGAGATGCTTATGGTGCAACAATTGAACGGATAAAGGCCCAGGGTGGGGACAAATCGAGACTCGGAATGGCGGCTTTATTGTGGATCAGTCACGCGGAAAGGCCGTTGCAAGCGAATGAGCTCTGCCATGCCCTAGCAGTCGAGCTAGGCTCTACGGATTTCAATACTAAGAATATCCCTTCGATGTCGACATTGGTGAGCTCCTGTCAAGGGCTTATCACTGTGGATAAGGAGGCATCAACTGTGCGACTAATCCACTTTACTCTACAAGAGTATCTCTCCGCTCATGCCCATATTTTCAGTAGACCTCATTCAACAATTGCAGAAATATGCTTGACCTTCCTGAATTCCCAACATGTCAAGGCGCTTTCAGCGGCTCCGTTTCCAAGTACCCATAGCACACCTTTTCTAGAATATTGTTCCGTATACTGGGGAGTGCATGCGAAGAGGGAGCTCTCGGACTGCGCAAGATTACTTGCGCTGGAGCTGTTTCAGGAGTATGACGGCCACATATCCACCAAATTTCTTTTAAAAGCGAAGAATTTTTATATTTGGAATTTGGCTACCTGTTCCCCGTTTAGCGGACTGCACTGCGCATCATTCTTCGGAATTGTTGAGCTTGTATCTGCTTTAATCGAGGTGGAACGCTATGACATCAATGAAGGAGATTTCTCAGGCCGTACACCACTTGCATGGGCTTCTTATAATGGACATGATGGGGTAGCGAAAATACTACTCGAGAGAGAAGAGATTCACCCCGATAAGCCAGATGGTGACGGCCGAACACCCCTCTTCTTTGCCGCTCTGTCCGGAGATGTGGGAGTGGTAAAAACACTACTTAGGCGGGGAGAGGTCAACCCCGACAAGCCGGATAATGGCGGCCAGACACCGCTTTCGTGTGCCGCTGTGTTTGGGCATGAGGGAGTGGTGAAAATATTACTCGACCAGGATGAGGTCAACCCTGACAGGTCAGGTTGTGACGGCAAAACACCGCTCTCGGCTGCCGCTTTGTGTGGACGTGAAGGAGTGGTGAAAATACTACTCAACCGGGAGGTCAACCCCGATAAGCCAGATAATGATGGCAGAACACCGCTCTCGCTTGCCGCTTCGCATGGACATGAAGGAGTGGTGGGTATACTACTCGGGCGGGAAGAGGTCAACCCTGACAAGCCAGATAACCACGGCCGAACACCGCTTTCGTATGCCGTTTTGTCTAGAAATGAGGGAGTGGTGAAAATACTACTCGGGCGGGATGAGATCAACCCCAACCAGCCAGATAATGACGGCAGAACACCGCTCTCGTTTGCCGCTTCCGTTGGACGTGAAGGAGTGGTGAAAATACTACTCGGGGAGGAGGTCATCCCCGACAAGCCAGATAATGACGGCCGGACACCGCTCTGGTATGCCGCTCGTAGTGCACCTGAGGAAGTGATGAAAATACTACTCGGGCGGGAGGCAGTCAACCCTGACAAGCTAGATAATTAAGGCACAACACCCCTCTCGCTCCCTATGGGCCGCAAGATTATGGTAGCCCTGTTGCAGTCTCGCGGGCGGTAACCCCCAGCGCCATTTGAGGGCTAACGCCACATCGTGAAACCCATCGCCATTACTTCCCTCCCAGACTATGTCGCTCACAGAAGTTGTCATTGTACACCGTCCATTGCATTCGAGGAAATTTCTAGGGATGGGAATGCATATATCTGTCATCATAGCCTCATGAGCCTCCTTAGTGATTTTCTCTCATAGTCGAGTGAGGATTTATGAGTTTCTCGTTACGAGGGACAGAAGTGTTTAGCGCATGGGCTGAAATAGTTCCCTTGTTGTGACAAAGTCCAGTTTATAACCTACAGTTTTTCATCCTATCATAATAATACTATTATTTAAATTCTCTCTAGCTATAAGTTCTTGCCTATGCGTGTTTTTTTCTTGTTTCCTTGTCCAACTTCTTCCTTTCTCTCCCCCGCCTCCCCGAACGATAGATAAATTGTATATAGAGTGCTGTTTAGATGGGAGGAGAGTAGTGTGCAATAATGGAAGGATTCTCGTGGCGATAGTGAACCACTATGTAAAGGCCGTGCCTACCATATGGGATAGTTACAGTAATCGATATGACTTCATGAATAGTATGATATCATGCTTAGTAAATATCTACTAGCCACACCCGCTGCAGACGTGTCTGGATGGAGGGTTGTGGGGAGCTAACAGGCTTGCTTTTCATGTTACTCATGAGTCTCACACGTCCCGCGATCAATTTGATTTACATGAGACATGCCAATGGAAAACCCACCAGGGAGATATGCTGTAACTTAGTAAGTATTCGGAGGCTACAAGACTCTCCCAATAGATCCCATTTGAATACCGCCGAATGTCCAACAACCCCGTAGTATGTATGCCTTGTGAGGTCGGCGGGAAGGAACATTTCGAGACGGGTTGCCGAAAACTTATTCAGCAATAATTGAGCTCTTGCCTGATGATTACGAGAAAAGCATCCAATGAGAAGCAAGAGGAAGTCCTTCGGTTCCCATTGGCGATGCCCTCATCCAAGTTGAAAATAGAGGGATCAAAGAACTCACAGCGCCGTAGAGTCCTATATCAAGTGAATTTTGGTACGGGGTGGGTACATTGGATGAGGGTTGCTTCCACCTTTTATACAATACGAGACTGTACAGTACCAGTTAAAACCTGACTCTCGGACCTCAACCACAAAAGCATTATTTTTGCATTTTCCAACTAGCTAGGAAGGTTAAGTTTGTCCTCGGTAGCTCAGAAAACATTTCTGGTTCTCCAATGACCTTTGTAGCATGTTTTACATGCAAAAAACTGAAAATCTGTAAAATCTACTTTTGGGTATCATAAATAGCCAATTCCTCTTAACGACCTGGAGAACAAATAATAGTTGATTCTTAAATATGATAGTTGTGTTATTTAAATTTAAAGTGGCTAGATTTGCTGCTTTTGCTGCAGGAAATGTTAACATAAAAGTGGCCATATCTCAAAACATTTTTCTTTGGGTTGCTGTCGTTGCAACACATTTTCCCACTTTTATCAAAAAAGACCAGGAGTCAGGTTTTAATTGGTACAGTCTCATATGATATTAGTTGGATTGATATTGTGCTGCTCTATGATATGATAGACTTGTGTAGATTGAGCTCAAGGCGTGCGGTTAGCACACATGTGGTTAGGGCAGTTATCCATCAAGACCGCCCCTTGTATCGATTGCTGTATTCTCATTAGTCCTTCAAACTTCACACCGAGTGATTTACCATGAATGGATTTCATAGAACATGCCCGATCGTGGCCAGGCCTCGGCTCGGGCCAAGTTGGGGGGGTGATTTGCGATATGGTAGTAAGGTGGGGGAATTTGCTGCGGTGCTTTTATAATAAGTTAGTTGCAATGTCAGCCATGCTGTGTTTCCCTTTGCTCGCAAGCGCTTATTATATCATATCATCCAGGCCCAAGTTTGCCGAGGGTGGCCCCCTTTTCCGGTGGCCCAATT
Organism: Tuber brumale; assembly: GCA_014065205.1. Lineage (NCBI taxonomy): Eukaryota > Fungi > Ascomycota > Pezizomycetes > Pezizales > Tuberaceae > Tuber > Tuber brumale. The sequence goes on along the minus strand of JACCEG010000078.1, from coordinate 57,020 downwards.
GGCCTCGAGGAGCGTGGAAGAGATATCGGGTTGAGATATGCATTACATGCCTTGGGGGCGGAACATTGGGTGGGCACAACAGGAGAACCCACCGCATGCCTCTCGTGAAGATTATTACAGCTCCTTGACTTAATAATTCGTCATCACGCGGGCTGTCTAGGGGGTCTTGCGGTTTACCTAGAATACCGGAATTTTCGAGAGAGAAAACTTCGGCTTTCATTCCCATCTGGTGTGGTCTGTATATGATGGGAGAGCCCCTGTCATAACATTATTGAACAGGAAAGCCTTGCACTGTACATCTACAGACTGTACTATCACCACCGGGGATGTTTGCGATTTCCACCAAGAATTGGGTTCACAGTATCAACCACCTAGATTGCTGCAGTTCTTGTATATAGATCTACGAGTAGTGAAGCTTGCTTCACCGGTGATACTTGAAGGCCCGTTGATGGTCGTTTGTAGAGCACTTAGGTGCTCTACAACGCGAGACTTGCATGATGGGCTAGGGCTCGGATTCGCGTACATGTTGCGCCTCACACAGAAGGCAAAAGTATGATACGCAATTCTTCATGATAGTTCCCATTGATAATAATAATAATAAAATACAAATTCAGAGAAACCAATGGAACCAACACACCAAGCCCTCCCACCCACTCCCCCAGCCCTCTTCAGCACCCTGTCTCCGTCTTAGTCCTCTCTTTGCTGAGTAAGCTGTGGGGGGGGGGGTCCCGCCTTTCGTTGTTGTACCAAGAGCATTACCGCTTCTTGCAGAATGTCGAGTTTAATCGCTTCGCGTTCGTCGTGGGGGGATTGTTCAACTTTTGTTTCTGCATATTGACTCTCCTTTCGCTTCCGTCATGAATCGACAATTTGTATTAACGTAGGCATACATGGGGTTGCTACTGTCGTGATAGGAATCCAGCGCCCCTTCAACATTGCTGTATAAAATATTAGCCCAAGTTTGTAACCTTAGAACAGCACAATTCAGATAAGCCACCCAACACACAAAATGTTCTAGAAGCCATTGGGAGAAAATCAAAAAAAAAATAAAAAGGGGTTGTTGGAGATGTTTCGTGTGGTCGGGGGTGTGAGAACGAGAAGAGGGTATGTTTTCAAGTTTAGGAGAGCACTCCTCCATTTATTGTCCTTGCCATTACGTGCCTACTACTATGACAAACAACTACACGAACAGGAATGTCAGTGATCACGTTATTTTCTTTCAGGCTGCAGCCGGAAGCATAACCACCATCCTGCCCACTGAGAGTATTCAAGTTACTAACCATAAATTTAGGTCCAAAACTGTGTTGAAAACAGGGAGTAAGCTAGTGGTAGCGGCAAGCCAAAAACTGCTAGATCTACCTTCATAGTCAGAGTCGAAGGTTCACGTTTTGAGCATGTGCTGCAAGGTCTGTTTTTGACCTTCGATTGCTGGTTGGAATACTTTCTTTACAATCGCACACCATCTCTGGGCCACGCAATCGCTTACACCATCCTACAACAAATTTTATTGGATAAACCTTTGCCATACTTTTTTTCCCTTCTTCTTTGTCCAAGTACTCAAGTACGTAAAATGAGGCCCGGCTCACACGAAAAAGTAAACGAAAGCGGTCCTTGGAAATAATGGTCAGCTATGATATTATAATTATTATATTTACATTAATACATATTGATTTGCTATTTGTCAGTCTCTACCTAAAATAGTATTTGTAAAGGATGCTTTATTATACCTTCGTTTGAGCAAAATGCAGCTCCATGGCCGAGGGACTCCCTTGGAGCTAGATAGAGGATATTTAGTAGGGCTACCAAAAGCGCTTCGCACAGGTCTTCAATATCGACTCTGAGGAGCTTACGATCTAGGTCGTCCTATAACAAAGCATGCTTTGCCTATAGTGCATGTAGTTGTGCCGATATGTAGTTTAGTGATTTCACTTTTGTAGTGCGAGATCTTTGGGTATGCTGACTGACCGTAACCTTAGTGGGTATTGGATACTGGGTATGATTTTTCATGAGGGTTCTTTCACTCCATATGCCATTTGATATAAGTCAGGGCATAGGCTTTAGGGATCATGGAGTATCAGGATATGATAAGGTATTGGTGGATAGAACCAGGATGAGGTCAGTTCCGGTTTCATGGTTGTGAGTAAGTCATTATAGCAGAGGTCCAGGAATGGTAAAACTTCTAATAATTCTGTGAGTTGAGTGAACACAAGTTGCTTAAGCCTTATTCGAGGCATTGGGTATGATCCGTCGTATGTGATCTTGCAGACGACAATATCCAAATGTGTATATTCGGCATGATCAAAACTAGACCGTAGCTTGAATAGTAGAAAAAAGAAACAAAACACCAGGCAGGACAATCCTGAACTGTGGTCACAACGTCATCGGCTCCGCATATGGTATCCTCAGAGCTATTTCCACTGTCAGTTTACATTGATTAATTCTATTGGTCAATTTATTCTTAGTGCAACACTAGATCAAGATGAAAACTGTCAATGTAAAGCCGCAGGTATTAACTTTGAATACCTTCAGTGGTGAAAATACTACTCGCGCGGGAAGAGGTTAACCCTGGAAAGCCAGATAATTGTGGCCACATATACATTGAAATTTTTCAATTAAACCCCCAGAAACCTATTCGTCATTTCCTGATTTTTTCGACTGGAGGTTGTATAAGAGGAGCAAGCCTTGCCAATATTATGGAAAACCGGTGGGGGGTACCTCTAGGTTATATAATACGATTCATGGCAAAAGATAACCTTGTAAGCTTTCACATTGTAAGAGACAATAAAATATTTACCGGCACGGTACTCAAGCACATGGTCCCCCCAGTCTTCTTATTACTCAGAGAATGCCAAAGTATTGTAAAAAACCCCCAAGAAATCAACAATTACTTGAGACACATGGATGTTGTGAATTTTCTCCCGCAATTCTGGGGGGATTTTTGGCTCCATAGACCACCAATAACATACCCCTTTTAAGCAATGTCAGATTGAGGTACTTCTGTGCAAAGGTTTGCACAGGTTGAGGGTATATTTCACTATTAATGGGTATCCGGAGGGCTTTTTGGGTAATAGCATGGTATTGAAAAGGTTCGCTCGATATAAGACTAAGTCCGGCACTGCTATTACTAAGGTTCGGCACAAGGATACACACCATATTTCCACAGCGGTAGGGTGGCAAAACTGGCTGCTGACATGAGTTTTTTAACGGAGACTGATATGTGGGCCGCAGTTATGCTGCTTATTGCGAAAAAGTGGTTAAAAGTCATTTCTACATGTTAGGGTCAGGGTTGTCCTTTATCCAGATGGCTAATGATATCTGTAAGCCGATAAGATGGGGGTAGCTGAAATGAGTGGCCATCCAACATGGTGTGTTACACATTGGTAGAAATTGAAGTGCCTAATTTTGATAATAATAATATGATAAAAACGAAAATTAAAGAAACAGGCGAAGCCAAACCCACTCTCCCGCCCCGCCCCCCACCAGCACGGCAGCCCCCCAGTCCCCCTACCCCTCACCCCCGCAGAATTCCAGCTACCCACCGGCCCAACCCTTTCCAGTGCCCTCCGGGCTTATGCCTTGAAAGGTCGAGTTAGTTGGGCGGGGGTGGAGACCGGCTTGGGCTCCGCCTGGAGTCGCCGCAACCTTCCTTCGAGCATTTCCACTCTTAACCCGTCACCCTTGGCACGGACTGAATCTCGGATCTTTCTTTCCGGGGCGGTAACTTCTGCATGGCGGAGCTCCTCCTTACGCTTTAAGCGCGAGTCCCTGATTTGGATTATTGATGGGATCCACGGGGCTGCTGTAGTGGTAATCGGTACCCAGTGCCTCTTCAAATTTTCTATGTAGAGTATTAAGACCAAGTTACTAATCTTCGCACTGCACAACCCTGATAAGGCCTCCACTATACGAAAAACTTTTGATGTCTTATCCTGGCATACCAACCAGGGCATGAAGCTCTTACTGTCTTCGTCATCTCGAACTATCACTTGTTTCAAAGATTTCCAAGGTGTCGAAAACGGAAATTATTAAGGCGGGAGTTGCACGGCGTTGAGAGGAAAAGGGCACAGACGGGAAAATAATTTTGTGGGGAGGCGAGGGGTTTTTCGGTTTCTCGGTGGGGTGGGGGGGAGGTGGGGGGAGGGACATTTTTTCATACCAGCATTGGGAGTTGACGTGTCCTGGTATGATAAGTATGTGTTTGCGGTGTATCTCCAACACAAGATCCATTAGGATCCATTATCAACCGCCTTACTTCTGGCTACTGGGACTCCAGAAATTCGACTTTATTTCACTTCCAGATCACGACAAGGAAGTATCAAGGGAAAGAAAGAAGGTGCCTTCCAATCCCCACTGGGAATGTTCTCATCCAAGTTAAAAACGAGGGACCAAAGAGCTTACAGCACCGTACAGTTCTATATACAGTGAATTGTAGTGGGAGAGTGGGATGAGGAGCACTTCCCCCCCAGGGTACGATATGATATTAGTTAGATTGAGATTTTCGGTTCTATGATATAATAGACTGCGGTGAAGATCAAGTTAAAGGTCTAGTCAACACACGTGTAGTTAGGGTACAGTTATCTATCAAGGGTGAGCTCGGCGCCCCGTATCGAGGTTGTGTTCTCAGGGGTTTTCAAACCGAGTGATATCCGATAAATGGGTTGCATAGAGCATACTGAAATAGGATCCGCAGGGGGGGACTTTCAGAAAATTACATCATGACATTGTAAAGTGATTTCTGATCTTTGGAGAGATGTCGGATGTGGCTTTGCTATGATACAGCACTTCAAGTTAGCGGTCATGTAAATCCTGCCCTTTCCCATTGTTAGTGGGTATGGGTACTGGGGTTATCCGGGTGGGTGTTAGGGTGTGGGAGAATCAATGGAAAAGTCTTGGCTGTATGTATGCATTTCACCTTATATATAGACAGGAACGTATGATAGCAGAGAAATATAACATTGGTCATCATCATCCTCTCCTCCAGACGCACATACTGACACACCACCATGCTTGCACACGGGTGCTCGCAAAGGCTTATTCTGGAAGCCCACGTGGCCCAGAGTGTACGGAGGTATAGTCCCTAAGTATTGTATATTCTACTAGCAAGTGGTGTTCTGCTAGCAGGGGGTCCGGGGTGAATAGGGTAGTCATCATACTCAATTAGGTTGTCATCATACCCAATTCCATACTTTTGCCCGCGCTAGCCGAACACCCCTTGCTAGTAAAATACTCCCTCTGTCCTGAAAAGAGTGAAATGAGGCTTTTATAGATCCATGCTCTGAACAGGGATGTCGAACGCCACCACACCACTTTTTCAAATGTCTCTCCATCAACTTGAACCTCTATCAGTGCTCTGAAGGATCTCGTTTGAACTGAAGTAGAGATCGTCTGTCACAAAAAGACAGTGCGGCAACTCTCCTGCTCGGGCAAGCTTTTCTTTATGAAGATGGTGAATCTTGTAGTCGTTCCCTCCCTTATCTTTCAACACTTCAATCAAACATGCTTGTCATTTTAAAAAGACTGCATTGAGCTTTTCCCGGTCCATTGCAGAATATGCCCCAACTACTGCCCTAACTAGGTCTTCAATGCCTTTCGGGCAAGTTTGATATTGTAAGGACTAAATTGCCCGAAAAAATCCAAGATCCAAGACATTGCAATCAGGACTATTAGGAGGTTGAGGATGTAGACTAATATTGAGGCCATCCTTTTGTCCTTCATGCACCAAATCTGGGTCATCACGGTCTGAACCAACATCAGTATCAGAACATCCAAGGGGTAGGGCAAATCTGGATAGTCCATACCTGTATGTGGCCGTGCATTGTCGAGTTGAATGAGTATATCGCGTGGGCCATTCTCAGGCCACTTCTCCCTGATTGCAGGGAAGATGTTTCTGATCAAATAGTCCTTGATCAGTGCCTTATTGACATTCTGGATGGCCTTTGTTTCGGTCGTTCCACGTGGTCGATTTTTCGAACTCCGCTGTGCTTCTACTTCCTCTGTGAATGGGAAGATTCCTATCTTCCCATCAAATCCTTCACGGAGACGTGCAACTGCCGCCAGGAACATAACTTTTGAAATATGAGATTTCGATTGGATTTGGCGCTGTGGAGGCTTCTCCCCAGGTGCAAGATAATATCGGGTAGACCTCTGGGTCATATAGAACCATTTCTCATCTATGTGGACTATGTTGTGCTGGTTCTTGAAAGGGAGTTGCTGTGCCAATCGATTGACTGAGAGTGGTCTATCTAACCATGTAGAATACACCTGCGAGATTGCATATCTCATGCGTGCAAGCCGATTTACATCTGTGAGTAAAGGTTTGACAGCATTCATATGAGGAAGGATCTCCTTCCATTTAATATGTCGGTGGATGGTCGATGGCGCTTGGTGGAGAGCTGTAGCGACCAAGCGTACAGTCATTTTCTTGGATAGAGGAATGCTTTCAAGGCTCACTTCTTCTTGAATGTTTTTCCACTTTCTACCAACTTTTCCTGGCTTTTGGGAAAGAACAGAGCCAGTGGAAATTCCCCGATTCCAAATCCGCCAGGCTGTTGTGTATCCAATTGCAAATTCACTGCTTGCTGCCTCAAATCCCTCTCGCTCCCATCTTCTATCACTATCATCTTGAGCAAAAATTCTCTGCCAAGCACGAAGAAACCCATAAACCTGTCCACGTTCCTCATTTGATAAATTGGCATGATTCTGTTGTTGGGTGCGATATTCATTCATGTTGCCTCCACTGCGATTGGTTTCAGCTGGTTCTCCGCTATCTCTGATCACTGGATCTTCGTATATCTCAAAATCAGGATGCTGATTCATTTTGGGAGGTGAGAAATTGATTGAAAATATCACGAGGTGTTCGATTATCGAGAGTTGTTAGGATGTATGTATGGATAGATGTATATGAGTACCTTGTAGGACAAAGGTAAAATATGATGGTCAACTTGTACTATACATACGAACAGAATTCGAAAATGATAGAGAGATATCTGAAAAAGGGGCATGGTGGCGGTCGACATCCCTGTTCGGAGCATGGATCTATAAAAGCCTCATTTCACTCTTTTCAGGACAGAGGGAGTACAATACTTAGGGGCTATACCTCCGTAAGCCCCCCTTTTTTTCTGAGTTTAATGGACCCCGGAAGACTTGGGTGAAATATGGGTATGGGCTACGTGCCTGGGAGTGGAATATGGGGTGAAAAGCTTCTTCCATGCACGTTTTGAAGACTATCACAGTTGAAACCCACGATAGTATTAAAGTTACTACCAATCTTATTTGTGATTTTCACCAAGAATTGGTTTACAGTATCGGCCACCTGGGCTGCTGTAAATTAGTTTATCTATAGATCTATGAGTGGTTGGGCTTGTTCCACCGCTGGTACTTGGAGGCTCACGAATGGCCGTTTTCAGAGGGCGGTGCGACACATGTGTGATAGGTTGGGACTCGGCTTCGTGTGCATGCAGCGCCTCATCCAGCAGCCACAAGAATGATATTGGTTTCACACATTTAAGGTGGCTCAACCAGCATTTCTTTGTAGCGGTACCGTATCTGCAACCCTACTTTGGCGCCAGCATACCCCCGCTTTACTTCACCTAAACTTCGCTTCCTCTAACTCCCCAAGAGTATCATCAACCATATTCAATAACTCCCCCATAACAGCGCAAGCAGCAAAGAGCGGAACATGTCTCAAGATACTATTAATGACAGTAGCTACTCCAATAATACGAACTCTTTTAATGTGTCGAATAACTATACTGTTGCCGATGATCAGTCTCAACTCCTAAACTGGCTATCACCACTGGAACCCAGGTTACGACATCGGGACGTCCAAGAGCGCCGTGTCGACGGCGTGGGGGAATGGCTCATAGAAAGCGAGAAATTCAGGAGGTGGTATGACGGGAGTAGGGAAGGTGAAGGCGATAAGGCAGTCTTGTTTTGTTATGGAGATCCGGGTGTCGGTAAGACATTTATCAGGTACCAGGGATTATTCTAGGGGGAGACAAGGAAAAAAACCAGTGCTAACAAGCTCCAATGCCAGCTCGCTGGTAGTGGACAGGTTATGCGATCGGGTCAGAGAACAAAGCACCGCCATAACGTGTTTTTACTTCGACTTCGCGGCTCGAAAAGAGCAGTCCGCAACAAACATGCTGGGCTCTTTACTCAAACAGATCGTTAACGGAATGGAAGCGATTCCGGAGGAAATATCGCGGCCGTTCCAGGACCAGAAAAAGGCAATTGGTGGGCGGGGACCACAACTCCCTGATATCGTGAAGATGCTACAGACCATCACTATCTCGCAGCGCATATTTATTTGCGTCGATGCGCTAGACGAATGTGCTCCAGTGCAACGAGTCAAGATCCTCGATTCGCTACGAAAAATCTTGGAAAAGTCCCCGGGTACTCGAATATTCCTAACCGGGAGGTCCCACGTTCAAGCCGAGATCGAAAAGCGCCTTCCTGGAGAAGTGATGATCATATCTGTAGGTCCCAGGAAAGGCGATATCCTTATATACCTCCATTCTAGACTAGGCGAGGACGAAACGCCAGATGCCATGGACGAGAGTCTAGAGGCAGATATTCTGGAGAAGATTCCAGAAAATATATCGGAAATGTACGTAGGGGAAATGTTACTGAGAACCCAGCCCCATATTATCCACTAATAGGTATATCTAGGTTCCTACTAGTTTCTTTAAATATCGACGCAATCTTACAAGAATCGACAATCCATCAGAGACGAGAAAGGCTGGGCAAAATTACAGATGGATTGGAGTTGGGAGATGCTTATAGTGCAACAATAGAAAGGATAAAGGCACAGGGTGGGGGCAAATCGAGACTCGGAATGGCAGCTTTATTGTGGATCAGTCATGCAGAAAGGCCGTTGCAAGTGAATGAGCTCTGCCATGCCCTAGCAGTCGAGCTAGGCTCCACGGATTTCAATACTAAGAATATCCCTTCGATGTCGACATTGGTGAGCTCCTGTCAAGGGCTTATCACTGTGGATAAGGAGGCATCAACTGTGCGACTAATCCACTTTACTCTACAAGAGTATCTTTCCGCTCATCCCCATATTTTCAGTAGACCTTACTCAACAATTGCAGAAATATGCTTGACCTTCCTGAATTCCCAACATGTCAGGGCACTTTCGGCCGGTCCCTTTCCCAGCACCCATAGCACACCTTTTCTAGAATATTGTTCCGTATACTGGGGAGTGCATGCGAAGAGGGGACTCTCGGACTGCACAAGATTACTTGCGCTGGAGCTGTTTCGGGAGTATGATGGCCACATATCCACCAAATTTCTTTTCAAACAAGTAAAGTGTTTGTATATTTGGGATTTGACTCCCTGTTCCCCGTTCAGCGGACTGCACTGCGCATCATTCTTCGGAATTGTTGAGCTTGTATCTGCTTTGATAGAGATGGAACGTTATGACATCAATGAAGGAGATTTCTTAGGCCGTACACCACTTGCATGGGCAGCTTATAATGGACATGACGGGGCGATGAAAATACTGCTTGAGCGCGAAGAGATCAACCCCGATAAACCAGATAATGACGGCAAAACACCGCTCTCGCTTGCTGCTTGGTCTGGACATGAGCCAGTGGTGAAAATACTCCTGGGGCGGGAAGAGGTCAACCCCAACAAGCCAGATAATCGCAGCAGAACACCGCTCTCGCATGCCGCTTCTGGTGGACATGAAGCAGTGGTGAAAATACTACTCGCACGGGAAGAGGTTAACCCCGACAAGCCAGATAATTACGGCATAACACCGTTCTCGCACGCCGCTTGGGGTGGACATGAAGGAGTGGTGAAAATACTCCTCGGGGGAGATGAGGTCAACCCCGACAAGCCAGATAATCGCGGCAGAACACCGTTCTGGTATGCCGCTTGTTCTGGACATGTAGGGGTAGTGAAAATACTACTTGGGCGGGAAGAGGTCAACCCCGACAAGCCAGATATTTCCGGCATGACACCGCTCTCGCTCGCTACCCGGTCTGGCCACAAGAGCATGGTAGCGCTGTTACAGTCTCACACACAGTAACCGCCAGTACCTCTTGAGGCCTAGCAGATACCACCTCGTTGAACTCATCGCAATTTCCTTCCTTCTCTCCCAGAGTATGTCGCTCACAGGAGTTGTCATTGCACACCATTCATTGCATTCGGTGGAAATCCTAAGGATTGGAATGAACATATCTGTCATCACAGCCTCCTGAACTTCCTTAGTGATTCGCTTCCATAGTCGAGTGCGGGTTTATGAGTTCCTCCTCACAAAGCACAGAAGTGTTTGGTCCATGGGTGGAAATATCATAATTCTATTGTTGTGACAAAAGTCCAGTTTATAACCCACAATTTTTCATCCCATCAAAATACTACTTTTATCTAATTTTTTTCTAGCTATAAGTTTCTTGCCTGTACAGTACGTGTTTTCTTTCTCTTGTACAACTTCTTCCTTCCCTTCCTCCACCTCCCCCCCCGAACGATAGATAAACTGTATATAGAATGTTGTTTAGATAGAGGGAGAGTAGTGTGCAACAATGCAAGAATTCTCAAGGCGATAGTAAGCCACTATGTAAATACCATGCCCACGATAGCTGGCCAGTTACCGAAAATGATATAGCTTCACGAATAGTATGACATCATGCTTAGTAGATACATACTAACTCAATAGTTCTCAGCGATACTACCGTGCGCTACGGGTAAAACGGTGAACTTCGATGATATTGATCTAACCAAAAAGCGATGCCTATCCTCGCTCACAACACATGGGAGGAAAGACAAATCTGAATAGAAAACGCAACACGAATTCTCCTAACCACATGAGTCTCTTCATTTCCGCAACCTTCCACCGAAACTATGCATGAAACTATTCTCTGCAATCCTCCACAAGAAAACAACCAGCTAATAATTCCCACCAACCATAAACCTCTATCCTTTGCTTCCTGTTTTCCATCTTTCCCCTGCTCTGTCACCATTACTCCTTTCCTTCAACTAGCCTGTTCGCATCCTTCCGAACAACATTCATCAATGCCTCCTGCGGTCTTCTGTCTCCTACACAATTACTTATCCTTCCGCGGAGCTTCTATCGTCAACAATAGTTGGGGCAATATATGGATGAGTACCAGTAGTTGAAGTCCTGTGCTCTCCTAAACTTGTAAACGTATGTCTAGTATCTCTTCACTTACCCCTGACCTGATTCTCCCTCTTCAAACGTCCCCAACAATTCAGCTTCCTGCAATGCTATCAAAATTCAGCGGTATGTCAAAGGCCTTATCTGAGCCCTGGAGTGGTAAGGTTACTAACTTGTTCCTAATCCTCTATACAGCGGTTTTGAGAAAGTACTTCATACTGTTTGCTGCCACAGCCACACCCTGGGGCCACACAATAACGCAAACGGTTGACTCCCGCATAAAATAAAATAAAGCCCACCTCCACGCGGCGTGGGCGAGGACGGCCGGACTTATGTCCGTTCTTCATGTCATAAAGATAGCTATCCTAAGGGCGGACGCCCGGGCCCTTCAGTCTCAGTACAAATGGCGTCTTCTAGCGGTCATCTGCAGGGCCAGTCTGTCACCCACAGAGCCCGGCACTTACCTATAGGGCCCGGCTGTCACCTTCAGTCACCTGTATGCCAGTGAACCTACGCCTCGGTAGGGCGGGTTGGTTGGGAGGGGGTGGCGGGGGTGGGTGCCGCCTTCGGCTCCCGGATGTGCCGCACGCACTCAAGAATCTCAACTTCCAAAGCGTCCCTCCTTCCACGGACAAGGCCCGCGGTTCCGCCCTCTGATGCCTCGTCCACTGCTCGGCGAATGGTATCCACCCGCACCAGTCGAGAATCGGCAATCCGGACAACGGTGGGAGTTATTGGGCTCAGTGAACCCAAGCGTCCAGTCCGTTCGTCTTCGGGCGCGGGCGGGACCAACGGCAGTACATGGAGGATGCCCGGGATGGACGGGGATCTTGGGGCCTGTCCAGACCAATGCCCGGGACGGAAGGGCGGGCCCTACCGGTGTCTCAAGACATGGCATACGCGGGATTGCTACCAATGACTGGAGGTGACGGCGGGGCCCTACAGTTGACGGCCGGAATATGCCATTTATTATATCATATCAGAAGACTGGAGGGCCTGGGCGTCAACCCCTAGGACCGCCGTCTTTAGTCTTTATGAAAGATGGATGCCATCTCGGAGTTTTGTGGGTTGTTGGTTTTTACCGAGTTTAGGAGAGTGCTGGGCTTTAAGTACTGATACTCCTCCATAGATCGCCTTTGCCATTACGCGTCTATTGCTATGACGAACAATTCCACGAACAGGAGTGTCAGTGATCATGCTATCTTGTTTCATGCTACAGCAGGAAGCGTAACCACCATACTTCCTACCTACATTCTTCGTCAGCTCGAATTATCACCCGTTTTAAATATTTTCAAGGTTCAATATATGGTAAAGGAACCACCATCAACCACCTTACTTCTGGCACTGCGAGTGATAACGGGTGATTACAGCATACTGCCTTCTCGAAATCTGGGTAGGAACTAGGGCTCCGCTGTGCATGTATGATACCAAAATACAGATCAAAATATATCGCGATATTTTAAAACGTGATAATTCTATATATATGCATAAAAGCAAGCCAACCCCAAAAGGAAAAATTAGTATCATGGTCAGATAGCAGGTAAGGTACTACTACTCCACTAAACCTGCAGAAGGGGAAAGGCGGCAGCATGCTTACATATCGTGGAGCAAGGGAAATTGTGATGTTGTGAAATATTTAACCCATCGTCCCGCGATATTTCGCAACATCCCTGCTTTCCTTACTAACTCAATCTGTAGGCTTTGTCCCACTTTGCCTTGTACAGTACAGTACACAGAATGAGTGGAGGAGCATCTAGCATCTGATTATCATAGTAATTTCTTCTTTGGAGTTGGTCTGCCTGGGGTATTCGGAAATGTGCTGTTTTCAAAAAATATAGAGATAAATTTTCATTTGTACGTGCCGAACAGAGCCTAAACAGACCTTCACTTTTTTTTTTTTTTTTTGTCGAGGTAAACTAGGGATTGTACGATATTTTAATTCTAGAAATTTCTGTGGTGGGCACTGTGTGATCAATTTAGGTTTCACTTTCGTAGGGGGAAACGCCCCCTTTGTGCACGGCAGGGGACCGGTACGTCGGAATGGATGGTTTGCGGGCGGGTTTGTGCTTGGATGACACCGATACCCGAAGGGGGGCATGGACACCATATTGAAGTGTAGAGAGGGAGGAGGGTATTTTCAGCTGGTACTGTGCTGCACCGGTACGTACCGGTAGTAATGATAAACCCAGTATGATATGACAATTATGATAGCTGTTTTATCTGTGCCATCCATATCATACCGGTATGCAGGGAGCGAAGTGAGAATAATGGAAGCCTATCTCCATGTTCAGCCCACTGCCCTACTATATAGGTGACACAAGCCACCCACCCGGACACTGTGTCTTGGCCCGTGCCTTTGGAAGCAAACTTTGATACAAAATTCTCCCATTGAAATTTTTAAGGTTCGTATACAAAGTTGCTCTTCTAAACGCTCATTTAAAGTTGTTATGCGGGTAAACACCAACCATCATTTCTATCCTGAAACTCCACCGTCGACAAACACACCGGCCCTGACCGAGCAACCACTCACCACAGACCGAGCTGCAAAAACAAGCACCCCCCCCCAAAATATTCCGTCGTGCCCCATCCCGCCAAATAGAAGGTAGAGATAAAAGCTTCCCCCTCCCATAACCTCTCTTCCTAAACTCTGGCTTTTTTCTAGCCCAGAGTTCAATCTGATATATTATCCAGAGTTATATTCACAGTTTAAATTCATCTCAGAGATTCTACCCCCCCCCCGACGGGGTTATTGCCAAAAATGCACCAAGGGCTCTTTCTACTTCTGCCAGCTTTCCACTTGGCCTCCGGCTTCGTGGTGCCAGATGGCGTACTCCACCCAAACGCCTCTACCGTGACAACAATTGCCTACCACTCCCAAGCTGCGAAGGCAACCGAAAAGATTATGCAGCAGAACGAACCCAGCGCACCAAACCACAACATCCGCATGTTCCTGATAATCTTCGGGGCCATCTCCGGGTTCCTGTGTTTGAGCGTCGCTCTCTTCTTCGCCCGGGCCCATCTCACGAAGAAGCGCCACTACAGCAGCGGGAAGAAGAAGAGGCGTGCGGGGAGAATTACGTTGAGCAGGTTGCCGAGAGATAGGAGGAGCAGCACGGAGAGTGACATCTGGGGGCTGACCAATGATCAACAAGGTCTTGGGACTGCCGGTATGCAGGAGAAGGACTTTGGGTCTTTGAGGGAGGAGGTGATCCGACCGCACGGATACGTTTATCAGGAAGTTCCCACCGAGGAGGCTGGAAGGAGATATACCAGTGATCCCTACCATCCGTCCCAGTATCCAGGACCAAATCCACGCGTTTTGGAGGAGAGGGATGCGCTATACGAGGGACCGGAAAGCATAAGGGACTCAAGGGCAAGTGTGAGGAGCATGGGCGGGCACAGTAAGCCGACTTTGCCAACGAATGTTATTTAATATGTTTCCCGTCCATCTCTTTTTTTTTTACCCTTCCCTCTCTCCCTCCCTTCCCCCCTGCTATTCCCCCCCCCTATTTCTCTTTTCAGCATATATGCATCCCGTAGTGTGTGCTGTTTTACGGATGGGAAAAACGCCTTCTTTCCCATCAACATTCTTTTCTTTTCTTTTGTAAGGGCATTCGTATTTTTTGGTTGGCGGAGTGGCGCATTTAGAGGGTGTATTTGTTCGCTAATCCAAGTGTCATGGCATCTATCCTGTAAACGACTTTAAGGTAAATCTTGAGGGGCTGATATTGGAGAATTCCACTAGGTCCCTTGTTCATTGTCCCCGTCTCGTATTCATGTAGTGTCACTCGCGCCAGATTCTAAACCAGGGTTCGAATTGTAAGTTTACGCATCGTACGATAGACAGAGTACGATACAGCACGGTAACTCACAGTGAACTCGCCATACGCTGTTAGCGGGGGCAGTGCGGGGGAAACTTTGAATCTCAATGGAGATGTAAAAGGGAAGGTTGGCGTATGGCGTACAGTATGATACTACGAAAAAACGATTATGCCACGCACAGTAATTTCGGCCAATGAGCCGAAGTTCGGCGGACCTATGCTCACACACCCTAGGTGCAGAAGGGGAAAGGAAAACCCAATAATCTATCAGCACTTTCTGTAACATGAACTGCTACGGCGAAAGACAACGTTACCCGGCATTAAATTTTATAAGTGCGAGATAGTTAGCATTTTTTGGTGTTTATTTACCTTACAGCTATAATTTACTGTATGGTGCTAGTTGTTCGCAATACGGTAAAGTACGCACTTGTAGAGTATTATTCGAACACGCTAGACAATTTGGGTGATCCCTGTCGCTCTGGGAAAGCTGCTCGGCAACCTTTTTAGTCCAGATCTTAAGTTCACCTTTAAGTTTGAGCCTCAATTTCTGAATGCTGGCGCTATCATTACTGAGGACAGCCGGGGCAATGTGATAGGATATGATAGAATATCGACGCACCATACATCCTTCTCCCTCAGAATATTATTTGTAACCTGAAGGTTAACTTATGGCCGCCAATCGGCTTGGGTGCCGACAGCGTGATTATCGTCGGCACAACAACACGGGCAACTACGATCCAAGAGACCAGAAAGCTATTCTTCAGCCTCCTTCCTTCCCCTTTTCATCGCCCTCCCCCCCCTTTCTTTCTCACGGTACTCGAGTACACGTCCCTCCATTAGTACCCTCTCCTCTCCCCGCTGTCACCCCCTTGACGAGTTTGCCAAGACCATGTCATTCCTTGCTCGCCATACCACCAGAGCTGTACTTCCCCGCACACTATTCTGCCGCACTGCTGCTATCCGAGTAGCTTCGACCCCACTCCTCCGCACTCAATTGAACCCCGTATTGAAGGCCAGACAATTCTCTATCATGAGCTCGAGTATGATGTCTGCCCCTGCTTCGATTGTGAAGCAGAATGTTCGCCCAGAGCCTGATCATGTTCTCCAGGACATTGCCGACTACGTCCACAACTACGAGATCACTTCTCAGCTTGCTGTAAGCGTGGTTGCTCCCTTAATTGACTCACAGAAACTGACAATATTTAGTGGGAGACTGCCCGTTTGTGTTTAATTGATACCCTAGGATGTGGATTGGAGGCATTGAACTTTGAGCAGTGCAAAAACTTGCTCGGTCCTGTTGTGGAAGGTTTGATTGCCCCGCTGCGGTTGCCTTTTCTTTCCCGCTTTTTCAAGCTCTAATTCTCACAGGGACCACTGTACCGAATGGAACCCGTGTTCCCGGCACCCCTTACCAACTCGACCCCATCCGCGGAGCGTTCAACATTGGTACCACCGTCCGTTGGTTGGACTACAATGACTGCTGGCTGGCCGCAGAGTGGGGTCATCCTTCCGATAACCTTGGTGGTATTCTCGCCGTTGCAGATTGGCTTGCAAGAACGAACAAGGCAAAAGGACTACCGGTGCCCAAGGTTAAGGATGTCTTGGAGGCTATGATCAAGGCCCACGAAATCCAGGGGTGCCTTGCTCTCGAGAACTCTTTCAACCGGGTCGGTTTGGACCATGTCGTTCTCGTCAAGGTTGCTACTACGGCTGTGGTTTCTAAGATGCTCGGATTGAATCGCGAGCAGACTATTGATGCCGTTTCCCAGGCGTGGGTTGATGGCCAGTCTCTCCGTACCTACCGTCACGTCCCCAACACCATGTCACGTAAATCATGGGCTGCTGGGGACGCTTGCTCGCGTGCTGTTAACCTTGCTCTTCTCGTCAAGAATGGTGTTGGCGGTATCCCATCCGTCTTAACCGCTAAGACATGGGGCTTCTACGATGTTCTCTTTAAAACTGAGGGCTTCAAGTTCCAACGCCCATACGGTTCATATGTTATGGAGAACGTCCTTTTCAAAATCTCATATCCAGCCGAATTCCACTCCCAGACTGCTTGCGAAGCTGCCATGACTCTTCACCACGAGCTCAAGAAAATTGGGAAGACCACCGATGACATTGCTTCCATCCGCATTAGGACACAAGAGGCTGCCGTCAGAATTATTGACAAGAAGGGGCCTTTGAACAACTATGCTGACCGTGATCATTGCATCCAATACATGGTTGCTGTCCCACTCATCTACGGCCGTCTCACCACACAAGACTACTCTGATGAAGTAGCGTCAGACCCCCGCATTGACGCCCTCCGTGAAAAGATGGAATGTGTTGAGGATAAGACTTACTCCTTGGAGTACCATGCACCTGACAAGCGTAGCATCGGGAATGCCATCCAGATCACACTCAAGGATGGCACGATTATGGACGAGGTAGCAGTTGAGTATCCTGTCGGGCACAAGTTCCGCCGTGACGAGGGTATCCCATTGTTACTAGAGAAGTTTGAGAGACATGTTACCAAGCGTCTTGGAAAGGACAAGTTCGATGTCATCATGAATGCTTCTAAGGAGCTTGATGGTATTTCCAAGAAGGATGTTGATGAGTATGTCGATTTGTATGTTACTAAGGAATAAGCGGAGGATTTCTTTGGCTGGATATGGATCGGTAGGAAGGGGAAAGATAAAGCATGAATTTTGAGAGTAGACCTCACGTACAATGCCTCACAATTAAAATCAATAAATTATCCATTGCGTCCCTGGCGTCCCGTAGGTGATATCTTGCAACCATGCAATGATCCCAAACTAAAAATAACATCACTCAACGGTATCATAAAATCTCGTCTTGATAGATAGGATTGAAAGTGCCCAGGCCCCGGTGAGCTCCAGCCAAATGACCACTGCCAATCACCCGTTAAGGCATAACCGATGGCCACCGCTGCCGTACCGACACCGATGATCAAAAGGCGCTTCTCTAGCTAATAACCTTTCTCTCCTCCCCAGCTTTGACCATCCCCTTGACAACCTCAATCAAAACCCTCCTCCCGGTCTCGATCCCGAACGGCTCGGCCAACGGCGGAACATGCATGAAGAGCACCTTCTCGCTTTTCAAATTGCCGTTCCCCTCCTTCTCGCAAGCCGCCTTAAGGCTAGTGTAATAGGTAAACTCGCACAAAAACCTACCCGCATCATCGGAAACCTTGATGGGGAGTTCCTCTCCGGGGGTCTCCTCGGGCTGTATCCAAAAAAAAAAAAAAGAAACCCCGCCATTTCAGTACACAATAAGCCCACATCACCCATCCCTCCGTCCCTCCATCCCTCCGAAGGGAGCTGCAGCAGACAAGACGGACATACCTGAAACCTCTCAACCCCCTCCTCCACAATCCACCGTACATCCAGCGCGCACCCAAACTCCCTCCCTCCCGGTTCCCGCCCCTCCGCGCCACCGCCATCCTCTCCCTCGCTCTCGCTCTGCATGATGCCCCTCTCCGGCGCCGCGTCCGCCCCACCGGGCACCTTACCGTCCACGTCGCCGAACACGTACCCTTCCTCGAACGCGCGGCGCTCAAGGTGGTACTCGCCCGCCTTGCCCAGGCCCACGTGCAGGATGTAGTCGAAGGCGATGCCGTCGGTGGCCGTGTGCAGCGGCGGCACTTCGGAGGTCACGCTCGCGTAGGCAACCTTCAACCAGTGAGGGTGTGGCTGCAGTGTTATTGTGTGCGTTTCTGTCGCGATGGTTGTGCCCGGCTGGAAACTGGAGATTATTGCCCAGGAGGAGTTTTCGGTGTGGGTTCTGAAGGGCTGTGGATGGGGGGTGGGGAGTGTTAGTTTTTGGTTCTGAAGGGGAGGGAGGGGATGGTGGTGGGGGAGGTGAGAGGAACTCCAAAGCCGGTTAGGTAGATTGTTATGTTTTTCTTCTTCTTTATTGGGTCTTGGTCGGTCATTTTGGTATCGGTATTATGGTAGGGAAGGAGGAGGAGGGGGAAGGAGAGGCGTTGTTTGCGGGGTAATTATCCTGGGCAATCTCCCGTAGATTACAGCAAAGTGTGCTCTCGCGCAGGCGGCACTATTGCACTATTTCGCCTGGATCATCCGGTAGGGCTGCGATGAAGGCGGATTCGGGGTTGTACTGTACTGTACAGTACTATTAGTCCGTATTTGTATGATATGATACGTACCGTGCTGTGATTGCGATAAATTCACTATAGAAGATTGAGAACCCTGACTCCTTATCACGCACGATATGACGCTTCATTGACTTTAAAAAAAAACTTCACCTGCTTAGAATTTGATCCTCGGTACGTTTTATTCATCGCAAAAGTATATATCTAGAGCCCCCAATGCTCTCTCTCATTGGTGCGCACAATACAAACATTCAAGCTACGATAATAGTTCTGCTGGGGCGTCTGTGCCAATATTTCGATAGAACTTCTCACTTTATCTGTCAATTACCGTACTTGCAGTTAGATATCATACGAGTAGTTGCACTTATAAGTGGGATTTGAGATAAGCTAATTCGGATAGAGCCTAACTTAGCTGGAGAGGTTTGGTCAGGGGCAGCTGTGGGCTCCCTCATATTATACTTGTGCGATCCTTAGTCATAAATCGTGGCATAGACGAGTAGAGATAATAATGTTATTATAGTACCAAGACATATATATAATAATAAAAAAGGCTCCGAGGCTAGTGAAGCCTTTTCTTTTGTATTTTTATTTTATAATATCAGGGCCCTGCTTCCGTTATTCCTCACAGGTTTGACAGATCTTTGTCTTGGGAGGGACCGGGCTCGATCCCACGAACAGAGGAGGAGGATCTTATCCGGAACCTCCAGGATTATTGAGGCCTCCTTGACCCCCGGCCAGAACAAATCGGTCATAACCTTCCAGCTGAGCCCTAGTAGTTTGATATCTTGTGCAGTGCACTGAAAAAGTCCTCCGGCGGTAATCCTGGCCCTTGGATGAGAAATGATTCTCCATGAAAACGCTACTAGAGCGCCGAGTGAGTAAATATGACCGTTCTATTGAGAAACCTGGTCATGTTGTCTCATGTGGCAGACTCCTATATGCGGCTGGGCGGCGCACCTCAGGTGCGCTATCGGCCGGGGCGGATCGATCCAGGTTTTTTGTTTTAGCTGTATTGAATGTGGAAATCGTGAAAATTGCGCGGGGGGGGGGGGGGGGGGTGATGCCAATATCACCTTTGTGCTCTGGCATACTGAGCTGCATGCAATTATGCTATGGACTCGAATTCCCTGTAAAACTGGCTCACCACAGCCTTATAAGGCCGGGAAATTGCTGTATCATGCACGTTTAGGATTCAAGCATCTGGTTAGGCTCCCTTGCCTTTGAGAGAGTTGATATTTCTGGCGCCGTTCCTTCCTACAAAGCCCTACATCCACGCCCTCGCAAGGATGCAGGTCAGAAATCCATAAAAACTTGAAGATCCGGTTAAGCAGAAGATAAGCCATCATGGCTTTCTTTCACTTCAAAAACACGCTGAGTCCACGCAGTGCCTTCCTAAGCGAAAATGAGCTCTACCGGTAAGCTCAAAAGGGCATATAGGCTCTCATAGAACCACGAACCATCCCATTCTTGATATCATAGGTAATCCTGACCAGCTACCGGTGTGGTTGCAGTAATTAACCCAACTTTCTCCCAATCCGCCAACGAGCTGATTCCTGCCCTGCAATGGATGAGTTTTTTTTTCTTGATATCATACCGTACTCAAAAGCTGGAGCATGGAATTTAATATTGTGCCTTTTCCAGCTCTTCCGACCCGGTATTATCGGAATGCTTCCCGAATCACATCGGAATACCACAACTTCGGACTAATCATAGCTATCAGAGAATTATGAAGAAAACCACAGCACGCGCGCGGCTCCGTCGTAATGCAGGAACGAAAACCCTTCTCACCCACAAAACTCAGGGACCTGTTGGTGCGATTGTTAAGTGATACCCCCCCACCCATCACAAGACACCCCAACGAAAGGGGATGCCCGCGGGAATTTCTTTTCTTTTCTTTTCCTTTCAGTAGTGAGTTTCGCTCTGCTATAAAATGAATATGCCATACCGGTAGTGAAGGTGTACTTGTAAAATATTATGGGGTGAGGGGTTGATGCCCGCGGGGGGGGGGGGACGTTTCAACCCCCCTCTAGGAATGATTTCGTAGTGGACTGATATCTCGAAATTCGAACATTTGTATCTGGATCCCACAACGTCGTCATAAACCTACCGTAGGACGCCCTGAGGGCAAACTTGTCATGTAGGTTTCTGCAGACAAAGAAACTTCTAATTAGAGAAGGGATACTGGGGAAGGGGGGGTGCAGGTGGGGCAGCTTGAATTGCTGAGAAACTCTATTATTATAGTTGCCCTCTTTAACTATTTACAGGAACTTCCAACGCCAGTACTCTGGTAGGGTTCTTTGGATGAGTGGGATACGGCTCGTTCGGCTAGTATGATACCAAGGTGCACTTGTTGTTGCGTATACGTGGACAGTCGGGGCTTAGTCACCGGTTGTCAAGGAGGATCTGGTTTCTTCATGGAAAAGGAGCTCTTCGTGCTTTCTTCCGTAGTTTAATAAAAACAACGACAATCTTCTCATCTTTGAACCAAGCAATTATTCTGCTCTGAACAATTGTGACCTTCATCTCTCTCAGCCTCTTTCATCTCGCTTCATTACAGTTGAACCTATATTTGAATTCTGTCCCTCTAAAGACCTTGAATTTCAAAACCTCTGTTCCCGTATTTCTGACACTTGTCACCTCACCAATCACCATATCTCACCCATTATAAGCCTCAATCAACTCGATGCAAAACAACCTTATGAAGACTCCAAACTGCGACTGCCAGCACGGAAGCTAAGTACCGGTTAAACTCAGGCCTTATTATTTAAACACGGGAAGCAATATATTTGTTAAATTGGTACCCAAGCTTAAACCCCCCCTAGTGTAAAAATCCAGATGCTCTTGCTGATCCGCTCATCAACAAGCCAGGCAGGAAGCAACAAGGCAAGGAGGGTTCAACAAACCTCTAAGAACCCTGGACGAATCTTGGTAGAGCCTTTCCAATAACCGTTTTCTAACTTATGGGCTTGCTCTAGATGGACAGGACCTCGCTTTGTTGGCCTGGGTGACTCCAAAAATATACCAAAGTACCGTATGATCCTACCGATTTAAGACTCCTAGGTTCTTTCCCCCACCGAACAACTAATGGGAACCGCTCTAACTAGAAACGCGAACGGAAAACTCTGCAATGGATAGAAGTACCAGCTAATCACACCACGAGAGACACATCTCGGGGAACCCGACCCAACACCTCCCAAAAGAAATTCCAAGAACCTCTCCCAATGTGTCAAGAACTCTTTCCAGGAGTCAAAGTTCTCACCAGGGCCCTAGGAGCGAGGAAAAATCTAGGAATGTTGTAGAGCCCTACAAAAAGTGCACTATAGCGTGGGGCATTCAGGTGGGGTGCGAATGAAACACAACCTGAACCTAGAGCCACAGCACAAGAATCAAGTTTGAAAGGGAAACTCTTGTTTAGCCCCTCATACTAGAAACCCACGGCTCCAAAAATTCCCCTCTATACCCCTATAATGCGCTGACCTACAGTATCATAGTTCCTTCTGTAACCTTTTCAATCACAGCTCAGCACTCGCTTTTTTCCTCCTTCAGCGATCCTGCCCGCATCAAGTTTCTGAGATATACGAATAGATTAAGACGTGGCCTTAGTTCGTTATTTCTTCAACATTGATAACTCACTTCCATGCCGGGGATACTGGAGAAGTTCAGATGTTGGGTGCCTGGTATAACCGATTTCGATGCTTGTTACAAATGATACAATGTATTGTACGCCCGATTGTCGGCTAGATTGGGTACAAATTATATGATGGGTAAGGCTGCGCCACGCCTGTGGAGCGGACAATCAAAAATGACATCGTCTGTTTCAAAAAATGATCCCCATTTCAAGTTTCGCGAACGCCCCTACATCCGAGTGCTATAAAAAAAAAAGTCCACCAATGTTTAACTAAGGGGAACATCTATATTTTCCCGATCCCTAAATCACATAATCACCGGTTGAAAGCATTGTTCAACGGAGGTGGGACAGCCGGCCCCTCAGGGGTAACGTAGGCCTACATTTCGATCTTAGAAAATCCCTTGGATGTAAAATTAGGTTTAGATTTAAATACCTTGGTCATTCCTCCATCTACCACCATTTCCTGACCGGTGACAAAGCTGCTCTCGTCACTTGCTAGAAATACCACCATATGTGCTTGTTCGATTGCTTCCCCGAAACGGCCCATGGGGAAGTGAACTTCACGGCGAACACGCTTTGCTTGATCTGCTCCAAGGAAATCCTGAAGGACTGCAGTACCGATTTAGCTAAGCCTCGCTCCAATCAAGTATGCACGTAGCGTTGAATTCCAGTGAATTTTCAAACTTACGTGGCGTATTAAGAGGGGCGGGGCACAGAGAATTGAAACGGAACCCTATGCAATGATAAAAATTAGTTTTAGATGCGACTCGGCGACACGGATGTATGAGAAATGACCCTCCCGAGCATGAACCATAGCCAATTCACGAGTAAGCGCCAAAACTGCGCCTTTGGAGGCAGTATATGCAACTTGCGCTGTGGCACTCCCAACCAGGGCCACGACGGATGCGGTGTTGATGATAGACCCCTTGGTCTTCTTGTGCTTGCGGAACGACAAGACAGCATGCTTGCAACCGTACCAAACACCTTTGACCTAAATAGTCCTGAGCCTAAATTTTCTGAATTAGACAGGAGTATATACAAACATTGATTTTGTGGGTGAGGTCCCAAACATCCTCGCAGGTGGAGATAGCATCATCGTCCTATAATGGGGTTAGTCTTGGCCCTGATAAGATTTGTCCCTTCCCCAATCTTAGGTGTGTTTGACAAACATCTTTGTGCATGATACCAGCATTGTTAAACATAACGTCAACACCACCCCATTCATCAGCTTCTGCAACCAGTGCTTTCACGTTTTCCTCGTTGCTAACATCACATTTCTAGAATTCCCAATCTTAGCCAAGTGGGTCAACACTCTAGGAGTAGACCCGGACATACGAATATCTTGAACTTGGCGCCTGGAATTAATGTCTCAACCTTTCTCTTGGCTGTCTGAAGTCCCTCGTCATCAAGATCAGCAAGAATGACAGAGCCCCCATTGCGAGCAAAGAGAACAGAAGTCTCAAGACCAATACCACTGTTTGCATCCGCCAAGTGAGCTCGAGAACGACTAAAATCAGACGAAGGTGTACAATACCCAGCAGCACCTGTGACAATACAGGCCTTGCCCTCAAGTCTTCCAGCACTAGTAGACATTTCTTCGGGGATTTTCCAACGTTTGATGTGATCGTTCCTGAGAGATACGGAGGCGGGGGGGGGGGGAGCGAGGGTTAGAAGATGGAAGGAGCTCTTAGCCGTGAGTTGGGATGGGCGCGGGGGTTGGTTCGCACGAGATTCCGAGCTCCTAGTTTCTTTGCTCGGCCCTTACCAATTAAGATGGTAGCGAGTGAGCGTGGGGCGACGCCACGGTACGATAAGAAATTCCTAAAGCCGCATCGGTTGCAGTAGGGGGTAGTTATCGTGAATTTTGTTCTCGTGCCCAATGAAATAAATGTGCCTGCAGCAAATAGGCTAGATTACAACCCAAATCACGATAGCGCCGATGGCAGCTAATGCTTTTATTCGTACTTGCCCCTAGAAGTGAGCTCCGCGTCCATCAGCCAGGAGGGTCGCTTTGGTGAAGATATTCGGGAGCAAGCCGAGATTACCCGGTTCAGATGATATGAGAAGTAACTGAGGCATGCAGATAGTGGAAGCTACAGGCTACCAACGGGGGTCCTGGATGGACCTTGGTTTTCTCCGATGTTGCCAAGTTAACACGGGTGCCTGTGTATCATACACAAAGTTTCCGGACGCTTTGCGCCAAGACAAGCACTAATAATGCCAATGTGTCCGAATACTTGGCCAAGGATGTATCATACCGTAGGTTCAAGTTACAGTGGGTTACACTGTTGCGATGGATGGGAAAGCGTGGCTCCCACCCGACTGCAGTACTATACTCGAGTACAGTACATGTGGCACGGGCAGCGGGGTTTTCTCCATAAGCCGCTGACGAGTGTTTCTCGCTTACGGTCCCCCAGTCTCAAGGGAATCTGCCTAGAGTTACGGGAGGTGTAGGGTAGCCCATACTGCCGAGTCTCCCCAAGTAACCGGGCATCTCATGCATTTTATCATCCCTTATTACTCGTCAAACCATCTGAACTGTTTCTGTGGCTACGACAAATAACAAGCTCAAGCCCATCTACCAATCCCATAATGACTACTCCATATACCCTTGGGTCTATCACTGCAGCCCTAAGCGGGGACGATAAAGTAAAACTTGCCGGGGTTGATGTGGATGGAATACACCGAGGTAGGGCCTATCCCTAGTGGTTTGGTTAGGTCGGGCTAACATATCCTCTTTTCCCTTCCACAAGGGAAGCTGATTTCAAAAAAGAAGTTTCTTTCCATTGCCGAGTCTGGCTTCGGCTTCTGTTCTGTCATATTTGGTTGGGATATGCACGATAGATCATACTTTCGTGAACTTGACATCTCAAACTCTGCGAACGGATACCGGGATTTGCTCGCAAAAGTTGACTTGCAGAGTTTCCGGAGAATACCATGGGAGGATCAGAGAGGTGTTCCATTCTTTCTCGTCAGTTTTCATGACCCGGATACCAAGGAGCCTATTGCACCATGCCCCCGAGGCCTCTTGTCTACTGCAGCGAGAAAGGTTGAAGAGAAAGGGTGGAGTGCAATGGCTGGAGGTTTGTTATTCGATATTCCACGAGGGCTTCCTGAAGGACCGCAAGTGGGAGGTTTGCTATTCGATGAGGCTAAAGTCTTTCCATTCTAGCGGAATATGAGTTCTTTAATTTTAGAGAAGACCCTCATAGCCTTGTAGCAAGCAAAGGGTCCACGTTAGAACATATTACGCCGGGAATGTTTGGCTACTCTTTAACAAGACCTGTGCAGAACCAGGATTTCTATTACGGAGTTTTCAACGCTTGTATGTTTCTACTCTTGGCACTCATACTCGGGGAGTCGGTGGAATGAGGCTCCCACCACATGATTAAATTTAAAAATTAACCCACATCTCCTGAGAATAAATAGGCAAGAAGTTTAGGGTCGACATAGAGGGTTGGCATACCGAGTCTGGTCCAGGGGTTTACGAAGCCGCACTAGAATTCGGGGGGGTCAAAGAGATGGCAGATAGGGCAGGACTATTCAAGTATGCTTGGACCCACCAATAGTATGTTGCGCAGTTCTGACTTCTCTTGATCCTAATAGGTACGTTGTAAAGTCCCTTGGCTCACAATATGGAATAACTCCTTGCTTCATGGCAAAACCTAAGGAGGGCTTACCAGGAAATTCAGGACATATGCACAGTACGTCATATACTATAAACAGCTCTCCTCTTTCCCGAATTGTTTGTTTAATCGTCTCTCTTTAGTATCACTTGTTGATAGTGATGGCAACAATATTTTTGCTCGTTCTGAGCGTGACCCTGAAGCTAGCCGTGACCTAGCATATCTTTCGGATATTGGGCGCCACTTTCTTGCTGGGGTCCTCGAAGGACTCCCATCCATAATGCCCCTCTTGGCTCCTACAGTCAACTCTTACAAACGACTTGTGGAGAACTTTTGGGCGCCAGTAACAGTGTCATGGGGGTTAGAACACCGGGCAGCTTCAATCCGACTCATCTCGCCACCGCTTGCGTCTCCTAAAGCCACACGCTTTGAAATCCGTACTTGTGGAGCCGATGCCAATCCATATTACGTGCTAGCAGCGGTCCTTACAACAGGACTACGTGGAGTGGAAAAAAAGCTAGAGATACCGGTATCCCCATTGGGTGTTGGCGAGGAGACTGGTGGTGGTGAGCGCCTCGCACGGAACCTAATGGAAGCTGTGAAAAAAATGGCAGCGAGGGGGAGTGTTGCCAGAGAGGTCTTTGGCGATGCGTTCGTGGATCACTATGCGGGGACGAGAGAGCATGAGTGGAGGCTGTGGGAGGAAGCTGTTACTGATTGGGAAATCAGGAGATATATTGAAACGGTCTGAGGGGCCCAAGCATACTGCTGATTCATGGTTCATGATGGCTCTTATTTATCCCCGTCTTGAGGTTCGATACACATATAGGCTCTTTTTCAGGTAGCGAGTGCCATGAAATGATATTTCTCACTTTTCGCGGCGTTTCGATTCAGTCTGTCGATAACCCTATTATAAAACCATCGAGGTTGTAGTTTTTCCAAAATTCCCTTTCAGTTCACTTCTCTTGCGGGTCGGACTCAAGTTGAACCCAAGATGCATTAGGCTGATAGCTTGCACCTAACCTGGCGGATACATTACACATGTGTGATCTGGTAAACATAAAAATCCGGTAACGTCACGAAGGTTTAGGCGGTACTATTGCGAGCACCAAGCCCGTATTACCGGATTCTATCTCTCGCCGGAGGCCGCCTGAGCGAAGCTATCATACAAACCATCAAAAATAGTAGTTCTTGCCATTAAAACTTACAGCACAGCACTCGAGTGCCGAACCCGCTGGCCGCAAAACTGCTTTTCCTCAATCCCAGGGGACTGCGTTAACCAACCCCAAGCTAATACCGGTATACATCTTCTTTGCGAGAACATTTAAAGGGGCGAAAAACAAAAAATGTCACAAGCATTCAGCAATAACAATAACTCTTCCAACACTGTTTCTAATGATGATTCTGAAATACTGGCATAGCTGTGTCCATCAGAGCCACAGTCCCGGCACCACGACATAGCAGCCCGGCCGAACAGTAGAGGGGGCCGGGTACTAGAAACCAAGAAATTCAGATGCTGGCATTATGGGACCACAGAGGGTGAATCTAATCATGCGACCTTATTCTGCGATGGCAATCCGGGAATGGGAAAGAGCTATATCATGTAAGAGGGTGTATCTTCGCGGGAAACAAAAGAATAGCAGTCCGTGGTTTTGGGTGCCAGCAAAAAGGTTATGAGGAGTAGAATATTACCAGTCTCTAGAATATTGGCTATATTCCAGCCTATTGCAGCCACACAAAGCACAGGCTTATATGTGTTGACACTCGTGATGAATGTGTGCCAGAAGGTTGGATAGTGGTTCTTTAAACCGCTAGGACGGATTCTGCCGGAGCCGCCCAATACTCGCATACTCATAGCCGGATGGCTACATGTACCCCGGGAGGCTGAGGGAGGATCGGATGGGGCCATAGCCGTCATATCAATACATCCTATGCAAGACGGTTTCCCTGCATATCTCCACGAGAAACTTAGGAATGACCCTGCTCCGAATATAATGAGCGCCATGTTAGGGGCAGCCATTATGAAGAGGATTCCCGAAATGAGCACAGAAATATATCTCTTCATTTGTATGCTGAATTTGACAGAACATACCTCCAAAGCTAGAAGAATATCATACTTCACATAAGAGGAATGGCTGAGGTCCAGCGATGGTGGCCCGGCCAACAGACATCCCCGATCCCGAGGACCTGCGGGGCACTTACCTGAACTGGAGGCATTATTGTACTGAGGTATCATAGAAGGCAGTCTCGACCATAGCCCCATCAATACAAATGAAGGGATGTAGGAACAGGGGCAACAGCAGGGCTCCCGTAGGTCAATGGCTGGCATATTAGAGTCTAGATTTCACCCAGCGCCTCTCCATATCGATGCAATCCTGCAAGAAACTACCAGTCCTCGCCGCAGCAAAAAGGATCCAGTCACTAAAAGATGGGGAAGGGTTAGAAGATGCATATGATGCTGCGCCAGAGCGCGTAAAGGCTCAGGATGGGGGGAAAGACAAAACCTGGGCTAGCAACTCTCTCGCATGGACCTGTCATGTGGAACGGCCGTTACTGGTCGATGAGTTGTGAAACTCGCCTAGTTTTTCCTCAACTAGCATATTCATCAATCGCCATTTTCCTCCGCCATTTTCTTCCGTTCAGCGTGCCTCATCCAATGTGACCCAATCACTACCGCTGCATTTCACAGATGTTTCCTTGACCACCAGCCCAGAGAGGCACTGTGTGGGTGAGTGTGCAGATCGGCATAGGCAGTAGTAGTAGGGCTGGGCTTACTGATGCAAAGCTCATAGGAAAAATGGTGAGTCTTTCCCACAACATTAAGAAAATTACCAAAGAGATGGCAACCGCAATTCCAACTGCAATATCAGTGGCAGCTTTGGCACTACTACTTCCATCCTCCAATTCCGTTGCGAGGAATTCCGGCGGGGCCACAGTTGGAGCCGGCGTTCCACCTTTAGCCCATAGTTCCCACCATGGTTCCGGCGGTGCTATATCCCCGGTTCCCTTCACACTGAAATCCTCTAGTATCTATTTTCACGCCCGGCTACCTTCTAGTTAGCCCTCTCCACCACAAGTACTGGAAACCACAGGCGCATTCCAAGGTGAATGGAAGCTCTGCTTCAAATTATACACACTTTTCTCCATTCCTCCCAAACACCCAACTACCAAGGCTCTAGCCTCTCTGCACCCCTTGAACTTCCCCTCTATCTCTGCTTAACTTTGAATAACAATACAGAAGATGGTCGGGAGAGTAGCTGGATTGATGGACTGCTGAAGTTGTGCTTTTGGGCTCGGGGTATTTACCTACGCCAGCGCCCTTGGAGAAAATATGAAAAAGTGGATCGGACCGTTGGGCTAGGTGCTGGATATTATGGATGGTAGAGTTAAGCAGTGATCCCAAGTGCCCAGTCTGTCAGGCTTCGGGTACGGCCGGACCAACCCAGGCCTTTTCATGGATGCCCGGGCCCGACTGTAGGAAAGCAGCCTTCTTTTAAAGCCGAAGCCAGGACCAGCCCGAGGTTACCAGCAGGTTGAAGTTTCTGCATAATAGCTTGTTTTTCCTTACGATGAAGAAGCTCACACTTAAACAGAACTAACTCTTTCCGCAACCCTTCAAGCATTCCCTCTACATGACCTTCAACCACACCACTGCCTCAACATCATCATTGTTAAGGCGGTTTCGTTGATCCGGAAATTAGAATCCGAGAACCATTTCCATCATCAAAGTCGTTGTCAGTAATTGATTATGCTAGGCCTTTGGAAGGCAGAAAAGAATGGACGGACTTACCTGCTAAACACTCGTTCCACACCTCCGGTGACATTGCAGGAATAGTTATTTTCTCTTCTAATTTCTTACCCCCAAAAGGCCAACTGCCAACCTGGCCTACGGCACGTAACCTATATATATAAATGAATACTACGAATTGCGATAATAGCCAGGGGTAAACATGAATACGAAAATCGTGTTGATGACATTGACTCGTTCCAAGTAGTCTCCATAGACCCATACATACATAATGTTCCTTCCTCCCTATCTTATTCTCATATATATTTCGAGCGATTTAACAGTTAAAAAAAAAACCCCCCCCTCCATCTAGGATGTACCCAGATAGATATCTATCTGCAGGCCTCCTGGGTATAACATCTACGAGTCAAACAGTCTAAATTGAAATTTCGAATAGCCAGGGCAGCTTTTTGCCTAGGCATCTGGCAGCACTTTTTTTTTTTTTTTTTTCCCCCTTAAGCCTGGGTTGCCGCAAATATTTTACCTGGCGGTTACTTAACGCGAGTACAGTACCACGCGGTTTTGACCGCCAACAATAATTTCTAAACTAGAACTGACCTACGACTACTTCCTAACGAAGGGGGGGGGGTTAGGAAGAAGCCCCTGAAGAGACGAGGTTGAGGAGATATCATAGTTGACGGGATAGATTGGGAAGGGGAGGGGATATATGACAATACT
The DNA here is from genome assembly GCA_014065205.1 of Tuber brumale. Lineage (NCBI taxonomy): Eukaryota > Fungi > Ascomycota > Pezizomycetes > Pezizales > Tuberaceae > Tuber > Tuber brumale. Next base: position 26,244 of record JACCEG010000078.1, on the reverse strand, counting down.
TTGATTGGGACAGTTGGTAAAGGTGATTTGCCATTGCGAGTTATATACCAATTTTTCTTCCCTACTTAACTGTTGAGTCCATTTGTTTACGGAAAAAAGGTTTCATGGTTTCTGTTTTAGAGATCCAACTAATAAAAGTTCCCCAACTTTTGTATCATAGGTATCATATCATAACATTTTGTTTTCAACCGAAGTATAATAGCTAACTTAAAGGTAAAAAAGTGTACTAGTACTAGTACTAGTACAGATAATACAGAATCTGACCGACACGAAATAATCTTAATAATCTGACAAATCAAATCAAATCTTCAAGCGAACGTCACATTTTTTTCTCCTCGAGATGGTTAGAGAATCACTCACTTTATGTGTGAGTTTAATTAAAAAATTTTTAGTACCATATTATGATATTTTTTTTTTCTTCTTTCTTTTTCGGTTTGTCTATCCCTTCGTTTGATGCCGAATTTCACAGCTTTTTAGCATGAGATCTGTGGTGCGATCAGCAAAAGCTAAACACAATAGAGTAAGCTTATGACGTGGCAATTAGGGGAAATGAGGTCTGGGTTGGATCACAGGTAATAGGAGAGCAACAGAAGTAGAAGTGGGTTTGAAGCATGTATGATAACAACCAACTTCATCAATGGCCGAACAAGAAGAGCGATACGACAGCGACGAGGTTGAAGCGGAGTTTGTGAGGTTAGAGGAATATATTGATATGGAGAGAGCTGACCATGAGGATATGAGTGTGAATGGAGGAGTGGATGAGGAAGAGGAGGAACAAAGACAAAACCATGGTGAAAACCATATCAGAGAGCTTCAACAGCTTCCTCCACTACCTCCTGTTCCCGAATTTGATCCTTTCGTTCATCCTATGCCAAAACACAAGCAACGTGCACTACAACTGTTCTTCGATGAGTCTGTATTTCAACAACTCGCCGAGAATACAAATCAATATGCCGTAATGAAGGGAGCAGGAAATGTGACTCCGAGATCGCGTCCCTGGAAACCAACCTCAGCTGCTGAGTTAAAAATATTTTTTGGTATCATTATCTATAGCGGTGTTTTTCCATTCTCTCAAGTGTCAGATTACTGGAAGCATGACAATAGTTTTCCTTCTCATCGTATAGGAATGTATCTCTCAGAATCGCTTTGAGCAGCTAAAGAGATATTTCCGTATTTCACCACCCTATCAGTCTCTTCCCTGAGCTCAGTGGTATCAGAAATTTCAGCCTTTAGCCAGTACATTGGAAATGAGATACCAATCCTTCCTGTTACCGGCAAGTGATCTCGCAGTGGATGAAATGATGGTACGGTTTACTGGACGATCATCTCATACCACTCTTATCCATGATAAGCCAACGCTTCAAGGATATAAGGTTTTAGCCTTATGTGACCACGGATATACATATTCCTTTCTTTTCACCAGTTGTACCGAATCCTTCGCTGAGCTTAACTCAAACCTCTATTCGGGTCCTTTGAGATTAAGTCCAACTTCATGTGCTGTTTACCAGCTGGCTTCCAGTCTTCCATTCTCCCAATTTTCTTTTACGATATATATGGACAACTACTTTACCAATATCCCACTCCTGAAGGCCTTAAGGGAAAAAGGAATTGGCGCATGTGGCACCTCTCGACCTACTTCTGCTGAGTATCCAAAAGCATTTAAATTCGGTAAAAAAAAGCCTACCTTTCCACTCAATACCATCTCCGGAGTGGTGCAGAAAGATGTTTTAGTTTGCTTATGGCAAGACAATAATCTTGTTCAATTCATGAGTACGGTACATAGGATTACTTCAGAGCGTGAAAACTATCCTGAAAAGCAGCACCGACGACCACGAACCACAAATACCAACCGCCAAAACGTTCAACATTACTTTGGTGACAATCCTCTTGTTGTTATGCCAACACCAAAAATTGCAATTGATTACAACAACTACATGAACGCAGTCGATTTAGCCAATCAGTATAGGAGCTACTATGCTACACAGCTACGAGTTTCTCGAGTTTGGATGCCAGTTTTCTTTTGGCTTTTGGATACTACCGTAATCAATGCTTGAATGTTAGCGAAGATACCAACACACCCTGTTCCTGGCTCTTTAGTTGAAGCCTGCTCTCCAACCCAAGTCCGCTCTCTAAATCAAGCCCACGCCTCAACCCAACTAAGCTACCACAACCATCGAGATTTTCGAATTCAGCTTGCACATTCATTGACATTTACTGGATACCAAAGCCTAAATCCATCCCGTGCTGTGGAGTTAGAGGCCCTTGTTTCCAGATCTCAAGTGCCGGTTGCCAATGGTCCGCATTGCCCCGGGATTACACCCTTAGGAAATAATTCCTTGAGTCGTCGCAGTGGTAAGTTTCTACAGTATCCTCTAGGTCCTAGACCTTATACTCATAATGTCCTGACATTTGTGAACACAACTGCTATTGCATACAGGCAAATTATCAGCCGGAGCTTTCCAATTCTGGTGGTATGTAAACGCAGTTGTGTTCACAGATGTCAGGACATTATGAGCACTCAGGAACTTTTAATACTAAAAATTTTCTATATGATAGGGTATGTAGCGAAGCATACTGAACTTCCGTTGTCACGAAATGGATCTGGAAGGCATGCTCTTATTCGGGGTGAGAGACAGAAGCAGTTTCACTGCTTCTTTTGTCGTTATGTTAGGAGAGGTGGAACTTTGTCGGATATGGTACGGGAAAAGCTGGCTCTTCGGGGAAAGAAAAAGGATTATACATATTTTTTGTGCTCGTATTGCAATGTTCCTCTTTGCAAAAACTTCTGCTTTACCTTATTTCATGAAAGCTAGTGTAATACACCCACGATTGTACACAACTCTGATCCTTTCTCAATCTGATATCACACTTCATTTTTGAACAAACACTAGGGCGCAACCGCAACCCTTAGTGAAAACCGCGAAATCAAACGAAGGGATTCCACCTCTGAGATCTGATACAGTACCGGTATCATACCCGAGTAGATTCCAACCAACCAACCAACCCCCCCCCCCGAGCCCACCTGTACAGTACCCTTGTACGATATATACCAGTACATACCCTTATAGTCGCACTTCCCGCTATAATGAATGCCAAGTATAGGGTACATTCCACCCATTACACCGGTAGCGAGGGGGTTCAGTACAGCAAAAGCAAGGGTTAAGAGTATGGGGAGGAGGAGTATGGCTCACAAGGGGGGGGAGGGGGGAGATGAAACGGGATAAACTGTAGATATATCATAGTTAGTTTGTGAAAAATCTTCTTCAAGTAAAAAAAGAAACAATAGCAAACAACAAAATACATTTCCAAGAGGATAGTTTCTCCATGGCACCGAAGGTATTATAACGAGTAAGGATTGACAACAGGAATCAGGAATATAATACAAGTTTTGTTGTATCTTGAGATTAAAAAGAATCCCAATCTCAGAACTCCCTAAATGTCCTACCGAGGAGGCCCCCCCGATGGTAAAAACCCTCCCTCCTCTCTTGAGTCTTAGTGAACATACCAAAGGCCGGAATGGAAATTGCAGAGCATTATAGAGAGCCTGTCATACTTTTTTTTTTCTTTTTTTTTTTCTTCTTCTACTCGCAAAATGGTGCCAATTTTTGCAGAGTATGCAAAAGGTTCCCCCCCCCCCCTCCTGCCACAGATTATGTTTCAATAGCTTAGTCACTTTGTTTATTCAAAAACATTTAACTCGAATTGGATGTGAATAAATTTATTTATTTATTTAAAGTTTGCCATGTCCAATGGCTGGCCTTCAGAAATTTAAAAAAAAAAAAGGGGGGGTAGATACCGTAAGGATGAACGGGAAAAAGGGACAATAGGAAGGTGGCAAAGAAGAAGAAGAAGAAGCGAGTGAGATTGTAGATCATTAAGTATTTATTCCTATTCTCTCTCTCTCTCTTTTGCTTTTTTTATCCTTTTCTCACAGCGAGGGCATTTTTGTACGAGGACAAGGTGATCGATATCAAAATGTGTCGTTCGAATTCAGTACCGCCGGTACTACAAGTGCTTTTTTTTCATTACGATAGTGAAGTTTCTCGTGCGGCAGAGCCGAGTCCCCCCACCAAGCTTATCCATGATAGCAAGGTATTCAGAACATCACGGTTCATTATAGCGAGGTGCGAGTGTAGACTATGCCCGGTCCGATTACCAAACACCATCTCATACCTCAGTGCCTTTTCCACCTTATCCTTATCGATAAGCCAGCCAGCCAGCCAGCCAATCCCCCAGGATCTTCTTGCCTATTTTGTATAAATGTTCCCGACAACCCAACGTCAGGGACTATATATCCGTTCCTGGAATCTCTCTCTCTCCTTACAAGTAAACGGACACCAATGTGCACGATTGACGTGACGCGAGTGGAATACGAGGCACCAGTGAGGAATAGACTAGCTGATAACCTACCAGGCCATACTCGTGTGGCGTGGATAGCTCAACACATGATATACTTGAGTATGCTGCTACCACCGGTACAGCACACACCAGTCGTGCCGAAGCCGAATCGGCAAAAAGAACACGACTCTCATACATATCATAATAGTAATCAATCATCACACGCTCATCCCACCAACAGCGACGAGACAAAAAAAAAAAGAGATGAGGGAGGAGGAAAAGGAAAAGGAAAAAGGGACTCCTTTACCCTCTTTGACAATTTTTCCATGATACGTTCGGCGCTAAAAGCATAGTAATTTAAGTTACGACAGATGGAGAAGAACTTAACGAGAAGACAAAAGCCATTTTGTTAAAGAAGTGCACTCACACAGCACTTGTACTTATATAAGAGTTTTTAGTTCTCCTTTCAATGATTGTTAATTCCTCCCCCCCCCCTCCTCTCTTCCTCTACATCTCTCCCTAATGTCTTCTCCGTTCCATTGTCTTTTTCTTCTCTCACTTATCCTGCTTGCCTTCCTTGCTTCCCCCCCTCCTTCCCTCTCTTCCTTCCCTATCCCAATGATGCCGAAAAAATATCGAAATTTCAAGAGGAACCAGAAATAAAACAATAAAACAACAATACAAACAATCCTTATTCCCCCTGGCCGGAAAAATGAAAGAAATGAAAAGATCACAAACAAACAACAAAAAAAACCGCTAATAAAACAAACCTATGAAATCAAGTCAAAGCGGGTAACAACCCAATCGGACCAACAGACAAAACAGGACAGGAAACCCAAAGCCAACATGCGCCTTCTCCGACCAACGATATCAAACCGATAATGATGAAAAAATGGAATCGAGGGGATTATGGGGGTTATGTATGAAAACGAAAAACGCAATGCCCCGGAGGCCAATGTACAAGGAATTGCTTTAACCAAGGAGGACTATGTTTTACCAGAGGTTAGCCACGAGCAAAATCCGACGGGTGTTTTGTTCAACATGCTCACCTTCCCACTTCCAGTCCTTCATAACGCCAGCCCAGTGCAGCTTCCCCTTCACCGACATCTCATGCTCCGCAAGTATTTCCGAGGGAGTGCTCCCAGAGGAATCATCGGTCATAGCTCGTCTCTTAGGCCCCATGTCGTTATTCTCAGTCAAGGCAGCTCCTCCCCATTCATACATCTCCTCCATCTCAGATCCCACAGGACTTATGCGCTCATAAATTGGAGCATCCAAGGTTGGAGAACAGAACTGTGTGTCGGTCGGAGATAGGGAATATCTCTGTATAGCTTCCTGTGATTCCCAGAACCTATCTCTACGATCCCAGACCTCCTTCATAACCTCCCAGGCTTTAGACACGTTACCGATCCACATCCTCGAGCACATGTCCTCCCAACGACTCTTGACCCAGGATCTTTCACCTTCAGTTACCGCTTCACAACCAGCAGCGAGAAGAGGATATATATGCACTATGCAACTCCGAGAGGACATGGGGACATCAGCAATCAATAGCATCACCTTCTGCGCAAGCTCACGAGAGCCTAGAGACGGTAGCTCCGGGACGGCCTGGTGGAGATATAAAAGTGTTGCGTAACGGTATGCCTCTGCGGTTTTGACACAATGCACGACACCGCTGGAACTATCCACGGGAGGATCATAATGAGATTCAGGAGCCCACTGTTCGAGTAGATTCTTAATCCCCATACCCTGGTTGATAATATCATATGTATTCTTATCGGTTTGGCGGACCTTCTGAACAAGACTCGCAACCCTTCCAATCAAAGGGAAGAGGGTGGTCGCGCAACCCATCAATGGGTCAATCTCACTTATAGGCGTTAAGGGCCTGTTGACCGTGACAGGTCCTTGATCATCTTCATCTTCATCGGAGGTAAGACGGGCAAGAACATCAAGATAGACCCAAACATTATACAAGAAACCCAATCTCTTGGTGGCAACCTCGTCGGGGCTAGAAGTGCTGTGCTTCGCCAGAGCTTGTTTGACGAGAATCTTAGCCCCTCTCAAATGCTCTATCCCAGTGGATGTATGCCGGTCAAACGCTTCGGAAAATGCAAGCACGAGGGTAGTCGCGAGTGCCGCCTCGTTCCGGGTATCGCCGCTGCCTAGGTCATTGGCCAGACAACGGATCGAGCTACGCATATGTTCCATCCCTTCCATCCTAAGTTCTGGTTTGCCTCCAGACATGTGGAAGGCTGTCATGGATGCGATCGCATGATAGAGTGCTGGTGAATCTCGTGCAAGTGGCCAAATAAGGGTTCTCCACGGATTCTCGTTAGGGCCATCCTTGATCGACATTATGCCACATGTATTCTTATCAAAGTGTAGTACAAGCATTTCTTGACTGGTTGCCGTGACTGCTGGTCGACGGAATATATCGCTTATGCTTATAAATGCCTGTCCATGTGAAAATCTAGATCTTGATGAACTGGCAGAAGCAGATGAGGGTATGGGGATCATCCAGTCAGACTGTGAGTTTGGAATCGAGCGGATAACTTCCTCAATCTCATCGTCCTCTTCGAGCTCTTCTTTCACAATTGTTGGGCTCGTACCCTGTATATCAACTGCAGGGGAATAAAGTGACTCCGGATGTACAAACGATGAAGCACCTATGAATCCCTGGGGCGCGGAAGTGATCGGAACCAAACCATTCATAGGGCCGAGTGAGCTCGAGGTATCCACCGGCGTATTTTCATCAAATTCGGTTGATATACCAGGAATACCGTTCCTATTGCCCGGGAGAGTTGGTGCTAAGTCCGGCGGGCTGGTGAGAGTGAATGCCCCTGTATGTTGCGGCCCAAGAAGACCCGGTTGACCCTGGGTCGACGGTGGTGTTATGTGACCCAGGGAGTCCAGGGGTAGTAAGAATGCCGAACCTAAACTAAAACTACTTGGAGATCCGGACGAACGCTGTTCATACATACATGGCGCATCCTGTGGAGACCCATATTGCGACTGGTGTGTAGATGGAGATCCGAAGCCGGATTCTAAAGGCGAGGGTTGGGCAACTCCGATAGGCGCGGCAGGGGGTGTGGTGACAGATGCTTCTGGGCTAGATAATGGAGAAGATCTCTTCGGCCTTGATGCTCCTGGACCTGGGCATCGTCAGCTACCGGCTTGTAAGTGATAGTGGATGATACAGTACTTTTACGTGCAGGCTTAGGTGGCTTTCCCAGACTGGCTTCTTCGAAGGGTCTCCATTTGAAATCTTTCTTGTAACCCCCGCAGGGTACCCCACGCTTTTGACCTAGTCTATTCGTCAGCGACCACTCGATCTTATCCCCAAACTAGACCAAGAACCATAGTCCAAATATCCAGGAATCGCCAATAAGGGTATACGTACATTGGTGGCATGTAGGCTTGGATTCATCACACTTCAATCTCTTAGCCTTACATGTAACGCATCCTATCGATATAAAATCAGTGTTCGAACAATGCTATAAACTCCATCATTTCCCTTTCATCCCCAGGCATAAGCTGATGAGGCTCACCCCCCATCGAACCGCGTAAGGGCGATGGCCGTGCTTACCATTTCTGCTCTTCGATTGCTTCGGCTTTGTTGGTGCAGGACCAACACTCTCAGATGACGACCTCATCATTTCTTCCTTCCCACTTTTCGATATTGCCGTTGCAGGAGAAGCGTAGCCGGAGCTGCCCAGTCTGAACATAGTATCAGTTGTGGTTGAAGACGGCATGGATACAATGTGGTTGCCGTCGTGTGCAGAATAGGCCGATAGTAACTGGAACTCCTTCGGCTATCGGTGAAACTTCCTCGAAAGCAACGAAATATCCTCTAGCCCCGAAAATAAAAGAACCCCGATCTCCGCTAAATCCTTGGTACCTATATTGAGGATTCGATAAATCCTTGTATTATTTTTAGGGCTCTTTTTTTGACCTTCGTCTCTCCTTTCTTCCCTCCCTGCTTTCCGGCGTAGGTTAAGGAAAAGTATCTCTCAGAAAAATAGTGCGCGTGACGCAGTTAATGTACGTAAGGCACGATGCTCTTGAAGAAGCGATAACGAAGGCAACTCGGTTGGTACAGAGTGACAAGTAAAGTAGAGTAAAAACACCGAGGAAGAACAAAAAGGGCACAGCAAAGACCCTGTCACCCGACTATCAATTCTACCTTACTTCCCTTCCTGTGAAAGAAAGAAGATGGGGTGCGCAATCCTCACTTCCCGTGATGTTATCGCCAAAATTGATCTCTTTTGCTCACGGCGACCACCCAGTGCACGGCGGCCCCTACCCGTCAAAACGTAGACTGCCGGTGTCGTAATGGAATTGCCTTGTCCGTGCCTCTTCCCGATCGTCGAGAACTTGCAGGTAGATAGATTGAAACCGGGCGATGAAGGGCGATGAAGGGCGATGATAAAATAACGAAAATGGTAGAAAAGGAAAAGAAGGTAAGTTATATGCAAACTAGCTTAACCCAAGCTTGTATTTTTTCCTCCACCCCTCTCTTGTCTAGCTCGCTGCCAATGTAGAGATGCTGTGGTAGAAGAGCTGAGTTTATGCGGGATTCAGGAGGGGAATACCGTGGGGAAAAAGCCGGGCATCCAACCAATTCTATATTGCTAAAAGGATGATGAAATTGACGGGAGATGTGGTGGGGAGGGGGCGCTGATGGAACACGCCGAGCTTTAATTCTTGCAACCCGCACGGGAGCGGAGATCAACTTGGATCAAGTAGTCAGTGGCCGGGTAGATGGACAGAAAAAAATCAATGCACCCTTAGGACCTTGAGAACGGGGGGAACTCCTGCTTCTGCCCGTCCTTGCCTACAGCGAGCTCCTTCTCCCTGTTCCCCCTGTTAATTGACCACGATCGAACGCCCTGACTGATAAAGCAATCGAACCAAGGGAGGAGCAGTTGCCGATATAGTGCGTGTGGAAAGTAAATAACTCTGCACTATAAACGAGCTGATAACAGCAGGAACAAAGAGTTAGTCAGTGATGATAGAATCCCCCTCGCCAGGACAAAAACAATGTTAAAAAATATCAAATAAAGCAAAAATAAAAAAAGGGTCGATTTGAATAAATTTGATCCATCTACGCGCGCATTCCTAACAAGGTTCATTCATCATGGTTGCCGACATGGTAGATAAAGTAATAAAAAAAACATTTGAAATGGGAAATAGGGAAAATAGCGTATTATTAACATCCCAAAGAGTGAACATACCTACCGGTATATTGCCAAGCCCAGACGGAGGGTTATGGGCGACAGTGACGCTTATTGAGAGCAAAAGCAGAAGTGGGTGAAAGCTGCAGCTGCGACCCAATATCTCCCTCCCTGAGGCGACAGCGGTTGAAGGTAAACAAGCAGCAGGGGTGAGCAGGGACGAGGAGCAAGCTGGTAGAATTATTTCTGCCGCCGTTTCAGCGGAAAATCTTTCTTTGGCAGCGTTAAAAACCGAGTGGTGACACAAGACGAAATTCCCTTAAAAGAAGAAAAAATTACAAAAAAAGAAAAATTAAGAAAGGAAGGTTCGCCCACCAAATCAAAATCGAAGCGGAAGTCCCAAGTGTGAAAAAAGCAAAAAAGAGAAAAGGTATCATACAATGTGAAAACTTTAGTCTGCCCGTGGTTCTTACTCCATATGCCGAGGAGAAGGGGCTTTTAGCGTTTTGGGTAAAGGGCAGTTTATTCAACCCTAGTGAGTGAACGAATGGATGTCTCGCCTGTAGGTAATGATGGGGGACGCGGAAGAGAAAGAGGAGGGGAGGATGAGACGGGGCTAAGATGGGGGAACCCCAATGAGTTATGAAAGTTGCTTGAGGAAGAAGGAAAGGCAGGAAAGGAGGCTTCCCTCGAAGAAATTGGGGATCAGGGTCTGTTCCCGGGATGGCGAGTGGTATATATAACATGCGGCGGTATATCAACTGCCATACCGGCCCACATGCCTCCTCCAAGGACCTTATCGCCTCGCATTCAGGTCTAATCACACTTATTACTCACTCAACGCACTTTCTAAGAAACCCTTCCTGTATGCAGAAGTGATGGTATGGTAGTTAATCGAAATCGCTGAGTGACTAGGCGACTGGAAGAGTTGCTGTGCTTGTCACGTCAAATCAGAAGAGCGATGGGATAGGGCTGCATACCAGGACAAACTTCAAGTCTGGGGGGGGCTGAACAGGAGAGGGAGAGAGAGAGAGAAAAAGAAGAGAGGAGTATCGATTCGAACATCATTACACATCCGCCGAAGCCACTCATCGACAAAAAGCTCTCAACTACTCGAGTACAGTAATCGTAAATTTCGCACTTTAAAAAAAAAGCCGAGAGCGTGTGGAACATCAAGAACTAGCAAAGCCTCACCCACCCCATCCCCCTCAATTCACCACGATTCACCCAGCGTTCCAATCCCCATCACCGAGCAGACCATCTTAGCTGCCTACTTCCAAGTCCCTGGACAAGCACCCCTCCCTGAACCTACGCGGCCACGCCTAAGCCCCCCAATCCCCAATCAAGCCCAACGCTATTCTTAACCTTAATTCCCCCCCTGCACCGGAAAAATTATCTTAGAGGAACCTAGATCATATATAGATAGACCATAGACATCGACGACTCCACAAATCCCGATCTCAGCCAGAGTATTTCTACCTCCTGAGTGAGCTCTTGTGCAACGCCTCAACGTGTGCATTGCGGAAGTTCTTAGTGCCATACTGGGACCAACCAGACAGCAACCAACTGCATAGAATTCTGCACTTTGTGATGGGGCGTTTCTTACTTGTTTCTTCTTTTTCTTCCCCACGAAAAAGACAGCGCCCGGGAATCTCTGAGTGGATGGATGAATGGGATACTGGTGCACTCTGCGAAAGAAGCATGCACAGAACGTGTCATAGAAGTTGGGTGGGTATGCGGGTGTAGCCTCTTTGAGTATTTGCTTGCGGAGTTTTTTTTTCTAAGGATGCGGGATACTGTGCTGTGGCCCCTGTTCCTACTGGGTCAATCAAGAAAATCGTTCAAATATCGCCTATTTGCCGGGGGAAAGAATGGTATGGATATAGATAGATTGCTGAGTAATTTTGGGTTCATGGAAGAGGAAAAGGATACGGGTATCATTCACCTGTGGGTTTCGGATCTTCATTGCTCTTCCATCAGCTATGAGCGATGAGCAGTTTATTCTTCCGTGATTGATGCATGCTAGGCCCAACTCCCTTGAAGTGCACTACCGGTAACCGACCAAAAAATAAAACAATTAACTACTAGCTAGTCTCCGTAGCTCATTGAACTCCCTGAGCTCCGGTGCCCAAACATTTCCATCCCGACCTTTTCTCGATTCACGGCTTTCGAAACGCTCCAACAGCACCGCTACCACCACATCCTGCGGCCTCTGATAAGCCATTAAGCCGAGCGGCCAGCCAGCCAGCCACAAGCAACTACCATCCCCCCCCCCACAGACACCATATCACCAATTCCCACCCACCCGATCATTGCACCTCAAGCCCACTTCCAAACTCAGCAAGTGAAAAACATCCCATGCATAACCCGGAAGAAAAAGGAAAGGAAAGGAGAAGAAAAGAAAGAAATATCGGCCTCGCCGAAATATCTCACGGGGCGATACAGGTACTGTAGGCAGTGTATGCTGAGTTAAGTGAGGTAAGTTAGCAGTTTGTATGCAGCTAGACATCATCATACTACTGTGCTACCCTCCAGCAGCCTGCTCTGCTGCGCAGAGCGGGTAAAAAATAAAGCTTGATGTCTTAGCTGCCACTCCACTCCAAGACAGGTCTCACAAAAAGGGGGGGGGGAAGAGGGGCAAAAAAGCGAAGAAAAAAAAGAAAAGATAAGAAAAATCCAAATCATCGCCAGATCCCGATGATTTCTGTGAGGGGATGCAAGGAAGAAGCCGGCGCGTTCCCACAATGTCTTAGACAAATAGAAATTTTTCCAGAGCCCCGTTCGGGGACGTTTGTAGGGAATTTTAAAGTTTGGCACGGTCCAGGGGCTTCGCCATTCTAGCAATACCTGCGTGAAAATGGGTCTGTGTTCTGAAGAATCTTGGAAACCCTGGCCCTGAAGGAAGAGGAGATACAGTACCGGTACATACCTATTAAATCTCCCGTCAATGGCTCCTGCTCCTAAGGGGAATGGTGTATGTGTCTTGGCCAACTCAAAAATTTCCTTTCAGCTATCAAATTAGGAGTTCAGAAAAGATAATGAATAACACAGCACTACTCAATACCGGTACCGTATTTTCTCTTGCGATTCACCGTCGGATTATCCCTGTGAATGTTGTCATAAGGCCACAATAGGCTTAGGCTGGCAAGTTAACAAAATTGCGAAACCAGTTAACGAGATCAAAAAAGGCCAAAGCACTCAGGCTATACCATGTCAGGAGCACGTTAACCCTTCTCAGGAGATTTCGTCACCGAAATCCCAAGATTACTGACCTCGCTGGGGTGGCGAGTCGGAAGAGAAAAATACTCAGGTATGGACGTTAGTGATGAGACGGACAGGAGTTTCTTAGTCCTGGCGCCCATACCGTCAGAGGGAAAAAAAATATCTAATTTGGTAGGAGTGATGCCAGGAGGGGTAAAAAGCTCTGACATCGTGAACCCCTGTCCGTCTCATCACTAAAGTCCATACCCGAGTACGGTACTACTCGAGCAGAGCATCATATTATACAGTGTAGTAATCAAATAGACTATAGGTCAACAGTCCGATGAAGACCGCGGCATTGCCCGCCCGACATATCCATATCTCACCAATCCAATACAATACCGGCACAAATATAAGTGCAAGTATAATAATACATAGGAGGGGGGGTCAATCGGCAGAGAAGCTCAACGAACGGACCAAATAAAACAGCTATTTTCCAAGACACTCTTAGTGTGTATTGTTCGCTAAGCCCCCTGTTCGTTGACCCCCCTCAGATGTTAGTTCCAATACGGTAGAGGTACCGGTACAAGTGCAATCCAATGGAAACAAGCGAACGCTCCCCAAGCGCACAACACACCCCCCCCACCCCCACAGACCGAGGTCCGGGAAATGGGCATACCGGTACCTGGGTTCCACTATCTCCGCCAACCCCGTCATCTCCGGATTCAGAGACGGAAGCTCCTAAGGGGGATTAGCTCCCTCCTGAGAGGTGTGAAGTAATACGTTCAGCCCACTGTTAGATCTCGTTAATCGGGTTTTGGAAATCCCGTTAACCTGTCAACCCAAACCCATCGTGGGCTGAGCGGGCTGATATCGGCCGATAGAGTGCAAGTATTCTGATAGTGGGTTTCAAGAGTTTTCACATTGCTAACCGGGTCTAATCTGAGCGGAAAAGAAAGAATCGTCACGTACGAGTATTACGATAGCTTGTGGAAGGCCCACTAATAATACATAACGTTGCTACAAGTATTTGTTAGTGGGACGATTTGGCCTGAGTTGGGTGGGGGGTTTGTTCGCTTCGCCAGCTAGGGGTTGCGTAAAAATGTATAAGAGAAATTACTCGAGTAGAGAGGGAGTGCGAAGGAAGGGGAAGGAAAAGTGCCATAGTGAACGAGAATTGGTCTGTAAATGTGGCTTTTGGTCTTTGGCGGGTAGAGATGAGGTGGGTAACGTAGGGGAAAGTCGCGGCGAGGTCCGTGGTTTTAGATGGATAGGGATGGGGGAACGGGGTGGGACGGGGGGGGGGGGTTTGCATGAGACTTTTGTTTTGAGATCTGGAAATCCAGTGCGGATTCGTAGGGCTGAAGATTCAGCAGCATAATAGCCCCTCCATACCGTGCCATGCAGGTCATGTCATACCGATACCCACTCATACAGTACCGGCAGTATGATACTAGAGTACATATTTGTGCTACATACAGCTATGCTCGTACTGGTACATATAATTAGAATGATCCTTCCACAGTACCGTACGATACCGTAAAAACTGTAATAATCAAAAGTTCGTGATATGTAGTTGGTGTTTTTGTTTTGTTTTGTTTTGTTTTTGTATCAGAGGGGCTGAGCGGCTCGTTTTTTTTTCTTGCTGTGCTTTTCGCCTCCTTTCCAGAGTACGAGTAGAGAATTCTGGACTGGATAGCACATGCTTCGATTATTCCAGTTTTTACGGCACCTGTACTACTATCCCAAGATGCATACCACCAAGTTACACCACTCACTCCCGTGGAAAACCATCCCCTCAAGAAAGAACAGAATACTAATCACCCCACCCGATCCAGCCAGGCAAGGCCAGGAAGGAAGGAAGACCTCGGTATACGAAAAAGCCTAGCTCAGGATATCAGAATCAGCACAGCCGATCTGTGGAATGAAGTACTAACTTATACTCGTGTCCACAAGGTTCCGGTAGCTTCAGGTACAGTACATGGCAAACCCTTGGTCGTCTTCAACCAGAATGCCTGCACACAGCTACCGTATTTACTGGGGGATAATGCGAATATCCTCTACATAATTTGCCGTTATCAGAATGATAAAGAGGGTTTTCAGGGGAGAGTCCCATCTTTCTATCCATGGCAGGAGCTGATAAGGGTGCCCGAGGCGCTACGAGAGGTTTGTGGATGCGAGTGCGCATTGCAAACGCCGTATCATACCGGTACTGTACTGTACATAACACATCTCACACCCGGCCGACCCCGCACCCCCCCCCCCAACATGCGAGCAAGGCAAAAAGGTAGATTCCTTCCACCTTTACACCCCTATATATTCATACCAGATCACTCGTATTCGATTTCGGCGTAGCGCACCGCGCTCATCCGGGCCCAGCCACCCCCAAACTAGGGTTTACCGTGCAAACATGATACTCTTACCCATGTTTGAACAAGGGCAACGATGCTCGAGTACGTTGACTTTTCCCCAGATTTCCGTACACGTGTGGACATAAACTGGGGTATGATACCATGCGCAAGGCGGTTTATTAATAAACTTGCATAATATGCGTCAATCACTGCCACGATGATTACCTTACTGGCAAACTAATAGAACTTATGAACTCCACCCAAAACTATCGCAGGACGACAAGATAGGCCACTTCCGATCCCACAACGTGCCCCAGCCTCACGGGGATCCCGAAACTTACGCTGGCGGGGGTTACAACGTTAGCTCCACCAGAACCAGGCCCGCACAGCCCAGCCCAGCCCATCGCGGGAGCAGAGTGTGCAAACTCGGTCCAATGAACTGGGACCGAGTGGCCCCCCGATATATAATAGAAACAGCAAATACCTAAAAACCCAACCCCCCCGGCAGCATCCGTCGGGAAATATATCGGGCCGATTCTTGGCTTTTTCATTCTTTTTTGTCCGTAGGACCTTGTGCTTTGCTTTTTTCATTCCGCCCTTCTTTATGGTATTGGTGGTTGGCTCGTGATGTTTTACAGAAGTGTGCAGGATGACGGGAGGGGGGGAGTGTGGTTGGGCGATTTTGGGCATAGCACAGCGCAAGGCAAGACAACGGGTTGTTTGTTTGCTAAGATACAAGCGATATGGTAAGATAAAATAATATAAGATCCCGTGATACGAGATCGCAGATTCGGCTTCGGGGGGGGGTGGGCAGCTCGAATTGATTGAGTGCCTTTTTTTCCCTTTTCTTTGCTTTTTGTCATATTTTGGCTTGGTTGGGTTTGCATTGCTTGGGCCAAGAGACAGCAGCGGCAGCGACAACGATACCGGTAATGGTAATGACAGCTGGGGCGGTGGATTGTTATGATCATGTATTCTTCCACGTAAATTTGGTTCTACAAGACAGCTAATTTCTAACCATGAATGTAGAAAAGGAGAGAAGAAAGGGAACGAAAACGAGCAATGAAAGGGGTAATTTAGGCGCAATATCTCTTTAGCCATCAGATCGAATCAAAGGCAAAAGCAAATGGAAGAAGAAAAAAAAAAAAAGCAGGATAAAAGCTCAAAGCAAACCAAGATAATATTAATTCGCGTGTGCGTGACTTGCAACTTCTCTAACTATGTGTTCTGCCTCAGCAGCTCGCTCGCTCCCCCCTCTAAAAGTATGCTTTCCACGGGCGAACCAGTATCCAATCGTCAGGATAAACACAACCCCATAGACTGCGGATACGTAGTTCATCGTTCCACTCGTCACCGGCATAGAGTACGGGAAAGAGTACATGATGAGCGTAAAGCCGGTCCAGAACAGGAGCACAAGGTTTGCCACAAGCCCAAGTTTACCGACCCAGAAAGGACCGTGCTTAATGTTGTTGCGTCCTTTCATGAGGAGGAGAATCACCGGAATGGCGTATGAAATATACAGCAGAACAATACATGCAGTTACCATACTATTAAAGTTTTTTCTTCTGTTAGCTGCCTTTCTAAGGTAAGGGGTGAGTGTATGGGAGGGAAAACACTAACCTGTTGAATGCCGTTGTTGATCCAATGTAAAGCAGCCCTAGAAGCGCCACAACAATACAGCTCATGGTGTGTGCGTGGAACGGAATTCCCATAGTGGGGTGAACCTGTGACCAATACCGAGACCCTGGCAATCCTTTATCACGTGCGAAGGACCAACAGAGTCTTGCCTGCCATGTATGGCAAGCTATTTGGCAACCCAGTCCTGTGAAGCAAATCAAGAACTCCAAAAAGATCGCAGCAGGCTTTGAGCCTGTGGCCTGCCTGTACAGCTCGAGAATAGGGACAAGGGTGGCTGTATTAACTAGTTCATCCAGGTTTGTCATGGAGAAGAACATCGCAATAGAGTACAGAAATGCTGTGACGAATCCTATTGCCACAGTTCCCATGATTGCAAACGGAATATTGCTCTCAGGTCGCGGGACTTCTTCTGCCAAATGTGTTGCCGAATCCAGACATGCAAATGACCAATTGGGGTTAATAAGACCAACAATGAAGGCAATCGCATTCGATTCCCAGCCGGTATTGTTGACAAAATTGGCAAATACAAACTTGGCATTTTGTTTCGGAGACGAAGTTGCCAGGACGGTGATAGTAATTACAATGAACGAAGTGAGCGAAACGTAGAGAAAGAAGCTTGCGACCCTAGGCAAAGTTTTTCCATAACAATTAAAAACCCAGGCGAAGAGATTGAAGATCTGGTAAGCAACAAAAACCATCCATCTCTCAATGACGCTATAGGGTGCAGATCAGAATCAGGTTCAGGACAATTTTCGTAGAAAGGGCACGTACAGGTCTGGATGGTTCATTTGTATCATGCCCATCAGAGCACTTCCTATCGCCAATGCAACGCTGGCGCAGGTGAAGATACTTCCGGCATATCCAACAGCCCCGGTAAGGTATGAGAGGAATTTCATATGTCTTGGGGGAGCCAACACACTTACCCAGTAGTATTGGCCCCCAGAATTGGGCATCGCACTAACCAATTCAGCCAATGAGATACCGGCGCATCCATTGATAAGTGCGATCAAGATGATTCCGTAGACAGTAACAACCGGTCCTCCGGAATTGATACCCGTAACAAGTGATGCAGAAATACCAAACCAACCTATCCGTGCTGTAAGTTTGCGCTCCCTTACCACTGAAAGAATCAATGCATAAACTCACTGTTGGTAAGAGCAAAGGAGACTCTATTTTACCCGAGTTATGTCAGCAAATACTCTTCCGTGTCTCAAGCACTGGGTCACTGAAAGTTGGCAAATGGCATATTTGCGGAACGGAAGGGAAGCGGAAGAGGTATAATGAACTCACCCAAGTAAAGACCACTTGCTGAAGTTCCTCTCAAGATCCTGGGTGTAACCCATCTCTAAGTATTTTCATGTCAGCTGTGGTGTGCCCCACAAAATGCCGCAAAAAAAAAAAGTGGAATATTTGTCACGGGATTCTATCGCCTCGGGTGACGAAGAGATAACTCTGTCGGTTTATGCCTTCGGTGTCGGCGCCCGAGAAAAAGAAAAATAAAGGATGAAGGGATGAAGCAAGAGCATGATAGCAAAAGAAATTAACAAAAAATCGGAGTACAAACTAGCAAGTTTCACGGCGTCTGAATCCACAGATCCAACATCTCCATCAAAATAGGTGGAATTTTTATCTTTCAACGTTGTCTCCTCCTCTCCTTGTGCATACGGGGGTGCGGTGGTCATTTCGTTGGATGGAAAAATAGAGTTTGGGATAATGGAGAGGAAATGAGAGAGAGATGATTTGATGATAGTGTGAGTAGAGGGGAGAAAGTGTTGGGGATGTTGGGTGTCGTGGTGGTCGTCCTCTTGGTCGCTGTCGTCGCTGTCGTCGCTGTCACTGTTTCTATGTCTGTAGCTCTCGTGGTCCTCGACGCCTCCTTCCTCCTGGTAGGATTTGCTTGCGAGATTGCTATCGTTCACCTCAGGGGGATCAAATGAAGCGATAGGTAGATAGAACCCTGCTCCCTTCCTATTCCCTTCCAGTCTCGGTCTAGAATTGTATTTCTGGGAACGAGACCCACAACTGGCGATTCGCGTCTTTTCGATTTTTTTCTTCCGCACACTAGTTCCTTGAGCCGCAGGGTTTATAATGAGGGATTCAAGCTCCATCATGGGGCCTCTCCTAAAGAGGTAAGAGCTCTTCTGCTTCTGATGAGCTTTTGATTGTTGATAACACCGTATTTGTACTCCAAGTATCTCTTTTTTTACCTCTCAAGGAAAACATAAAAACGTAAGTGGGGGGGGGTGGGAATGAAATTAAGTTAACAGGGAGGAAAGCAGCAGCGGTTGTGGCTCATGTGAGAGAGTTCAATACCATCTCGCACTCTCACACCTATCGCCTTCCCGATGTTATCACTATTGGATCGGGGACCCCAGCCCCAAGCACCCTCTTTTGTGCTACCAAGCTAGCAATTGGCTGAGGGGGAAGGGGAGCTGTACTGTAACGGCACAGTACTCGAGTACTCGGGTACTCGTCCATATGGAGCGTGATTCCTCGGCATGGTTTCGTTTAGTACCGAAGAATCCTAAATGCCGGTACCGGTGATTGAACCGTGTGCTAGGCATCGGTAGTCCAAAATGTCCTTCTCTGGAGAGGAGTGAGAAACACTGCGCGGTTGGGTTTCCATGATGGCCTTTTCCCCCGGGTGCAAATCATAACATTCCCCCTTTGATCTGAGATTCAAGATTCGAGATGAAAGGAGAAAAGAGAAATCGAAATCCTACGAGGTTTGTGCAAGCATGACGGACTGATCACGTCGTATGGCCCCTTGATGCATAAAAATTGAGGCTTGCCGTTGCTATTAGACTACTCGAGTACAGTCGCACCTCGCTATCCCGGATCCCGCTGAACCGGATACCGCGCTGAACCGGATGAAATCTGTGGCAGCTCTGGACTGCCATACAATCCACCCCGTTGAACCGGAAAGAGGCAGGATTCGGATTCGGATGAAATTTAAGGAATGGCTACCCCTGCTCCCCATAGAAAGTTGATTTGCTGAACCGGATCCATGATAACTGGTCAATAAACTAAGCCAAAAGAGGAATGAAGGCGGGGTCAGAGAGATAGCTGGGGTTACGGTGGAGGGGGGAAAGGAAGGAGAAGTCTCGTGGAGAATATGGGAATTCCAACGTATATAAGTAGACTCTATTTGCTAGAAAATTCATTTTCTCAATAGGAAGTTATCTGCTCTGTCCACGCAAGTTTGATAATACCCACGATGAAGTCAACAAAGAAGACCGGATTGACAGCCTTGCAAAAGTACGAGCTGTGCTGCCTCCGAGCACAACATCCTCAAATGAAGTTGGCAGACTTTGCCCTTCTTGATGAGTGCCCACGACGTCCAGATGGTCAACCTTTGGCAAATTCCAGCCTGTCGGATCATCTTAAAGGATGGAGGGAGAAAATTAAGAAGGAACCTCCAGCTGGTAAACTGATTTCTATAGTAGATTTATGTCAGATAATTGTAATACTAATTCAAGTAAAAATTAATATTAGGAAAGACAGGAAATAAACAGAAAGAGAGAGCGAGTAGTTATCCTTTTTTGGAGCACTTTCTTACTCTTTGGATCGATGCAGCCGAGTATGCCAAAGTTCAAGTTACGGACGATATAATTAGGGCCCAAGCGAAGATTATTCAGGAAGAGCTGGAAAGAGTGAATATTGATGAACCATATGATGGCTTCGAGATGTCGAATGGTTGGCTTCAGCGATTCAAAAATCGACACAATATTGGTCGATTACGGACACATGGGCACTCTGGTGATGTCGATCAATCAGCTCTACCAGCACAGCGCAAGCATCTCCAACAACAGCTGGCATCATTTTCACCCGAGGACCGCTACAATTGCGACGAAAGTGGACTTGTATTTAACAAGCAGCCACAGTCCTCGAATGTCCGGTTAGAGAAAGGTAAACAATTAAGAGGTGGAAAGGATGATAAGGTTAGAATTACAACATTTCATATAATTAATGAAACAGGAACCGATAAGCGAAAGATTTGGGTCATTGGTCGGGCAGAGAGACCAATGCCATTTCGCCACAATCGCATCAATCCAGCCAACTTACCGGTCATCTATCGCTACAACAAAAAAGCATGGCTGTTGACTGGACTCTGGTATGAATTTCTACGAGGATTGAACGATGAAATGCGAATCGCTCGGCGGCATATAGCACTCGTTACAGATAACTGCCCCACTCATCCACCGCCGACTTCACCACCAATTGAGTACAAAGGACCTCCGCCTCCAACCCTTAGCCATATTACTTTAGTTTACCTACCACCTAATACCACTGCCTTTTTGCAGCCATTGGATGCTGGAATTATAGCCTCTTTCAAAGCAGCCTATCGAAGACGTTATGCTCAATTCATGGTTGAGCATTTCAATTCCTATGGAAAGGCACCATTGAAGATTGATATTTTACAGGCAATCTACCTTATCGCTGATTCTTGGGATGCTGTCACGCAAGACACAGTCATTCACTGTTGGAAAAAAGCAGCGATCACCGAGCTCTCTGAAGAAAGCAATCGGCTTACCGGTCAAATTAATTGCAATACTCCATCCCCGGCCGACGACTTTATTAGCCTTGAACAGCACGAATGCCAACAAGCCCTAAGTTCATTAAGAGAGCAAGGACTCGGAGTGGATCAGATTGAGTACTTCGAGAATTTCCTTAATGATGATGAGGAATTTGATTTACCTATAGATAACCATGTTCCCGACGTCCGTACTATTGTCCAAAGCGGCCTTGCTGAAGGTATTTTACAACGCTCACGGGAGAATTTGGATCAGAGTGAACCGGAAAGTGACAGCGACGATATTTCTACACTCCCGATAATTGGAACTGAGACAGCTGCGCATTACAGCTTTGAGCTTCAACGCTTTCTCCAAACTCTTCCGGTTACTCGTCTGCCCCTCCTCGGCCATAATAGCCTCTCCGTAGAAGAACTGATATTATCTACCAAGAAGCTTAATTCCGCACTTCTCCGGTATTATTCCCTTCTCTATTTCACATCTCTTCTGATGTAACTTCTAACAAATTACAGTTACCGGAATACTCAGCAAACACAGCAGACAACCATTCACCAGTTCTTTCGTCCTGCCATTCCATCTTCCCAGCAACCCCGCTCTCGTGATGTTAGATACCCAGATCTTGGACCTGCGGAACAAGCAAAAGTGCCTACAGTAATGGGAGGAGAGGAGGAACCAATTTGCTATATTGGTACAAGCGATGAGGAAGAGGAGGATGAAGAACATGCTACCTGTGTGCCTACGGTGTGGAAGACAAGTGGACTCGGAGTCAATTCTGCATATGAAAATTTATTGAAATAAGCCTGAGCTTTCTCAAGAGAATGGGAATAAATGATCTTTATTTTCTCACCGAAATTTCTATCTTATTCATGATACCCCGTTGTTCCGGACACCCCGTTGTCCCGGATGAAATCCGTGAAATTTGGCCATCCGGGATAGCGAGGTGCGACTGTATATCACACTGTCGTGGCAGCATCTGATCTTAATGCACAAAAACGGAGCATCCTTGCGGCAGGGGGTTCGCCGTTTTCGCGTCATCCGCATCCAGACCGACAGATATTTGCTCCGGACCAGAAGTGCCGGAAGGATCTCTTGTGATTTGCTATTCAGGCATCTGATCTCCCAGTTCGGACAAAAGCCCTTGAGAAGGATTAGTATTTTCCTGATGCGGTATAAGATCATCCCACTGGGTGTGTTGGATATCATTAGACTAACCGATATCCGCAATTCACTTAACATCTCAAACTAAGCCTAGCGTTGGTGGACGTTAATAACCCGATAGTGGATTTCAAGAGCCTTGTGGTGTAGACTAAGATTCCAAACGGGCATCGCAATTCTCTCGTCAGTAATAAACAGTCTAACAGCGTCGGCATTTGGCATATGGAAAAACGGCCTGGGAAGGGGAGAGATAAGACTTGCAGCAGAAACGTGAGAGGATCGATTCTCGACAACCTTACTGCAAGGCTTGCATCCTGTTTCTGCCGAATAAATAAAGAGGCTGAGGTTAGCAGCCAACGACACCTCAATTTTTAGTTGAAACGATGATCAAATGCCACCGCAACCTACCGGTACAATTCTCTGAACCTTTGGTTGAAACAATGCCAAAGAAAAGAAAATAAGGAACATAATATTATTGAACAAGAAAGGACATTTTCCAAGGCAATTACAGGACTATCATAGTCCAATTTTTCTCAGGTTTTTTTACCACCATGAAACCTCCGAGATTTAGGGCTCGGGTTAGGGTTTTTCACTTTTAGGAGAGGGGCATCTTAAACTGGTTATTAGTATCATAACAACTACAACGAATTTTGGAACCTTGTGAGACAGGATAGGGGAGATTTCATAGATTGATATTAGATGATTCTCTCTAAAATTTCAGGACAATTATTTAAAAATCGAGGTCTGCTGAGTTATGAGAATCTAAAGAGTGGTCATTTGTTTTGGTGCTGGTGAAGTTTGTGGGGAAGTGGACACTTTTCCTGGAGAGGCGGGGCTTCTTTGTGGCCACCATAAAAGATCTACAAGTACTTGGACCTAAGGGTAATCGTGGTTGTATATGTGGAGATGCGCAGAGATATCGTGAACTACTGCGAGGCAGCAAGTTGTTGCGTATTCGTGGAGATGTCATGGATCCTTGCTAAGCAGGCAATAGTGGAATGTTCTCTGTTCAAGGGTTATGAAGGGGGGGTTTGTCCTCCGTTCAGTGGAATCATCGATATAGTCGAGATTTTATTTACTGCGTGTGATTGACTTTCCACCTTGCACTTCAACGCTTTCTGCCCGTTCAAGATTTCCTCTTCAGAACTGTTATCCACTTCGCTTAAGCCCTTTGTTTTTCCCATCTGAAAGTCTGGTCGTCCCGATAGCCGTACGGACTGTAAACCCCACGACCAAAAGATCATCTCGGAAAGGCTCTGAGATAGGAGGTGAAACGGCAATATGATTCATACTCGAGCACTTTATGTGCAGCCACTTTTGGCTTAGAAAAAACCTTGTCTCTCCGGCAGCTTTGCTCGGGTTTTTTTTATTTGTCATAGGCAGTGCGCTTACCCTGCTGTAAAATTTCTTCTCGGGTTGCACTGTTCGAGTTAGCTTCACCGTTTTCTTCTTCCTTCCCTCCGCCAGGGGATCTGTGGTGGCATCCTCGTGATGAAAGCCATTAAATTCGATGAGGGAAGAAAGGAAACCGTTTGTTGAGACTTTTTGCCACCCCACCGTTGTGATACTAGAGATTCAAGCTCCGGCGCAACTGCAGCCAGGGTGCGGTATGTGAAGTTCTCATACCATTCCCCGGGCCTCACGAGCAATACCTGTTACAGTAATGGCAGTAGAACAGCAGGAGCCTTCAGATAACAGTGTTTGGATATTCCTCCATTGTAGACTTTTATCGCAATTTTGTTTCACTGAATAATAGAAAGAGAGGGCTATTGAAGCGTCTTCAAGGGGTAGCAGGACATGGAAGAGTACCGGTATGGGAACTTTACAAACTGTACGAGCACAGTGCTTGAGTAGGTATGATGGATTCAAACCATATCATATAGTGCTTGCACCTTACGATCTGCATATAAGCTAGATTGTGGTTGTGAGCAACTTTTCTCGTTCTCAGACTTCTTAGCCTTCACTATTTCTTTCTTTTTCCTCTACTGATCCTCCGCACCCCCCTCCCTAGGTTCACTTCTTTTCATTCCCCACTTTTGTTGCAGGTTGAGAGATATTAAGTATCGGTGCTGTAGGTAAAGACCGGCATTCTGCCCGCATTTTCCGCCACAACCGCCAGACACCTGCTCTCCATCAAGGATCATCGCCGTACCATAATCCTGTCCTACATGACCTACCGGTAAGGTAGTCTGCCTATCACAGGATTCCCTGCTGACTCGTGGTGGTAGACTAACATACCGGTACCATATCTTACATACCGGTATTGGAACCCGACCCTCCCCTTCCCTGTACACAGAGATAAGTGAGATGAGTTGTGGCTTGATCCATGGTACTTGTACCGGGAGTTGACTGTAATTTGTGTATTTTTTTTATTTTTTTCGTGTGCACTGGAAGGATGAATGGACGAACGGAGGGAGGAAGAGCAGGTGCTTGACCCTTGGAACCCGAACTAGCCGTTAATTTACCTAGGGTTGTAGATTACCGGTAACTTAAGTTGGCGGGAACGGCGCGCAAACGATCGGTCGGTGAGATTCACTTTGGTTTGAGACTCGTTTGAGGAATTTGTGGGCACAGTACAAGTACTGTGCCCTTCTGGAACGTACCGTTGGGGAGCTAAGTAAAGTTATTATGGGGGTGGTGGTGCCTTGAAACATGATTTATCACTCTTTGAATTCTGCACTTGACATGTGGTGTGTTCGGAGGGGGGAGGTGGAAGGGGTTAATAAGCCGGAAAAATTAGTATCCGCTAGGATCAGACTTTCTTGTTGATAGCCTACGATACTGTACTCGAGTACGCACCTTGGGCCCTGCCTAGTGGTATCATATGTATGTAAGGAATAGCTGCGCGTAAACCTACACTTTTTTTGCAATCGGCACTTTGAGCCCTACCTTTGGTTTATTCATCACCAGAGTTTCTAATCCTCCGGTCGAGAACAGCAATGGATGCCTTGAGGTACTGTACCCTACATTGTCTTCCCCGCTCGTGCGATAAGAAAGCCCAAGCGATAAGATATCATGGGGGGTCGAGGCGTGAAGCACATTGTCCAAGTCAGGTTCTGTACTGGCTTACCAATAAAGGATTGGTGGTTTCTTGGCAGCTCTCTTCTACCACACCTGGCCTTTTCCTAGCTATTGCTGGTATAATATTATAATGCCGACACCTTAGTTTAGTATGTGCAGGCGCTGTATTGTAGTGTGGTGCCCGGTTGGTAAGAGATAGATAGGTATCATACCATTAGTACCAGTAGAATGAGAATAGAAGTTGGTATTGTACTCGATGACTTGACTCACTAACTAATTAACCTACAAGTCTATCCCTTGTAGCTGAGAGCCCCACAATGTCAGTCCGAGTCTGTGCACAAGGCAGACTTTTACCAACATGGAAAATTTAAACATGGTTTCCAAGAATTATTGCCTCTCCCGTTATCGGCATCATCTGGTAGCCTTCTCATACCTCGGGAGGGTAGGCTAGGTGTGGTAAGACATTTGATCTCCTCAAAACTAACCTCAATTTACTGGAAGGTCAGTGATGTATTGATTAGTGGGGGGATGTGATTTCGACTAATCAAATTATCATTGCAGTTTACCTAAATATATGATATCTATAATTCTGAATAAGACATATAGTATCCTAAGTCAGAAAAATTGGTATGAAGAAAATTCATTAATTGAATATCATTTCTGTAAAAAAGGTTTATCTTAACTTTAATACATTATATTTTAAAAGCATATTTCAACAACCTTACAAGGATCTTGTTTGGATTTAGATTTTATATAATATGACTAGCAGTTTTATATAATTACCTGTTACGATCCCTAACCGGTATCAGTTCTCAGCGACGGGTGGACGATACT
>JACCEG010000777.1:6349-24890 GCA_014065205.1 Tuber brumale | reverse complement strand
AATCTTATAAGTGCGAACACCGTTTGACCCCGAAACTTATCACACCCTTTCGCGGACTCGGAATAGTATTCCTCCGTTGAGATGACTGCGCTATTTGTTATGCCAAACAGTCGCCTCTAACTTAGATGTCCGCATAGACTTTTATATGACTTTAGTCTTGTTGACTATCGTCCAGTCGTCTCTTCGGTCATGAAGTGATCAGGTTCATGCCGGTTCACCTAGTGCTAATCTCAAGTTCGAGCCCGTCTTGTCAGCGTCTTAAGGGTCTCCGACTTATCTAGGTCTTCCTTTCTGAGCGTGCTTCCCCTTCGTCCGCCGGCCTGCGTAGAGGGGTCCTATTACTAGGACCAACCAACCTACAGCTGATCTCAGAAGGGTATGGGTGGATTCGGTATACCCCTAATAGCTTCCGCCACTGGGATATCCTCTTGGAGTATTTCGCCGAAAACGTCCCGTCACCTTCGGCCCATAATTAGGAAGCCTAACTTTGAAGCCTACTATCTCAATGCGCCTGGGCCGGATTTCCTCCGTTCTACTTCCCAGATGTCGCCAAAGGACCCCTCCCATATATCCTGCGAACAGCATGCGGTCGGACGGACGGCGGCGACGTATATGATGTTATGAAGCGGGCTTCATTGATGTGACTTTTAGTTATGGGACGGAACTCTCGTAATCTCGCTAATGACGTGCGGGCCCCATAAGGGGGCCGGAGGGGGGTGTTGGCACTCCGGTAAATATGAGGGTCTGTGCGCAGTTACCCTACCGTNCGGGCCCCATAAGGGGGCCGGAGGGGGGTGTTGGCACTCCGGTAAATATGAGGGTCTGTGCGCAGTTACCCTACCGTGGGTCTGTGCACATGTCTCGGATTTCCATATGCCTAACAGACGCCGAGTAAGGATGATATAGCAGTAGGATGCCAGTTGATCCAACTATAAGAAAGGTACGAGAAACTGAATGTGACCCTGGCAACTCTCGGAAATTGTGTTCGTGTCTGACTACGTAGCCCATAGAGGAAGAAGGTAAGTGTCTTACCACATCTCTCATTTATTCATGTAGTCCTTGTTCTACTGGAGATAGTGTCACTTAGTGGATGGGATACCACCATGTAAATTGACTGAAGGGAGGGTCGAGATCGACTGAAAAGGCCTGTTAGAAGCTCTGGTATACTGCAAACCATATTCCTAGCCATCTGTTACATGTGAAGTAACCAGTTGTCGACTGTGAGAGAGGGCATCACTAAGCCAGAAGAGGGAAGAGAATGGGCAGCCGAGAGCAGTACTGGAACCCAAGAGAAGAAAAGCCTCAATGTGTAAAGAGTGAAAGGGGATAGTGAGGAGAGGAGGGGGATGGCCATCACCTCTAGGCTGAAGCTATCATAGGAAAAGAGGAGCCTGGGGGAGGGGGGTCTCATGAGATTCCTGCATTGAGAATTGATTTCAAGTGTGCGGAAAATAGAGGGAATGGAGGATGAAGTCATCAGAAATATATACTATATTATTTCTATAGGCATTCATCATATGCCACACTCATTGACAATATTTAAAAATTAACTTATTGGAAACATGAGCAAGAATTTCAGAAACTATGCAAACAAGTACCTGAAACATGTATTCACAATGAGCATATGCATATAGCTTAGCTTAGCCCCAAAAGTATTCAATGAAGTATAGTTCGTAGTGATACACTTGATAAAATATAACTTTATATCCTGCAGCTTTTATTGTTTCCGAAAAGCTTACCTCTTTAAGCCCAAAAGTCTGGTTGTGAAGATAACAGAGCATGAGCACAATATAAGACATTGCTTGTATATTTACCAGCTAGGTTGGACTTGGTAGTTTCAGAACTTTCACCTGGTATTATTCATTGTGTAAGCAATCAATGGCCTGAAGGCCAAAGCCAATGCTCTTCTAAAACAATTTATAACTCCTTCAAGCATCCATCTGCTAACATCATAGACTACTTCTGAATCTGTTGTGGATTACTGTAACTGAAATACCATCCATCACGTATTGGAGTAGCATTTTTACCTCCTGGAGTAAGGTTAATATTTCCAGTTCATAATACTTCTACTGTGTACTTCTGATGGCTTTTTACATTATCAAATGTGCTATTATTGCCTGACATATTGGGAAAGATTTCTCAAAGCTGGAATAGTCTTTTTCTTAAACTATTTTAGCAAAAGTTCTCCAGTCTACCATGGATCACCATCATATCTTAGTATTTCACATACATCACCACCACCGAATCATTCAACGAGTGTCAGAAGGTTAGAGACATGTAATACTTAGCCATGACCTTTTTTTTGCAAGGAGGAGATTTGTCTTCATAGATTCAAATTTTCTTTCTTCCATCATTTGAGTAGAAGATTGACTTATCATGAGTGATAAAGACAACTTGTTCAATGCCAGAGTCTAATTCCTTTGCTATTAGTTCTAGATTCTCATTCCATGCAATTATTCATGGTTGGAGATATTCCATACCTGGTAAAAACCTTTTTTAATGATATTCCTGAGTATCTGATCATTCATGGCCATCCTTATAGACAGTTTCATGAATATAGATCCAGTTCTATTCCAACATTGAGAGCTATACATGAGTAGAGTAGCTAGTTAGAACATTCTTAATCTGTCTTTGAATACCATCAATTGTATACAACTGCTTCTCTTGTCCTCTGTATTTATCACTCCTGAAATTTGTAACTGCCTTAGCAAGACCTATTAAGTCCATTACTGTATATAGAATAAGTTGTATTTACATTAATTCTTAACTCTTATAAATGCTATAAGAAATTAAAAAAGTGAATAAGAAATTATACCTTCACCTGCCTATAATATATAATTTCTCATTGCTAATATTGTTCCCTCATCGGTCAACCAACTTACTACTTTGGAGTACTTCTCATATACTCATCTCTAGGAGCTGGAATATTCCTGTGTCTAATATAGTTTACTTTTCATCACAAAATTCACTATGCAACTGATTTTGACCAGCTTTGATATGTGTGATTTGTAAGGTGAGTTCTTTCCTCAAGAAATGGGTTATCAGAGAATCAGTTGCAGACTGAGCTGATTCTTTTTCACACTACATTGTTTATTTCTTCACTTGTAATCTTGAAAAATTGTACAACCGCAGATTCTAATCTAGTTGTAGGGTAAAGTAATGCTTGAAGTGGGTTTTTGCTCGTTGTTTAACATGTTTATGTAGATGTTTTAATGCCGTATCCAAGATTTCAATCTTAAAGAATTGCAAATCACCTGCATGGCATGGCCAGTGAGTATATGCTTGCTTTTGAAGGTGCTGTGAGGTATTGTAGCTAGCAGGAACACTTTGAGACTCCTACTTCTTGATGAGCAATCCTTAAATATATAGTATAGAATAGAACTCTGATTATCATACAGTAGTCATATTTCTTGATTCATCTACCAATGATACAGATGAAGTAGACATTTCAGCCAACTAAGCTTGAAGCCAGCTCTGCTATTTTCTTGCATAATACCTTTGTGACCTTTTATGAGTAGTCAATGCAACTCATTTCGATATTGCTGTATATTCTTGTCATTGTTAACGATATTGTGTATAGATAAAATTAAGCTGAGGTGTCAGGGGGAATGACAACCGATCGCTTTCAAACAACCTCATACAACAGCCCCACTATAAAGATCATTACCACCTAACGCATACTCTATAATACTCCCTCTTTTTTTATTCTGAGAAATAATAGCTCCTGTTCTTTGCAGTCATCCTAAAAACCTATTCCTTCTAAGCATCTCAGTCAATGGACAAGAGGAAGTGTGTATGGTTTGCATGAAGGAGGCATGCCATTGACAAATATTTCCCACAAACTCAACATCCCTCTTAGTACTATTAGTGACACAGTAGTAAGAGGAGATCAAGAGGGAGAAGAAAATTAGGGCAGAGGAAGACATCTTAAGACATTTAAGGCTCAGGATGAAGCTATGGCTGAGGAAGCCCTCAAAAATCACCATCTCAGCTATAAAGATATTGCCAAGAAAATCGCACCAGATGTCTCTGAAAAGAATATAAAGCGCAGACTGTGACAAAAAAAGTCTTAAACAATAGGTAGTACAAAAAAGGGTACATCTTGATGAAGCTCTTGCCGAGAGGAGATTGAAATGGGCCTTTGCTCATAGGCATTGGACAAAGAATATCTGGACAAGAAAGACAATGTGGAGAGATGAGGTAACTATTGAGAGAGGAGGGAGAAGGAGAAAGTGGATATTAAGATATCCTAAGAAGAAGTAGAATAAGGACTATGTTGACGAAACTCCTAGGAGGGGAGAGAGAAAGGTTAGCCAAATGATGACTGGGTTTTTTTATGGCCAAAGGTATGGTTGTTTTTTTCCTATTTTCCCTAATCTTCTTCTACTAGTGGTGGGATTACTAGAAAGTCAATTATTAAGACTTATGCTCAATATAACTTTGTAGGCATATGGGAGGATATTAAGAAAGAGTTTGGAGAAAAGGAGGTTTATTTAACGATTCACAATTCTAAAACTCACTTACCCTTCTTGAGGTGGCTCAGACAGTATGGAATTATATCATTGAAAATTCCTCCCTATTCACCAGATCACAATCCAATTGAGAATATCTGGTCTCTGAATAAGGATAAGCTTTCTAAGCACTATTCTGATTTCCATCTCATGAATGGCCTTGAGGATGTGGTTAAAAAGACAATTGAAGAGGCAATCACTTATTGTTGGGAACTTCTTGATTCAAAGGTTTTTGATACTCTAGCAGGATCTATAGTGAATAGGGCAGAAGCAATTATAAAGGCTGATGGATGGTATACTAAGTACTGATTACGACTATGTTTTTATATTATTTTATATTATGTTTGTTGGTTGATATTGAGGTGGTTGAATGTATGAGGTTTGTCATCACTGGGCAAATTGTGTGTCCATTGTCGTTGTCATTCTCTACTTAATTTTGTCCATGCACAATATTTCTGTATCTATTCCTATGAGGTAGAAGGACTTAATTGCTTTACATTTGGCACTGACTTAGACATACATTGAGTACTACTATTGTGCCTTTCTTGCTGCATCTTAGCTCTTCTTTTGCAGAATCTCTTGGTACTTGAAATTGGTACAGACTTGTGAGCAGATGGTATAATGTAATTCTTTACACGATACTGTCAAATATGCTCTCCATTTGCTGAAAGTCTTTGCTCATTCTTACGTAATTCTACTATTTTGGATACTTTCATGTTGTTTGAAATATGTTACCAGTTAATAGATATAATAAATACACAGAATCTATAAATGTACCGTAAACTTACTATGTTTCTAAGTTGATTTTTAATATTAATTTCGCCTTATTAGAGTTATATTGAAGGTAGAGAGAGTAGTTTGTAAGATTTGTAAGTTTTAGTATCTATTATACAATTGGATTATAACATGAATTTATTTGAAGTTTATATATGTGAAGTTGGCTTTACAGATCCTAGGTAGAATAATAGTAAATAGTTCTTTGTATTTGTTTTGATTGTTTCTTGACAATATAAAATAGGTTGTAAAATCTATAAATATAAACATTATGGTTACTATTGTATCTATAACAGTCATACTTTTTGTGATAAAAGTAGTCCCAGCTTTTGTCTTTCAGAACCGTAATTGAATAAGAGGAAAATTAGGTAGTGTTTATCCTGTCCATTAGCTGACCTCAAAAATTGAAAGCAAGATACTTGCTTGGTTGATTAAAGTATCATTGTTAGACAGTAATGTATTTTAGAGCAGTGTAAATAGTTAAGACTGTGGTACTTTATTGTAGAAAGAGATTTGTCTAGAAAGGCTTTGGAATAATATAACT
The DNA here is from genome assembly GCA_014065205.1 of Tuber brumale. Lineage (NCBI taxonomy): Eukaryota > Fungi > Ascomycota > Pezizomycetes > Pezizales > Tuberaceae > Tuber > Tuber brumale. The sequence continues at coordinate 19,061 of JACCEG010000777.1, read as the reverse complement.
TGTTAGTATTACTTATGAGTAAATTTGGACTCAAGGTTTGATAAAAGCTTTGTAAATAAAACTTATTATATTAAGAAGATCCTTTCTCCAGTACTTGTTAATTTCTTTAGGTGGAGGAAGTACTTTGATATTAATATATTATGTTTGAGTATTTGTAGCCAACTATTCTATTAAATTCTAACTAACTAGTATATCAAGTTCTAATAAGTATAAGATCTACTTGACTATGATAATATCCTCCCTACTTGACTTGCAAATTCATCATAGTTCAGATCAATCCAATAGGTATTTTTTGATCTCTATACTATATATATAAACTTAATAATTATAGTTATGCTACCTGAATGTGAATATAGTAATTATCTTACTAAGTTTGGAAGGTCAGTTCTGATAATAGACTATCTTTGAAGTATGTTCAAGCATAATTGCCTTGGATTTGTATATTGAGTAATTTGCTTGACTACACCTTATATGCTGGTATACAATCATTATAATTATTTTTCTTTGAGCAAGTATTACGTTTCACTTTACTGATTTCTTTACAGCAAGTAATGATAATTCTCTGTTCTCTGTCTTTCTTTATTTGTATGATCGACCTTAGGAGGATACTCATACTGAAATCAAATAAGATTCATACCTTACTCTCAGCTTCTATCATACTCTTTCTTCAACTCAACTTCCTTAGTAGAGTAGCCTTGAACTTCACTTAGGATTTGGTTGTAATGAGCATAAAGGGTTTTATGTTCATAAAAGCATAAAGTAATAAGTATAGAAGGAGTTAAATACATTCAATTTAATATATTTATACTAGTGTCACCAATATTGGCATATAACCAGTCTTCTCTACACCTAACTAAATACACTATCATGGTCTACATCCATCTTGCTAGTGCTCTTACAAAACAAATATTTCAACATAATAAAAATTACTACTGTGTAGGCTCATAGGTCATTATGTTAGCTAGTAATATTCTGTATTAATATGTCCTCTCATCCTACGGCTTCAACCTACCAATACATACTAACAAATAATTACTCTGCTTCTAACATAATTTGATATATCTATCTCATAAAGGAAATATACAATTTTTCTCAAGATTCCGTTGTCTTTTTTATATAGTCCCTATGGTGCTTGTACTTCTTTATAAGCAGTCAGTCACAAAATACATACCAGTTGATCAGCAACAATCCTCATGTTCAAGACTATTGTATTACTATATTAGTCTGATCTGCTAATAGCAAATTGTCTCTTGCTGTTCATCTTCCTATACAAATCATGTTTAGACTGTATTTGTAACCGCTCGGTCACTCTGTCTAGTGATTGGTAAAAGAGGGCCTCTTTATTACCATATCAGAAGCCATTGCCATACTGCATAAGGAGTAGTCTATCTGTATTTGGTTATTGAGGAACAAATATTTATTTAGAGAAGTGCTAGAAGAGAGGAGTTGGTAACTGCTACTATTGTGAACCCGTTCACATCTATCGCACATTACTGGATTCTGAATTCTAACAAGTCTACTATTATATTCTTCTATTTGTGTCCTATCAAATAGATTCCCTGCCACTACCAATTACTTATATACTTCTACTACATTTTGGAAGATCACTCTTTCTAATTACTGATGATCCATCTACCATGACTGCTACTTGTAGACTACTGAATTTCTATAATATTTAGTATCACCAAAGCGTCCATCTTGTATAGTAGAGGCACTTAGTCCTGTATTATTTATTATTCATATCTTCACAACTGTTATAGGTGATCCTGCTTGTACTACTATAAAACTTCAAAAGAATATAAAAATCTTTGTACCTGATTCTTAAAAGGTATTGTAGGGGTTTAGACTCTTGAGTATAGTACCTGTATCCCTTCCAGTTGTACCAGGTATTACAATTCCTAACTGGTATCAGTTTTCAGCAATGGGTAGACAATACTTCTTCTTTCTTCTTGACAATAGTTTTTAGACTTATATCTACAGTAAGGTAAGAGATAGCTCTTATTTCTAGTCTTTATCACTCATTATACTTGTTCTCCAACTCTACTCGTTTAGTAGAGTCCTCATCATTAATCATATTTGCAAGATAGATTATTAAAGAGTGTAAAGGATTTATATTTGTAAAGTGTAAAGTAATAAGTCTGAAAATAACATGAAACGAAGCGTGAAGATCTCATCGTATAGGTCCTATCGACCTCCTTTTATAATCACTCTTCATACAATATTTCTTATAACTTAAATAAGTCATATATCCTAAATAGTCACATGTATGAAACCAATAACCTCTAAGCGAGGTCATGTGTGAAACATAATATACCTATAACACATAACTGTGAGTCAGGTGAAACTATTATCTGATCAGGTTGTATGACCTAAGTGGTTACGTGCATGAAATCCATGACCTCCAAATGAGGTTATATGTGCAACATAATATACCTATGACTCATAACTATGAGTTGTGTAAAACTATTATCTGATCAAGTCATATGACCTAAGTAGTGACATGCTTGAAACCCATGACCCCTAAGCGAGGCCTTGTAGGAAACATAATATACCTATGACTCATAACCATGAGTCATATAAAACTCTTTCCTTGCTAAGCCATATTCACGATATCAGCTCTTCCCTTCCTGAGCTCAAGTCCCTTTGAGCTTAGTTTTACTCGTCACATATTCAGTAGACAAATCATTGCAAATATTTGTGATGGTCATTTGCTTCATCCAACCCTTTTTGGAAGTTATCCAGCATCGACCTTTTGCTTACATTCAGCATCATTCATTTCCTCTCTTATCCTTTCTATTCTCTCCTTGTACATACTTTGAAGAATTTCCATGCTCCTCTTGGCTCCTTCTATAGTCTACTGAAGGTTTCTATTTTCTATTTCCAACAGCGCAATTATTTCTTGTTGCCTCCTGTTTTTCTTCTCGAGCTGATCTGTGGTTCGTTAGAGGTGATGAATTGTTCAGCGGAGTTACTCCTTGCACAGTAAAGTTTTTATATCCTTCCTTCTTTGCAGATTCTATCCTCAAAATCTTTGTACTCTATTGGGTTGCCTGTTTGGCTTTCCATTATTGTCTTTAGTGATGCAGGTAGTACTTGTGTATTTAGTTCTGCTAGGAGATTTTGTAGTGTTGTAGTTCAGTGGGTGTAGGAGGTAGAGTTTGTGTTGTCCATTCTGTAGTGTTGTCTTTTTCCTCATTGCTGAGGTGTCAGGTTGCATTTCCCTTTCTGGGAATGAGGTTACTTTACTGTTTTCTATCTTAGTGCACCATGCTTCCATTGTCAGTACATACTATCCAGTCATAGATGGCATGGTTTCTTTCATTGTCCCTGACCACCTTGGCCCACTCAGCCTTGATAGTCTTCCCCTCTTCCTCCTTTTTGGTTCTGACTTCTTCTTGGACTGCAGCACACTTACCTGCATCAGGAAATAGGCTCGTGGAGCTATCGACGATGACGAAGTCTTTTGAAGTGTATTTGATGCTCAATTGAAGGCTTTTATGAGCTGTATTAGTGGAAAAGGTTGAGGGCATCTTGAGTATTTGTGAAGTTGGTACCCGGATACAACTCTTGATTGTATTATGCGGAGTAACCAGTCTACATAGTATGGTATTGAAGGTTACTGTAGTATAAGTATGAGTCCATTATTTCTTGGAGTTCATATTCTGATTCTCCGCCTAGTTCAATAGGTGGAGGGGGTGTAATAATTCAAGAAGAAACACTGTTGTTATTATTATATTCTTGTAATGAGATATGGAAAGTGTTGTATAACTTCATGGACAGGAGAAGGTCATGTTTATATGTTTGGATACTTATCTAGTTTAGTATTTTGAATGGTACTATTTTTCAATAATCCAATTTCTTGAATTGTCTCGTGATCCTTATATTTTGTGGTAGTAGCCACATCTGGTCTCCTTTCTGTACGTGTAGATCCAGTTTTTGATGATGGTCATAGTTTTCTTTTTATCTTAATTGCGCTATCGTTATCTGCAACTGTAGAGTATGGTATAGTTGACTCATATTTCCCTTTTCTGTCATTAGTTCTTTCGTCATATGACTGATAGTCTGATATTCTGGGTCTAGAGTATACTTTATATACAAGGATATCGTTTTAATCGTTTCTTGTCTTCCATTGTTGTATGCGAATCTTGCTATCAGTAGTAGCTTATCCTAGTTGTCTTGCTGATAGTTTGCATATGCTCATGGATACTGCTCCAATGTGCTATTTATCCAGTCTGCCCCCCATCCGTCTGTGGGAAGAACGCTGTAAATATTCTTCTATTGATTCTAAGTTCCTCAGTTATTCCCTTTCTTATCCTGAATGTGAATATAGATCCTTAGTCAGCGATGATATCCTGTGGGAGTACCTGCAATCAGAAAAGTTCTCGTATGAAGGTGGTTCCAAATTGGAGTGCTATCGTGTCCTTTCATTCCACTCTCAAATGACTCATTTTGGTCAGGCGATATACCATGACTAAGACTGTTTCATATCTTTGTCCCTAGGGTAAATAGGTTATGAAACTTATAGATATAGAAGCCCATGGTTTTTCTGATATTTTGTTAGGTTCAAGTAACCTGCAAGGTGCATATTGTACCACCTTCACCCTCTAGGAGAAATTCCAGTTTTTGATATATTATTTGATCAATTCCCATAATCCTGGCAAGTAGTATTTTTGTGTGACCAACTTTGTTATTTTAGCCATTCCACCGTATCCTACCAGTTTATTGTCATGGTATTCCTTGATAAGGCTTATCCTTATCTCTTCATCTTCAGGTATCCATATCTTTCTCTCTCACAAGAAGTATTTGTCTTTCCATTCGCATAGTCCTAAGGCCACCCCTTTCTTTTCCTCATCTCCTCTTTCCAAGCTCTTCTTGATTTCTTAAAGCTCTTTATCTTCCCCTATCGCTGTTCGTAGTTTTTCATCCCTTTATTTTCTTATCTCTGTTATTGCCAAGGCTTCAACATATTCCTTTGGAAAGAGTATCTGGTTTCTCTATTTAATCCTTTTGTCTTCTTTGTCTTGCAGTTTGTTGCTTGAGATTCTCGTTAAGGTATCTGGTTTTCATCTCTCCTTTCCTAGCCGATATTCTATGTTGAAATTTTATTTGCTTAGGTTTTCCATCCATTGAATTTGTCAGTTGTTAAGTTCCTTTGTGATCTTGAATGGGGCCAGATTCTTGTGGTCAGTTTCAGACTCGGACTTGGTGATTATTGTTTTGTAGGTATCTTCTCCATTCGTTGAGGGCCTGAACTATAACTAATAATTATTTATTTGCTACATGCGAGTCGTATTCTGCGGGCATTATTGTTTTCGACTGGTAGCATTTGGGGTGCTATTTCTTGTTATCGCATTTCTGTGATAAAATGCTCAAGCAAATGTATTTTGATTCATTTATTTTGATTGTTGTTTCTTTTCGTCAGTTGAAGTGTACCAGTATTGGTGCTGATGTGTGTTTAGTTCTGATATTATTTTATGTTCTTTGTTCTTTTTTTCCCTCTTACCATTTAAGTTCTTTCTTGGTCAGGTTGTATAGGTATTTTGGCAGCCAGCTGAATCCCTCTATAAACCTTCAGTAAAAATTGCAAAATACTGTGAAGTATAAGATATCTGTTTTGTTGTTTGATTTTGCCCAATTCCATATGGTCACCATTTTGACTTGGTTGGCTTCAACTCATTTTCCGTTGATGATGAATCCTAGGTATCCTATTTCTTGCTTGTGAAACTCGCATTTGAATAGTTTGATCTTCATTTCAGATCTTTGAATTTCTTTCATGATGTTACTAACGTCCCTCCGGTCTTGTTCCATAGATTCTGAATATATGAGGACATCCTTTAAATAGTCTATGCAATATTTATCTCAGAATTAGGGGAGTACTTAGTTGATCCACCATTAGAATGATGCTGGTGTATTGGTTGGGCTGAAAGGCCTAACCGGGTACTTGTACATTCCGTATCTTGTCGCGCAAATCGTTTTCCATTTGTTGCCTACTTTGATCTTTATATTGCGGTACGCATCTTTGATATCCAGTTTGGTGTAATATTTGGCCAATCTCAGCCAGTCTAGGGCATCTCCAATTAGCAGTAGCAGATGTCAGTCATTTTTTGTGATGGAGCTGGCAGCCCAATAGTCCACACATTGCCTCAGTTTTGCATTTTTCTTTTTAACAAATAAGATAAGCCATCTTGCCAAGGCGAATGAATGTCATAACTATTTTCTTTTCCTGTTCTGTTACATATATCTTCTTAGTTCCTCCAATCCCTTTTTCCTCAATGGATAAAGGCATTGGTACTGGATATTCTTATTAGCTTTTGTCTTTATATCCTTTTCAATGTAGATTTCATGATCCGCACCTGGTCTTCTTGGCGGTAGTTTGTCTTTTTCCTCTTCTTGAAAATGATCTCTGAATTAGTGGTATTCAGGTAGTATTATGTTGTACAACTCTGTTTTGCCTTGTCATTGTTGTTGTTGTACTGCTAGCTTGGTGCTAATCTTGATTCATACCTGTTTGATTCTTTCTTCTATTGGATTCTATTTTAGAATCTTTGTAATATCTCCCCTTTTAGAATATCTCTAGAAATCATAAGCTGATATTTTGCAAACCTCGATTGGTTCTTTTCTTTCTTCTTGTCAGTTAATGCTGCTAAAACCTTTTTCTCCTTTCTTTGCGTCTCGCAGTTCTAGATCATTACACATTTCGTCTACTTTGGCTTTTTCGATAATCAATTGGACTCTCCAATCTCTTCATTGGATTTTGTAGTCATTGTCTCCTAGGTTTCCTAACACTACTTTGACTTCTCTAGTATAGTCGGTATCGATGACAGCAGTATTGGTAATAAGTATATTTTTGACTGGTAGTCTACTGCATAGTACTATTGATTTGCTGGTACTGGGAGGTAGTCCTATTGCTATTCCTGTTGCTATTGTCTCTTGTCCTAGAGCGGCTATTGTTTTATGCTTATCGGCATATAGGTTATGTCCTGCCACTTGGTTTGAGCCTTTTGTTGTTGCTGTTGCTCTGTCACACAGTCTTTTGGACTGGATTCTCATATCAAGTTCTTCTCTTAACTTGTTGAACCTTGCATTTGGGTTCTCTTCTGACAATTCTCTTTCTGGTATAGTATATAACACTGGCAAGCTGTTGAGATATCCTGTTGTGCATTATTCACTGCCAAATGTAATCTTGTTATTAACCTAGTTCAATGTAGAATTATGTTTTTTTGACCACGACATGCCAAGAACTAGTTCATGGTTTTTCAGGTCTGCCACATAGAAGGTCGCCACTTCCCCATGACTGCCTATGTCTCTTGGTACTTGTGCTGTATGTGTGCATGATTGGACCCATGGGTCTGGGCTTTCTGTCTACTAGCTAGACTTGTTTTTCCATCCTTAGCCGTATTGTGGGGTAGTTATATTTGTGACAGATTTTCTTTCTGATGAAACCTTCTATAGCTTTTCAGTTGAGCATAGCATATATTGTCATTTCTGTCTTCTTGTTGTTATATAGTATCACTTTGATCACAACATGATCACCTTCTTCCAATAGCGCTACATAGTTAGTCGCTAGTATAATATTTTCTAACCCTTTCATATCTTTTTGAGCCTTTCTAATAGTTTTCGCCTTCTTTTTGTCTTCCTGACCATCGCTTGCGGGGGACTGTCTTCCTTTCACTCCTGGTCTTCCTCTGTTGTCATTTCTCCCCAGTTTGTTTTCTTCTATTATTAGAACCAAGTATTGTCTCTTGTCTGGGTCATTGGTTTATATCTATTGTCTGGTCATTTTTTGCATTTTCAAATACGATGCCCTTGAATTTAGCATCTCAGGCGGTGGTTCTGATCTCTTCACCTTATGCATTCATCACTCGATAGGTTGACTGGTTGTTTGGATTGTATCTTATTTATTTCCAATTTACTATTGATTGTGGATCTGAATATACCATCGTAGTTCATTAGGAACAGGTTGCTTTTACACATTGATGTCTCCATTGTTGATCTTTTCTCCATAGCATCCACCTGTATGAGCTTATTATCTTTCACTATAGCCTAAATAGCTACCTCAGTGGCTATTCCTATTGTTTGTTTGACATCCCAGTACTCATCTCAGTACAGCTTATTGAGGCCTTGCATGAACTATCCTAGTCCCGTAGCCTTGTTGCAGTGCGCATCTCCCATGAGCAGTCTGAATTTGTACTTGTAGTCGGTAATATTCCTAGATCCTTGTTGAATACCTTCTAGCTGATTCCAGACTTTGTCGTCCTACTAGATGTTGGCAAATTGAGTGTCCAAGATGTAGTTAAATTCTGCCTATGTACCCCGTAGTCTTTGTTGCGTTTCCTTGTTGTAAGGAGTAGGACAGTATACTAGTAATACCAGGTCTTCAAACAGCGTGATTGTATATCGTATTTTGTCTGTATCGTGTCTTTCTCTCCATTCTACTGAATTGAAGTAGTTAATAAGCTAGACCATAAAGTCTAATAGCTTATCCCTTTACCCTCTATACTGAGTCAGTGCCGTGACCTTGCGATTCTGCCATACTCCTCATTTCAAGGTTCTGAGTACCATTTGTACAATGATTTACATTTGTGCTGCATCAATAGCTCTATTATGGTCAGGTACCAGTGGGTTCACTGGGTTTGGTAATGAGGAATTATCGATTCTCATTGGTCTCAGCGTTCCTTCTTCTGAACTGTCTTTTGGAGATCCTGACTCCGCAGTAACTGGGCTTGCTGTTGATGTTGGTTGGCTTTAAGTGTTTTCTAATACATCCATAAGCTTGGATTCTTGCAGGTTTCTGAAGTTGTAGTCATTAATGTCGATATCCCCTGCATGATCTGGATTGAATACTGCCATCTTAGGATCATCTAAGCGTCTCTATAAGTGATGCTTTGTAATGTTATAATACCTAACCAGTATTGGTTTTCAGCAATGGGTAGATGATACTTCTTCTTTCTTCTTGATGATTGTTCTTGAACTTATATCTACACTAAGGTAGGAGAAAGCTCTTGTTTCTAGTCCTTATAACCTATTATACTCTTTCTCCAACCCTACTCATTTAGTACAGTCTTTGTTATTATCTGTATTCATAAGATAGCTTATTAAATTGAGAGTCACGAATGTGGCTTAGCGAGGAAAAGGTTTTCACACGACTAATAGTGGTGAGTCATAGGTACGTTATATTTCGCACAGGACCTCATTTAGAGGTCATGGGTTTCGAGCATATGACCGCTTTGGTCATATCACTGGTTATAATAATATGTTATGTTTCACACATGACCTCATTCAGAGGGCATGGGCTTTGCGCATGTGACCATTTCAGTCATATGACTTGTTTATGATATTTTGGTATGACTCACAGTTGTGAGTCATATATGGTACATGACTTGAGGAGTGGGTTACAAGAGTATAAAGAGCGATAATTTAAGGGGTCACTAGGACCCGGGAAATAAGCTCTTCACTATTTGTTCTAAGTTACTTTCTTACTTATTACTTTATGCTTCTCCGAATATAAAGCCTTTGCGCTATTCATGAATACATACCTGCTAGACGAGAACTCTACTACACAAGTAGAGTTGGAGAAAGACTATGACAGGCGATAAGAATCAGGGATACGAGAGTCTCTCCCACCTTATTGTAGGCATAGGCCTAAGAGTTGTCGTCATGAGAGTAAGAGAAGAGAAGTATCATCTATCCATTGCCGAGAGCAGATACTGGTTAGAGATCGTAACATTACGCAGCGTCACTTATAGCGACACTCAAATGATACAAAGACTGACTTCACTTTTAAGGACCAGTCCTTAGTGCCACCTCATGTAGCAGACGAATTACAACAAACAGTTTCATAACACGAACAAACCACTAGTCCGATAACACCAGAGGAGCAGTTGGTTCATGAAGAATCTAACTCCGAAGATGAAGGAGAAGAAAAGAGAAGGTAGCTACCGGGACTAGTAGGTAGAGAAGGTGTAGGCTGGGTACCGGGCCCAGGACCTGAAGTAGAATCAGAGTTCAGCTGCGAACAAATAGAACCGATCCTCCAGAACATGAGGCCATACCAACCGAAAGTCAAACAACCAGAAACATATGAAGGAGACAGGAATCAGTTCAGAAGCTGGCTAGCTGAACTGATGATATACTTCGGAGCTGTAGGATGGCAGAGTGCATACGACCGGAAAAGATTGTTTACATCTCCTATATCTTGAGGAGAGACGCGAGCAAATAGCTCATGCTATACATAGAAGGAAACAAACCCACAGACTGGCACAGTGGGAACGACTTCAGGGAGGCTATCAGGAAGCAGTTTGGAGAGGTGGACTTACGAGGAGCAGCCAGAATCAAATTGAAAAATGTGCAGCAAGGATCTGAGATAATGACAGATTACTAGAACTAGTTCATACTTTACGGAATGGAGGCCGAGCGGGATGACGCCAAGGCTTTAGAATGATTATATATGGGTATGTCTGAAAGACTGCAAAAGGAATTCAAGCACTGCAACTTCGAGGTCAATACCGTCGAAGAATTGGCTGAATGGGCTATTCAGAAAGAAACCAGGTTGGCAGTTTTATGGAATATGAAGAAGGAAAAAGATGGGAAGGCAAAAGAGGCCTACACCACAAGGAACAATGATCGAATATTCAGACTGGTATTGTAAAGATACGAGGGGAGTTTCAGGCCTACCATTGACTGAGAGGTGGAAGTGCGCAAGGCACGGACAAGGCAACCTCTCAGCCTGTCCAATGAGGAATACAGAAACTGGAGGGATCAGAACCACTTCCTAATATGTGGAGGAAAGGGACATTGGATCTGGGATTGTGGAAGAAGACCAGATAATGGGAGCAAACTAGTTACGCCCACCTAGGGCAACAACTGGTTTAAGTAACAGAAGAAGACCAACTGGAGAAAGATGACGACAAATAAGACAAACTGGAAAAAAAAGACGGTTCCCAGTAAATGATGGTCTGGCAGACAAGAAGGGGGAGAAAACTATAAGGAAGAATCAGAGGGATGGGAAGGGATCAAAGAACATCACAATGGCAAACTGCTACATGGCGATACTGGAAGAAGAAGGAGATTATATCATGATCAAGACGACAGTATACAACACAAAGAAGAAAGGCACTACGATACACATGATGCTCAACTGAGGGGCTACAGAGGATTTCATTGACCAAGAAATCTGCAACAAATACAACTATCTCCTGATTCTGACAAGAAAGAAGAGGGAGGTTTATCTAGAGGATGGATAACCCAGCACTATGGGATCAATAATCTATATAGTGCAAGTACCTATGGCCGTAGGCAGCAACAGGGAAGAGGCGACCTTCCAGCTAGTGAACTTGAAGAACCATGAGCTTGTCCTAGGGATGCCGTGGTTAAGACAACACAACCCAACAATCAGCTAGGACAATAACTAGATTACATTCGCTAATGAACGATGTATGACAGGATGTTTTAACAGTTCACCCGTACTAAATATGACACCAGAGAGAGAAGCACAAGAGGAGAATCTGAAAGCTTGGTCAGACCAATTAATGGAGGAACCAGACAGATGGATCAGATCCAAGAGATTGTATGACAAGGCATTGGCACTAACAAAAGGTTTAAAGCAAGTAGCAGGGCACGATGTATGCGCCGATGAGAACAAGACGAGCAAAGCAAGAGATCAAGAGATAATATCTACAGGAATAGCAATAGGACTACCTCCCGGTACCAGTGGACGGATAGCACTATGCGGCGGACTAGAAGTCAAGAAAAGACTTATTACCAACATGGAGGTTCTTGATGCCACCTATACTAGAGAAATCAAGGTGGTCTTGGCCAACATGAGAGATATCGACCAAGATATTCAATAGGGGGATCAAATAGCAGGGCTGATCATCGAGAAAATTAGCAAGGAAGAGAGGCATGAAGTACAAGAGCTTCTGGATACAGAAAGAGAAAAGAAGAGTTTTGGCAGCATGGACGACTCGAAAACAAAGAAAGGGGAATTGACAGAGATTCGAGAAATATCAGTCCATGCATTTGGCAGATATTACAAGAGAGGAGACCTCAATAGAATCCTCAAGTGGAATCCACGCAAAGAAAAACTGGAATTGGCACAGATCAATATCAGTATTCAACTGACAATACGACAAAAGCAATAAAAGAAGGAGAAGGAATGGTACAACATAATAGTGCCTGAATAACAAGGATTCGCGAATTTATTCCAAGAAAATGAGGGCGAAAGACCACTACCAAGAAGACCAGGAGTGGATCACGAGATCCACATCGAAAAAGACATGAAGACGAAAGCAAAGAATAAGATCTCATATTAATGCCTCTACCCATTAGGGGAAAAGGAACTGGAGGAACTATGAAGATACATTCAACACAACATAAAAAGAGTATGGATACGACATTCTTTCGCCTCCACGGGATGGCTAATCTAATTTGTCAGGAAATTGGACCCAAAGATGAAGCTATATGTGGACTACCGTGCTCTCAACTTGGTAACCAAGAAGGACCAATACCCACTACTCCTAACAGGAGAAACCCCTTGATTGGATGAGGATAGCGAAATACTTTACCAAGCTAGATATCAAAGATGCCTATCTGTTACGATTCCTAACCGGTATCAGTTCTCAGCGACGGGTGGACGATACTTCTCTCTTTCTCTCTCGACGATAGTTCTTAGGCCGTTGCCTACGATAAGGTGGGAGAGACTCTCGTGTCTCTA
>JACCEG010000776.1:7926-25061 GCA_014065205.1 Tuber brumale | reverse complement strand
GAGGTGCATAGGAGGGGGAGAATTGCGGCTTCGCCTGGCGAGAGGTCGTCAAGCTCTCCTGAGCTGATCGGGGGGAAGAGTTGTGGGGAAACACCCGCGTCTGTTGTAGCGTTCTCAAGCAGAGCGAGTAAAAGGGGGACATGGGGACGGACTCCTGACACCGAGGAGGCTTCTGAGGGGGGGAGGGGGACCGAAGAGGAGGCCATTGTTGGGCAGGTAGTGAGGTCCCAGCCAAAAGGCTCTTGGGAATAGCTGGATCGAGTGTGTACACCGGACGCTAATGGTGTTGAGAGTGAGTAGAAAATGTAGGGGGGGGAAAATAGCGGAAGCGGAGCGTGACCTATCTACTCGACCCTGATGGCCTCCTTATATAGTTGCCCTTCACACTTTTGTGACCCACTCCTCAAGTCATGCGCCACATATGACTCACAACTGTGAGTCATACCAAAACATTATAAACTAGTCATATGACCAAAGTGGTCACATGCGCAAAACCCATGACCTCAAATGAGGTTATGTGCAAAACATAACATACCTATGACTCATAACTAGGAGTGATGTGAAAACCCCTTCCTTGCTAAGCCACATTCGTGACACTCTTACCTGATTGCATCTGGTGAATTCTTCCAGCTATGAACCTTCCATGTTCCATGGAAGAGCATTGGGTAAGACATATTTTGTAGGTAAAAGCGGAAGCCAGGTGAACCTGTGTAGACTAGTTGTGGAAGAGCTGGGCTCAGAGAACTACCATTATTCTGTTATTGGAGTGTGCCTCCCCTTAAGTGGGAAGCTGGTTGTGGGGAAGAAGGTGGATGTCACGAGATGGCAGTGGGCCACTCATGTTGATAAACTGCAAGGTTCTGTATGTGATTGTGTTAAGAGGGAGGTGCGTTCCTATCGCGGAAAAGGAGACGGTAGTCTTCCAGAACAGTGTGGGGTATCTAGGTATGACATTTCGGCTGTATGACCTGTACTGCTTTGGGGAGCGGTAGGCTGAATTGGTTGGGAAAGTAGGGTAGAGGTGAGCTTTTGTTGGGTGGACCTCTAGGGGTGGACAGACTAGCCTAACCATGACTAGCCTCTGGAAGTGGGCTGAAGGGATAGAGAACGGGGGCAATACTGACTAGCAGGCCACTGAGCTGGTAGGAGTGATTGAGAAGCAGTTTATAACCTATATCTGCACTGTTCTCCAGAAAAACAACATCCTGTCAAGATCTGTGAGGCTTGGTGAGAAGAGGTCTAAGCCATAGAGAAAGATAGGAGCTACCAACAAGATGACCAAGTGAGGAGAGAGGAAGAGGGTAAGGTCTTTACCCAGTCTAGATAGCTTCCTGATGGTACCCAGTGCTTCCTACACTAGTGTTAGTCTACATGAGAAGTAGGATATCTAGTCTTTCATGCATGACATTGTTGTGAGTTTAAACGAGTAGCATAGTCAGTATGGAGGTTTAACTGGGAGAAGAGGTGTCCGTCTAACCAGACTGGGCTTCATGGAGGGGGAGTTTTCTAGACAGGAGTTACCCAGCCTATGAGTTCGGTCTTGAGGATAGAGAAGGACACACCTATCTTGCAACTAACTATCAAGCCTTCTTTTTACTTTTTTTATTTTTTAACTTTTTTAACATTTTTAATTTTTTAATTTTTTACCTTCATATATTCTTAGTTAACGTATAAGAACATGCATTCAGTGCTAGCTATGGCATATAGAAAACCTTAATCCCAAAATGAATATAAGAAGAGAAACATTGCGCCAATTTCAATAAAAGTCCTGCAAGGGTGTTTGATAGCTAACATCAAGTCACTAAGGAAATAAAATACACAAAAACATAATTATGACGAAAAACAAATCAAAGCAAAGCTAAAGCAAACTATAGTGACCAGGTGCCTAAGGTTTAAAACCAAACATGGGAGAATTGTGTCTGGTGATAGGGTGTTCCTTTGAGAGGGAGTTTGGAGCAGGCCAGCTGCATCTCCGGGAGGAAGCCAGTTGTAGTATTTTGATGTACACCTACAGGGCCAGGAGATAGGTCTTGTCAGACCCGAAGAAGCTTTCGTGTTTTAAATCCTGGAGCATCGGCAGGATGTGCCTTCAGTGATGTGAGTGGGACAAACAGTATAGGATAGCGTATTAGAAGTCCTCCTTGTCCACTTCCCAAAATAGGCAAAGAGAGGATAGGTCTTCAGTAAACCAGGATTGATGTGCTGCAAGATAGCTTTTCCAGAATCACATTTGGTGAATCTTTTCCCTCACGCATCTGCTGAGATCTGTGAAGGGGTAGAGTGTTCGGCATGGGCTGTAGAAGTATGAGGGTGGCGGAATGAACCGGGCTTTTCAGTCATGAATGAGCAGGGACTGGACAGCCCTCTTTATCACTTTGTATGAAACCTAGTCCCCTTCTGGGAGGAGGTGGTTATGAGGGAGAAGAGAGGGAGTGGGGCAGGAGAGGGGCCCATTTAAACTGATGAAAGGGAAGGTTCTATGTACTATAGTATCCAGTGAGAGGTGTTTCCTTATTGGTAGTAAGGGGATGGGGGTTTTCCACAGCAGCAGAGCATATACTAATGTCAGTCTCCTAGTATAGGATTGGGGGTCCACCTGGGAGAAGTAGAAAGTGTGGGTAAGGGAGGTGGAATAGAGGTGGGCTGTGGCTGGGTTCACCTCTAGAGGGAAAAAGACCAGCATAATAGCCACTAGATATTGGCGGTAAGTAATGAGGAGAAAGAAGTGGGAGAGTGGTGATCCTGAGGCCAGCAAGCTCACAGGGGTGGTTGAAAATCAGTCAGTTATTCATCTCTAAACAGTCCTCCAGAAAACTAACATCCTATTGCGCATTGTGCGAGTTGGTGAGATGAGGTCTAAGCCATAGAGGAGGTTGGAAGCCAGCAGGGAGATGGCAAAGTATAGATAGAGAAAGGGGGTGAGGCCTTTTCCCGATCTGGACAGTCTCCTTATGGTGCCTGGGGTGCCGTGTTCCAAGGTTAGTCGGCAGGAGAAGTGGGATGCTGTACCCCCTCCCCCAGGAGGTAGTTGTGAGTTTGCAGCAGTAGATAAGCCAACATAGGAGATTCCACAGGTGGAAGAACTATACATCTAGCAGGACCAGGATTTTAGGAGAGGATGTCTTTTGAATAGAAGTCGACCTGTGTATCAGCTTGGTCCTGGAGATATAGAAAAGTACCCATATCCTTCTGACTTTGTGTTGCAGGGATCCTACCAGGCCTTCAAGCCTTGGGACATTCTATCTATAAGAGTTGGTGGCTACAGCACTGCGAAGTCGTCCACATAGGATAGTATCAGACTACTAGACATAGGAAAGTGGAGAGTTGAGACATAGATGATGATTAGAAGCGGGAAGACGGGTGACCCTAGGGGGATAAAGACTGAGACTATTAAATATATATTGCGAGAGTCTTAGAAAATGAGACAGCAGGATCTTCTGTGGAAGAATGACATTATCCAAGATACGATGTACGGGCAGACCACCTTTGTGGCCAGGCCTTCGCATACGGAGTAAAGGGAGACCTTGTTGTAACCTCCTTTGATGTCAAGGAACAGCGTGGAGACCTTGATCTTAGGCCTAAAAAAGGCTTGAATCTCATGAGCAAGTGTAGTACATGCATCGAAGATGCTAAGGCTGGGTTGAGAGCCACACTAGTGTGTTAAGAGGAGACCCAGGTACTGAGCCAGAATAGACAACCTATTTACCATCACCCTTTCCAGGATTTTGGAGATCATCTGGAGCAACACTATGATCTTAAACGATGTGGGCATAATGTAGGACACTTTTCCAAGTTTGTCCAATACTATACTATTTGCCTTCTTAAGAGATAGTGGGTAGAACTCAAATGAAACCAGTAGGCTAAGGAGGGAGGTAAGAAAGGAGGTATTACGCTTGTAGACCAAGTCCGATACGGAGTAGGGATTGTGTTATGCCCAGCAGGGAAGGATAGGCTAGATTTTCTGAGTGGGTCGGCTACTTCATCAGCTAAGAGCATAGAGAAATGTCTGAACTCCCTTCGGATGGTGCAGGGGCCCTGGGAAGACTTACCCCGAGAGAAGTGGGCGACGTGGACTGTGTCAATCTCTGATAGGGTATTTGCATTAGGAATCAATGAGAATCTGTCAGGAGCTTTGCTGTAGGTGAATAACTTGGCTATCCCGATGATGTGTGGGTTGTTCAATTCAAGGAAATTCTTTCAGTATCTGCTTGGCTTTCTTGATCGGCTTGAAGTAGAGCCTCCTCGCATATCGGGTATTGTCTGAGGAGATGGGGAGGGTGAATCTCCAGGCAGACCAGACTGTTAAGTGGAAAGCTACGCTTTAGCCTGTTGGGTCTGGCAACCACCAGGGCTCGGAGTGGTGAGAAGGTATCTTTATGGGAATATACGAGCCAAGTGTCATCACAAGCTTGACGAAGGCCAGGTAAAACTGGCTCACCAGATTTTTTGGGACGAGAATGGGATGGGGTGGGGCGAATGTTATAGTTTTTAGTGTAGGGGACATCTTCTTCCAGTCGAGTTTGAACTAGGAAGGCTATGGTGGGGGTGGCATTTTGATCAGGGCCAAGAGGATGATAAGGATCAGTATATGATCTGAACCTGCGTCATGGAGGGGGGTGCTCTAACTCTTAAAGTTGGAAGCAAGGATCTCATTGGCAAATGCCAGGTCAAGTACTGATGGTCTCAGCATTGCATTAAAGGGAAAATATGTGAAGGTACGGGGCTCGTTCAGGAAAGAGAAGTCTTTTTGGACTGTCTTCTAAAAGTAGAGAGTCAATGACGCCAGTTCTGTGAGTGAGAACACCTTTCTGGAGTCAAACAGGAGGTGATAGAGGTTGAAGTTACCCACAGGCAGCATAGGTCGCAAGCAGTAGAGGTCGGATATTTCGCGAGAGACTGTTCTTACTAAGGTAACTGCACTGCATGTGCGGTAGATGTTGATGACTCTCAGAGAGGTGGTAAAACAATCAAAAAGCTGGCTGGGAGAGGAGAAGTCCATCGTCATGCAGTCATTGCAATGTGAGTATACGGGAAGGTAAGTGAGGTAAGAGGATACTTCATGGAAGAGGTAAGATACCACTTTAACTAACTAACAAACTACCTATTATTTATGTTTGTTTTTCAACCTTATATATTCTTAGTTAATGTACAAGAACTTGCATGCAGCACTAGCTATGGCATAAAGAAAACCTTAATTTCAAAATATATAGAATGAGACAACTTTTACACCAGTATCGATATTAACCTTGGAGCGGTGGTCGACTGCTGCCCAACCTCTCTCCCAATATGTGTGGTCTGCAAAGGCTAACACCTGGCATTTGCTGGAGAAGGCCCATGGAGACCCGCCCCCTTCCTCTCCACCGGGAGTCCTCAATTCCGCAGAATGCGGAAGATGTCCGCGCGATGAACGACTCCGGTGAGGGTCTTTCAACTGGTGCATGACCCCTCCTACCCCCATTCGATCCCGAGACACCCTGCCCTAGGCCTGGTGATGCCCCCCCAACATATCCCCCTGTTCTGGCCCTAAAGCCCCAAGGAGGTACCCTGCCGAACCCTGCCTAGCAGGAATCTCCAACTCCTTTCCCCTAGCCTGAGATGCCAGATGGTATGTAATGGCTGGTCACACCTCCCCTAGGAGTTCCGCACTAGAGGCGGGCTCCAATAACCTAATATCTGTTCTAGAACAGTACTGCTTGGGAAGCTGGGATGTGTTTCTCTCACTTTTTACCTCCTTTTCTCTTTGGAATTTCCCCACTACCCTTGTTGCTTTTCAAGACCCCCCCTGTATAGAAATAGACCTCCATCATTCTCTGGCTTTAAAGCCTTTTTGCCCCCCTGCCTGAATGGTGGCTAGCGGAGAGTGGCCTGCTACCTACATCTTTCCACCACTCAGCAGCTTTCAGTCCTCGAGGTCATTTCTGAGGTAAGAGACGGGATGGCGGTTGACCTTTACTCATCTCTTAGGTTGTTTGATTCCTTTGTTACCAAATTCCAGGTTATAAACCTCTATAGCACATGGGATGGCTCCCCCTTTCGTCGAACCATCTAACCAGAGGTTGCCTTCCCTCACACCGCTACACCCATGCTGGTCATTCAGGATTTTAACATACACTATCTCTCCGTGGACCCTGGTTGCTACTTCTCGATCTCGGACCTTGGCGCCTCAACCACTTTCTTTGAGAGGGCCGTACCAGAAGGTTTCTGTCTGCTCAACATCTCTGGCACTCTCACCTACTTTACCTGCAATCCCAATTTGCATCACACAGTAATAGACTTAGCTTTAGCCAACGCCCGATTGTCCCCTAACTTCCGATCGTGGGACATGCACCTCCCCCCAATGGGATCTGACCACATCCCAGTCCTTATGATCCTTTAAGAGCATCTACCATGCCCGCCCTTTCCGGCCCCCACATGGACAATGACAGATTGGCTCTCTCTTGATGAAGAGATTAAAGCCACGAGATTTGACCCCCTTCCCTCTCTCCCGACACCCCACACATTCTCCAGCTGGTTCGACATGGCCCTTGGCAGGCTACAGGCTGTGCTAAGGCTCCAGACCCCTGATAGAAGGCCATCTGAGAGGCCTAAACCATAGTGGACTCCCAACCTCGCAGTGCAAAGATCCGCTTTCTGCTCAATAGTCTGGGCGGCACACCGGGATCCTCTCCCCTCATCGAAGCGACAGTGCAAGGATGCCCCGCTTCTATACTTCAAAGCCATAAAGAAGACCAAGACCAAGTATTGATATGATTTCCTGAAAATGGCTACCCCCAGACACCCTGGACTGCGAAGCGCTACGCCTGCGGCAAGCCTCCAGTCAGGTTCCCCCAGATACCCTGGGCCGACAACCCTGCTGCAATCAATGAAGCACTCCTTTCACACTTCTTCCCCCAGAAGGGGTCCTCGAGTTCACCAGCCATTCTGTGAGAGTTCAAGGAGGTTCCCGTGCTATCAGTGGAGGAGATAACTGTTGCCCTCCCTAACTCTTCCTCATCCTCTGCTCCTGGCCCAGACCAGATATCATACTCGGTTTGGAAAAGACTAAACTGTGTAAACCCCAATATCCTCACATCCCTCATCGGCCTGCTTGTTTAGTATGGATACCATCCTCCTTCCCTAAATAGAGCCAACAGCATCGTATTGAACAAGTTGGGAAGGCCCTCCTATCACATACCAGCCTCGTTCTGAAGCATCATCCTCCTGGAAACTGTCTCCAAGATTCTGGAAAGGATTACACCGACCAGTCTCTCTGCACTCGGCCACTTCGTGGGCCATTTCTCCCCACACCAAACTGGAGCCCTCCCGGGTTTGATTACTTTTGACGCAGCAGCGACCTGGTGACATGAGGTTCAGCTTTTTATGTGCTCCAAGCTCAAGGTCTCAACCCTCATCCTTGACATTAAGGGCAGTTTCGACAATGTCTTGGCCCCCTCAATTTGCGACAGGCTTGCCATCAAGGCAGTCACCCATTACATGGTCTCGTGGATAAGATCTTTCCTCCTCAAGTGCTCTTGCCACCTAGTTTTCCAGGGAGCCCCTCAAATCCTTTTTCCTGTTTCGGTTGGCACCCCGCAAGGCTTCCCGATTTCGCCCCTCCTGTTCATCACATATGTCTTGCTCCTTCATTTCCCAGTCCCTCTTGGCCTCATCCTTTCCTATGTGGACAACATCGCCACCACGGTCGCCTCCTGTTCGTACCTGAGGAATGTCCAGATACTACAAGGCATTACTAGGACTCTCCAGGCCAAGGGACGCAGGCTGGATGTGTCCTTCCCAATCCTGAATGATAGCACGGGTGTGCGTGGAGAACGAGAGGATGGGAACTTGATGTATTTCCTAGCTACGAATGTTGCTACCTAAGTGAATACATGACTGCCAAGCCGTGACGCCCACTGTGCTCTCCAACCCTAACGTCTGTCCGTGAGGTAACCCCAGTACTACATACCACATGCTAATACTCCCCCTACTGGTGTACCTCATGATGCCTATACCGCCTCTATATACGAAAAAAAAACTTTTCTAGACTAAAGACATCTCCATAAAGACCCTCTGCCACCGGTCCTTCTCCATAAACCATGATACAAGCCATACGAAACCTCAACATAAACCACATAACTTTACAAACAAAACACATGTGCCTCGCCCACAAGGGGTTTTGTCAAGCCATCTGCCGCCATCTCCTTTGTCCCACAGGACTCCATAACCACCTCCTTCCCGTCCTCAATCACTTCCCTGATCCTGTGAACACGAACGCCGATGTGCTTCGAGTGAGGTTTGTAGGTGACATCGTGAAAGGTCGCGAGGGATGCTTGGTTGTCATTGTAGGGTGTACTCGGAGGCAGCGGTAACCCAGTAATCTCCGTCGTGAGGTGCCTGAACCAGATGAGTTCCTGAATAGCCAATGCACTGGCAATAAACTCTGCATCAGCGGTGCTGGTCGCTGTAATTGATTGGCGTTTGGAGTGCCATTGAACGATAGCGTCGCCGATACGAAGCATGTACCCTGTTGTAGACTTCAGTGATGGTGCGTCTCCGGCAAAGTCTGCGTCGACGAATCCTGAAAGTGAAACCTCTGAGTCTGTCGTAGAACCTCCCCCAAGGCTGAGCCTGAGATGTGCCGTTCCTGCCAGATAGCGTAGAACCCGCTGCGCACAAACCCAGTGGTGTTGCCAGGGATCGTGACCAAACCTTCACAAGTACGAGACCGAGAACGTGACGTCTGGACGGGTTCCAGTCGCTATCCATCCTAGACTTCCGATCAGTTGCTGGTAGAGCGACTTGTCACACCCTTTCTCATCTACGTTGCGTGGGTGTGGCTTTTCTCGATCCATCGGAGTGCTGACGGGATTGCAGTCTTTCATTCCGAACCGCTCGAGTACCTGTCTAATGTATCCTTCCTGCTTGACATAGACCTTCCGTGCCTCCAGATCCCGATTGACCACCATTCCCAAGAAGTGTTTAACTGGACCTAGGTCCACCATCTCGAATTGCGTCTCAAGCTTCCCACGTACTCGTCCGACATTGTGCTGGTGTCCAGCGATGAGATGATCGTTGACATATAGAGCCACAATCGTGCCATCAGTATGTGTATAGATGCAGCAGTCGAACCTACCGCGTCGAAAGCCAAGCTGTGAGCTAAAGTAACTGTCAATCGTTGTATACCAGCATCGGGGTGACTGCTTGAGACCATACAAACTGCGATTCAGCCTCGCTAGTCTAGGTCCACCCAAGACGCCCAGAGGTAGGTTCACGTAAACCTCCTCCGCTAGTTTGCTTCCCAGAAACGCCGTAACGACATCCATCTGATGTATCGCATATCCGCGCGCTCCTGCTACTGCCAATACCACCCGCACGCTTGAGAGACTTGCGACGGGGGCGAACGTTTCCGTAAAGTCGAGACCCTGTATCTGCCGGAAACCTTGGGTCACCAGCCTGGCTTTGTGATGTACGGTTTCACCTTGGGGGTTGAGTTTCCTCTGTAGGATCAACTTTGTAGGAATTGCTTTCTTGCCTGCCGGCAGCTTGTCAACGAACGTCAGAACCTTGTTCTTGACCACTGAGGCGCATTCTGAGTCGACGGCCGCTTTCCACTGAGTGGCCTCGTCTGATTCCATCGCCGCTTTATAGTTCCTAGGTCCATCTTCTACCATGTAGACCGTAGAAACCATCGCATCTGTCGTAGCTCTAGAGCTCTGTCCGCCCCACTGGCTACGTCTCTGACGACCCCCCTGTACCTCTGGAAGCTCCCCCAGTTCCGTGTCCCAGTATGCGCTTTCGCTGGCTGCCTCAAGCTCTCGCAACATCCGCGGTCCCTTTTTGACAACAACCTCGGGCTGCGCGGGAATTTCATCACCACCAGGTCTCCCACCGTCATCATCATCATCATCATCTTCATTATTGCCACCAATATCTGCTTCCAGTCTCTCGTCCAGCTCGTCAAATTCATCGTTCCAAGCCAGGTGTTCCTCCTGTGGATCAATCGATGGGGTGTAGTACAGGCGTTGGTAGGCTCACCCTGTGGACTCCGTTGGATAGTACGATTCTGATTCGGCAATAACGACTTCACGGGAGAACAGAAACTGTTTCTTCCGCGGATCATAGAGTCTGTATTGCTTGGTCGTACTAGAGTAACCAACAAACATGCATTTCCTTGCCGTTTCGTCCAACTTCTTGTGAGTCTCCTTTGGTATTTGTGCGTATGCTACACAGCCCCAAACTCGCAGATGATCATAGGTGGGTTTCCGCCCAAACCATCGCTCAAAGGGAGTTTCTTTCTCGGGTAGCGCCCGCGTCGGTAGCCTGTTGCGTACGTAAATCGCCGTCATTACCGCTTCCCCCCAGAATTCCGTAGGTGCACCAACAGCATGGAGAAGGGCCCGGGTAGTACCGATGATTGTTCTGTTTGCGCGCTCACTCACACCGTTCGACTGAGGTGTGTATGGAGTTGTTCGTTGAGCCTCTATCCCCTCTTGCCTCAGGAGATGGCAAAACTCGTTGGAGGTGTACTCTCCCCCTCCGTCCGTGCGCAACTTTCTAATCGTTTTTCCGTGATGCTTTTCCGTAAAAGCCTAGTAGCTCTGAAAGCATGCCAACGCCTGTGACTTCCGCTTGATCAGATACCCTACTTTGAACCGTGTGTAGTCGTCGGTGAACATCAAAAGGTAGACTGCTCCCCCCAACGATACAGGTGTAACTGGTCCCGTAATGTCGCTGTGAACTAGCTCCAATGGTTGGGACACTCGCGAGGTTGAGGGCACAGATGGGAAAGGCTTCCGGACCATCTTGCCATACACACAACCCATACAAACACATCGTGGAACGACAGGTATCCGTGGGATCCCGTTTTCCTCCAGCGACAGCCTTCTTACTGCATCGTTCCCCAGATGCGCCAGCCAAAAATGCCAAAGCGCCGCCCGTTTCTCCACTTGCACTGGTACTCTATTCGGCTCTGCATCTACAGTCAGAGCTCTATCGCAAGCTCCAACTGTCTCCGTGCGAAGGACGTAGAGCCCGTTGACTTCTTCTAAGTTGACTTCCAGTCCATCTTCGCGCTTCAGGGAGGCACCCTCTTCCTTGTTAAAGTCCACGTAGAAGCCAGACTTCCGGAGCTGCGATACTGATAGCAAGCTATTCCTTCCACACTCTGGTAGGTGGAGTACACCTGTGACAGACAAACGCTGCCGTTTCTCGCGTTTCCTGTCCCACACCGAGAGCATGACATCGCCCTCTCCCCAAGCATCAATCTTGGTATTGTTGGCCACTCGAATGCGATGCGCCCCGGGAGAGATTGGTGTGTATCGTGTAAATTGTTCTTTCACACCGGTAACGTGAGTACTGCATCCGTTATCCAGCAGCCATTGGCAACCCGTAGAGACGAAGTGTGAGGATGTGAACACGGTGAATATGGGTTGCGTTATCGCTACGTCGCCGTCATGCGGTGCCTGGGCCACGGTATTGACATTGTGCCTTGCACGTCCCTTCATCCGCTCGGCTTACAGCTTCCTGCAATCGATTTTGCGATGACACTTCTTCTGGCAGTAATAGCAGGTTAAGGTCTCGTCCGCCTCCCCCCGCCTGATGCCATCACTACGACTACTCCTTACTTCTCCCCTGTGGCCCCCAGCCTTTCTCCCACAGCTCTTGCCTCCCACGGCTAGAATGGTATCACCACTGGCCTCTCGATCCCTACTCATGCTCGATTCCCGAGCCTTGATCGCGTCGATGAGTGCGTCTGGCTGGTCCGGTTTTATTATGGTTGCTTGCAAGTCACGCCACTCATACCAGGACACGGGTAAGCCGTTCAAAAGGTAAAAGGTTTTCTGCGGAGGTTTGATGACCTCTCCTGCCTCTCGTAGACATTCGATGATGCGGTCGATCTCGTGAACGTATTGTGCCACTGTCCCACGAGCGTCGAGTGTGCAGTCGAAAAGAGACTGCCGCAAGTAGTACAACTCTAAACCCAGAGCTTTCCTGTACCCCTCAGCCAATTTATCCCATAGGCCCTTTGGATCCTCGTCGTAATCGTCCGAGGCGTACTGAGCGCATATGTGTGGCTCCATTGCGTTCCTGATCTTCGCCGTAATCCTGAAGCATTTCCTGAGCCATTTGTCGTAAGCCAGAACTTCTGCTGGTTCCGTGCAGTCCTTGTTGGGTGCCTTCTCGCAACCGGAGATGATCCACCATAAGTCGAGTTCCTTGAGCTGATCGGACATCCTCTGCCTCCATGGGCCAAAATTCGAGTCACCTAAGAGCGGAAAGGTAACACGCCCCACTTGCGATGAGTCCAGAATCTGCGACATCCCGTAGACTTGGACAGCCTGCAATTGGTACGGCCAGAAGAGAAAAGCGGTTGGCGGTCGTGAAACAAAAAAAAAAGATACCAAAGAAATCCGTAAATAGGCCCCGAAAAAAACCACAGCGTTGATAACTGCGTGCCGAACGAGCTATCTCGGTAGATCGTTAAGTGTCGCAGATGCAAAGGCTCATAACCTGATAGCACGGGTGAGCGTGGAGAACGAGAGGATGGGAACTTGATGTATTTCCTAGTTACGAACGTTGCTACCTAAGTGAATACATGACTGCCAAGCCGTGACGCCCACTGTGCTCTCCAACCCTAACGTCTGTCCGTGAGGTAACCACAGTACTACATACCACATGCTAACACTGAAGACAGAACTCATGTACTGGGTAACTCCAGTGTAGAGGGCCGCACCACCTGGAATCCCGGTCCTGCTAGATAGCCCCCTCTTTCGCCCCTCCAAACTGATCTGTTGGATTGGCTATTGGTTTGAGCCCTCAACAGCCTCGCACTCTAAAGGCACCACCTCACACTTTACAAAGAGGCTTGCCCAGGCCCAAGGGGCATTCACAACGCTTAAAAAACTCTCCAGTCCTGGTAAGGGCCTTTCCACCTTCCTCTACCACAGCCTGGCATCTTCTCTCATCTCCCCAATCCTGCTCTACGTGGCGGACCTGTTCTCACCGAGCCTCACCCTTCTGGACCGGATGTCTGTCTTTTGAAGGACCGTCCAGAGGTGGGTTATGTACTGCTTTTCCTCGACCCCAGTTGGCATACTGCCATGCAAATTTGCTCTCCCCCCACCTCCCACTGTTGATCCTCCACCAACAGAGGTTAGCCACTGTCCCACTCATTTGCCTCCCTCTGGAGGCCAACCAGGCGACTGCGAGACTCCACTCTTCCTTTCTAATGTCTTCCTCCTTCCAGGCCTTGGAGGACCGCTGACACTTCACCCTGAGCCTGATGTTGGTTTACGCCCCTCTCCTTTGAAAAACTGACACGACCTGCCCACCTATAAAAAAATCCCTGCGGTTGGACACGACAGCGCACTGCATCCTGCCCTCCCTTAGTGCTTCCGGCCCCATTCCGGTGGCCTTGCTTGATCTCCTTCCACCTAACCAGCTCCCCATGAAAGAGGGGATCCTGTCCTATCAGTAAATCTAAGTATGTATGCGAGCTGCACTCGCCAAGGATTGGGCTGCGCAGTTCCCCCCCCCCACCCAGCTACCGATATGCCGCCACCCTCTCACCATACGTATTCATAGGGCTTGGCAGGTTTGTCACCGGCAGGATACACTAAATGCGTTCAGGCAAAAGCTACCTCACAGCCCAGCCGTCCTGGTTCACTGATGATTCCTTTCCCATCTGTCCCGACTGTGGGGAGGACGAGGAGGACTTCTCTCATGCCATCTTACCCAGCGAGTTGCGCAAGGAATATCGTGAGCGCCATCTCCCAGGGCTTACTGACGTTGGCTGGAACCGCTCGCAATGGACCGATATAAAAACCCTCCACTCTCGGGCACGGTATCTTAACGTAACTACCACCGGCTTTCCCCCTGGCATGCTGCTAGCGTGCTGGGATCCTCTGGCCGAACACTCTCCCCACTATATGGAGCTTCCAATCTCCGGCTTCAGGCCCTGAATGGCGACGCCCATCACTAGTTTTGTTCGATCCGGTAAATGTTTTTCCTTTATTGGTTGGTTTTTTCTTTTTTGTTGGGAATTGTGTACTTGTTTGCTTTGATTCCTTGGGATTTCGCGTTGGCTATCGGACACTGTGGGGATGATTTTATAATTTTCTCGCGTATTATTTCTTTTGTGTTTGCGAGTTTGGAGATTGATGTTTTGTTTATGCCATAGCTAGTGCTGCATGCAAGTTCTTGTACTGTAAACAATGAATATATAATGATAAAAAAAAGAAAAAAAAGAGTAATCAGAGAAAAGAAGAAACAAAAAAAGAAGAAAAATACACCGGTCCGATAGTGATCCTCCAAGTGTGTTGAATAGCTGACATGAAGTCCCTAAGCAAAAGAAGTAACCAAATACATAATGATAATAAAAAATTAACTAAGGCAAAGTTAAAGCAAACTCCGGTGAGAGGAAGTGTGAGCACCTGAAACCAAATATAGGGACAATAAGAGTGGGTGATAAGGGGTCCCCTTGAGGAGAGAGTATGGAGTCGGCAGGTGGCATCACCAGGATGAAGCCATTGGCTGTTTCATTGATGTATGCTACAAGGGCTAGGAGTTGGGCCTTGACAGACCAGAGGGGGCTGTCCTGGCCTGAATATTTAAGCATTGGAAAGAGATACCTAAAGTGAGGGGAGTCTAACTATCAGGGGAGGATGGCCTGCTGAAAGTCCACAACATCCTGTGTGCAGAGTAGGCAGAGGGGAAATGGGTCTTCCGTAAATCAAGATGAATATGCTGCAAGGAAGCTGTAACCACCTCACAGGAGATGCGGTAAACGTAAGGTTAACGGGCTTTGTTCTTTACCGAAAGTGGCAACTAGCAAAGTAAGGTTTGGAGGCTGTAACTGAGGTTGTTGAAGAGACTTCTTACTATATCGTGACTACTAAAGTCTTAGTGATGTTTGGGGGATTTCAAACAAAAGATTCCAGAAGCGAACTGAAGAAGGTAACTGTTCAACCAAGTATATTGAAAAAGCTCTGTCTGTTGAAGTCTGCCTCTTCTAATGTGAAGAATAGCAGTTCTTAAATACACTTCTTAAGCTACCTAAAGCCTTATTCTCATAACATATAAGACTCCAAAACAGTAGCCTGGAAACAAAACATAAACATATAGAGTATCAAACCGATACGCGAAGCCGAACATAAACCATATAAAGTATCAAACCGATACTCGAAACCAAGCATAAAACATATAGAGTACCAAATCAATACTCGAAACTAAACATAAAACATATAGAGTATCAAACCATATATTCTCAGGCTAGAGGTACACCTCATTTCCTGAAGCAAATTCAAAACACAATCAGTATCAACTGATACCTGAAACTCCTAAACCAGTAACCTGTACCAGTGACACCCCGAAAAACAAAATAAAATCCTTATTTCAAAATATAACCAGTAAATCCCTAATACGTGCTATCATAATCAGAATTCAAATAAGGATCTCAAAAACCTTTATCAACCATGGGTATATCAGAATAGCTTTCAAATGCATCCTTAGAAGGAGAATAAAATATAGGAATAAACCCAGAAAATACCATAGGAAACTCATCTCCTGGCATGTTATCTGTCCACCAAGCCTGAACTAAATCCATCGCATGGTCTAATCCTTCCACTGGTTCCCAACTATTCTCGCCTGCTGGGTATCCTTGCCTACAGACCAAGAACTGTCCCTTTCCATATCGTTCCCAGTAATCGATAGCTGCTTGAACTTGCAATTCCTGTTCTTCGGTGATCAGAATAGGTGCTGGTTTCCCCGATGCTATTCCGGGGAACCGAAAATCGTCATTAAGGTGGTATAGTTGGATTACCGAATAGTAGAATACTCCCGTCTTTCTCCAGTACATCCTTGCATCCATGCTAACGGTGTAGTTCTGTGTATGTCTATCAAATTCGAGCACCGGGAAAGTACCTTGCCAATGTGGTTGTAATTTCCGAGATCTGCGGGATTCCGTTGCAAATTGGTCCCTAAAAACCATAATCTTTTCCCCAATCTCGACAGGTTTGTGTGGGTTCCACCTCTTAGTTGCCGTTCTGTTTGATCTTACTTTAGCTAACTGTAATACTTGGTATGCCACATTCCTGAGCTCTTGGTGTCGATTGTAGTAGGGATGGGATGCAGGCACTGTTGTTACGTTGACTTGATAGGTATCGAGTAGTTGGTATTCTCGTCCATACACGGCTTTATATGTGGACATTCCTATAGTATCTGAGTGACCTGCATTGTAGTACGCTGTCACTTCAGGGAGAGAGGTAAACCAGTTAGTTTGGCGTTCATTAACAACCTTCCTTAATGCTGTTTTCAGTTCTCTGATCTTCCTTTGTGCTTTTCTATTGGTCTGGTGGTGGTCAGGCATAGCAATAATGTGTTCAACTTCTATCGTCTTCAAGGTTTGTTTCCAAAAGCAGGAATTGAATGCGGGGTCAGCATCAGTGACAATCGATGTAGGTACTGCATGAGACGTAAACATATGGTGCCGGAGTAGGTCAATTGTTGATATCGCAGTAGCATTTACTGATATTGGTATCAGCCAGCTGAAACCAACCACTCTATCCACTACCGCTAATACTGAATCATGTCTTCTCAGCTTAGTGAACAGATCCATGAAATCCATAGCGCAGCTGGAAAATATCTCAGAGGGAAAGAGGAGTGCAATGTTGTTGCCCGTGGGTAATGTAGTCCTCTCTCAGTTCAGTTGACATATGTCACACTGCTGGACATAGTATTTGAAATCCTACCTCAGGCACGGCCAGTACATGTATTCCGTTGCATACCACAGGTTTCGATCAGCACTATGGTGTTGTCACGAATGTGGCTTAGCAAGGAAAGGTTTTCACATGACTCATAGTTATGAGTCATAGGTATGTTATGTTTCGCACATGACCTCATTAGAGGTCATGGGATTTCGCACATATGACCACTTTGGTCATATGATATGGTTATGATGATATGTTATGTTTCGCACATGACCTCATTTAGAGGTCATGGGTTTTGCGCATGTGACCACTTCGGTCATATGATTAGTTTATGATGTTTTGGATATGACTCACAGTTGTGAGTCATATGTGGCGTGTGACTTGAAGGATGAGTCACAAGGGCGTGAAGGGCAACTATATAAGGAGGACATTAGGTCCGAGTAGATAGGC
>JACCEG010000774.1:4280-17863 GCA_014065205.1 Tuber brumale | reverse complement strand
TAGAAGTAGCCCGCGAACACTCAGATGTGGGATATAAATATTGAAGTGCCTCCCGAGCTTTACAGACATCATCAAGCAACGGAGAAGAGATCTTATCAATATAAAATTGTTTACCTCATAAATCTTTACCTTACTTTTATTTTATCGAGACGAGCCTTCCTCGACAGATTCTCTGAACAAAGATTTTGGCCTACATCCCTCGGTTATATACTTGAGTTTGGCGTCCGCCTAACAGTTATCTCGATAGAGAAATACTATTCCATAACAGTGAAAGGGTATGAGAGGTTTCAGGGTCAAATGGTGTTCACACTTATAATATTCTGGATATTTGCGTATTAAAACCAAAGTGGTACTTCAGAGGCATAGTAGTTAAAAGTAGTCTGTGAATACTCAGATGTGGGATATAAATATCGAAGTGCCTTTTGAGCTTTACAGATATTATCAAGCAACGGAGAAGAGATCTTATCAATATAATATTGTTCTAGACTTTGAATCTTTACCTTATACATTTTTCAAGATGAGCCTTCCTCGACAGATTCTCTGATCAATGATTTTAGCCTACGTCTCTCAGTTATACTAAAGTTTGGCATCCGCCTAATACAAGCCTAGACATGTCAAATCTCTGTAACCACTGTATAAGCATTCTGTAATATGTTTTTTATACACTGGCAACAAGTTTCATTGAGGTGACAACCCACTCCTAACTTTTTGTGACAGATCACAAAAGTGATTTGGATGAATGGACTTTTGTAGTTGCCATCTTGTCATGGCTTCAATGTCTTTAGTGTCTACCCCACATCATCAGAGTTTATAAAAGTTACCAGATTCTGCTTGAACTGAGTCAGCTTTGAAAGGATTATGATTTTTTTGGAAGAAGAGGTTGTTGTAGTCCTTAGAGGCTTATTCAATGATTTCTTATGATTCTGGAAGAAACTTTGAGTGGGTAATGCCAGGCTGAAAGGTCAAGTCAACCTTTCTTGCTGTGGATGGTCACTGCTAGGAGGGTTGGCGGGTAGGTGCTTTATGCTCAGTGCAGGATTGCTCACTTTGACCTCAGGAAGAGACTGCTATGTACTCATTGGTGAACCTTGGGTAGCCATAATAGATGTTCTTGGGCACATTTAGCTGGAGATTTATTTTGTCATGGGTCACAGTTTGATTAGGGTGGTATGGGAGGGCCTAAGGTAGAATTCACCCCGCTCAGCCAGAGTCTGTGAAGGTTGCCAGATTCTGCTTGGGCTGGGTGGTATGGGGATGGATGAGATTGGTGGTTTTGGAGGGTTCCCTTTTTTACTCTTTTTCGGGGTTTTTAACGGGGCTTTCAAATGGGGGGATGGGATTAGGGCTTGGGGTCACAAACTAAATAGCACCCGAAGAGAATAAAAAAAAGTTTTCGTACAAGACAGAAATTATTTTGCGGGTTAACCTAAATTAACTGTGCGAAAACATATTCCCGGGTGCTTGTATGATACCGTAAAACCTCTTTCGATTCGCTAGCACCTGAAGGTCGCTAATCTCCGGATTTCGAGACAAAAGCTCTGAAGAAGCATTGGCGCTTACTTGAGGTGGTAATGCTTGAGTCATTTCGGTGAAGGGTCCTCATTAACTAGTTTTCCCAATTCCCTTAACCCTGCAAAGCTAAACCTATCTCGGGCTGATGTCGCCATTGACGAGGGTATTCGTGACCTTAAAGCGCTAGCGAATCGAAAGAGGTTTTACGGTACTCGAGTACTTGTACTCGTACACATGTCAACTGCGCCAGTTTTTTGGTGTTTTTTTGCCATGATAAGTCTAGACTTAACTCACCGCTATCTACCTAGTCTAATGTGTTGTCCACCAGCTCTAGACCATTCCCATAGGGCTGGTAGAACTACCGTACCGCCCCACGAGTACCGTCCAACCATGAGTTAGCCACGGCATCCGTTTCATAAGGTCCGAGTGGATCACTAACAAGATACCGTAATACGGTACCAGTACAGTAGTACGGTGCTCATCCACATGGCTGTGCGACCATCGCCACGTCCGTCCTTTTTTTCTTTTTTTTCTGTTTGTTTGTTTGTCTTACCTGGGCGCCTAAAAAAACACCAACGAGCAAGTCTCAAAAACTCACTTGTATCCTTTATAAGTTAAAAGTCTACAACAACAACAACAAGTGCTGGGTGTTGGCCAACGGATAGATTGGACTCCAGAAAGACAGCGAGGAGGTTGGGGGGGGGGAGGGGAGCGAGTCAAGCCTACACCCGCCAGATATCATAACAACAACAATGATATCTACCCTAATACCGTATAGAGTGCAGTATACGGTACCGGTAGGTGAAGCAAAAGCGGATGGCATAATAACATTGTTGTCAAAAACAAATCATTCAAAAACAGCACATCTTCTGAATAGACTTAACAAATACCGGTACCGCTTCAAGCTTCCAATCTAGACTAAGCATTTCCAGCACTGAATGAGTGAGGCATCATCTACGTTACTAGTCCCATCACAGCATCTCGCGCACGACCACCTTTCCGTCCATTGCCATCTAACCTACTGTACTCGTACTTACCTACCTACCACTAGTCATATCAAACAGATGCCTACTCGTGCTTCTCCACCAAGATTCAGCATCCCAAGTTACCGTAGGAAGTAAGATCACCGCCAGTTCAAAACTTTTACAGCAGAGGCATCGATGGCCTAGAATGCATTCCTACCCCGTTGTGATCAATGGGATATATCCTCTAGTCCATGGCAAAGGTTGAAGGTTGAAAGCTGGAAAAATAAAATCCAGCAAAAAAAGCCTCTTCGAACTCGTAGTTCTCCCTAGCACCAGTCAATAGGCCCGTACTTTACTCGAGTACCTCCTGTGGCGGGTGGGGATGCCAAATGTCAGGGGGGGAAGCACGAGATCACACCTTGTGAATCACAGAGGCTCCATGTTTTGGCGGGAGCCGCTTATCTACTGAATAACTTGGAGGCTCAAGGGGATCACTTCTTCACGCCTGGCTTGCCGCTTGCGCCCGTGCTACACACTTCCGATGTCTCGCATTCACAGCATTCCCTAGACACACAAACAAAAAAACGATAAAGTTTATCACATTCCCCCCAACGCCATGCCGTCCGGGATTCCCGTGCGCTCCCAATTAACTAACTAACCATCAATCCAGACATCCAGTCATTCAACCGGCCAGCCCATCACACATCTGCCAGACTAAATCGAACCAGCCCGCCAAGGCCCCCATCCGCACCCTTCCCGGGCCTCTATCGAAAGAGAGAAAGAAAAGAAGCAAAAGCAACCTCTACAACTAGGTAACATAGACCTCTACCTGTCAGAAACGCAAAAATGGAGCACAGGATATGTGGGCGAGACAAGGTAATCGAGCAACTCGAGTGAAAAAATATAGCCAGGAAA
Organism: Tuber brumale; assembly: GCA_014065205.1. Lineage (NCBI taxonomy): Eukaryota > Fungi > Ascomycota > Pezizomycetes > Pezizales > Tuberaceae > Tuber > Tuber brumale. The sequence continues at coordinate 14,471 of JACCEG010000774.1, read as the reverse complement.
GTTTGAAAGAAAAGAAAAAAGATAAAAAATAAGAAATACATAGAAGCGTCAGAAGGAGTTTCAAGTAAATTACCATAAACAGTGTCGACCACACATCTAATCTCCACCCTTCCTCAAATCCACTAAGTCGAATCCCATCTCTCTGACTTCGCATACATGCCCCGGCCGCATAGCGTCAGTGTAAACGTTCGACTCGCCGTGTGGGTGAAACAAGCCGTCTTGGCGGCAGGCCCTGATTGTTTCAACGCCAGGTGGGTTGGTGAGGCGGAAGACACCCCAACTAGATATCTCGTGAGCAAATAATAAATGAAGTAAGTAAGGGGAACTTACGAAGGCTGGTGTCTCGGCGCACACACAATCGCGATACTCTCGGTCAACATCAGTTGATACGAGCAATGAGTGTGGAGGTCTACGCTGCTCATGAAGCAAGTCTGTGTAGGATGGGTATGAATCCAACCAAGGACCATTAGCTCCTCTCTATCGACGTACTCAAATAGGCCTTCCTCGTCTTTTGTCGAGCAGGTATCGCTTGTGGCTTCCTGCTCAGGTATGACCAAGCGGGAGACGAAGAGCGCGTTTCGCACTAGAGTTCCACAAAGGATGCCACAGGTTTCCAAGTTGCGGTTTGTGTTAGGCTCGGCCATTAGCAGGAATTGTTGACGGAGGGTAGCGGGCAGGAAAATGGTGCGGAGGGGAGTGCCATTCTCAAGAGTTGCCGGTGTGCTGAATTGAAAGCCCTCAGGAGTAGCAGGGACGTGCTTTGTAGCGGTCGGTGTTGTAGAGGTAGATGGGGACGGAAATTTTGGCAATGGTGGTGGTGGTGAAGGAGCGTGATTATGGGCGTAGGGAAGTGGCTTCTTGTATGGAACAGCAGGTGCGGCGGTGGTGGAATTTGACGAACCATCGTAGCCATATAACGGTGCCTTTGGAGGTGGAGTAGGCGTGACACTTCGGATCTCAATGAAATCCGCAGCCGGGGCGGGGATTGGAGGCGGTTCCATTTTTGCCAGAGAGCTTTTTGGTACCGTAGGGTAATTTCCCTGCCACCTCCCAACATAAGTTTCCCTCTCCCTCTCCCGAGCCGGTTCCTCCCATCCGGAAAGCGTGCTGCTAGTAGAGAACCGGTAACTGTTTCCCGCAGAAGGCGGCTGCATTTGGCGTTCCGTGAGATCGGCCTTCATATGCAACGCCTCTATGCTTCTTGCTAAATCCCACTCCTCCTCCTGTTGCTCCACCACTCTTCTCCTGCGTTCTTCCTCATCGTGCGCCTGCTGGTATAACCGCCTTTCACTCTCCTCGGGGGTCTCTTGATAATACCCAGTATACCCTGAGTGTTTGCTTGCGAACCCATACCCGCTATCGCGGCCTTGACCTTCTAGTTGATATTGCGAAAGTAAATTCCGATAACTCTTCTCTACAGCAGCGGAGGCCGGTGTCGATATCCGCTTTATTTCCTGCCCTCTAGAGTCCACAATCACATTGCCTCTACCCTGCTCGATTGCCAACTGCCGTCTTCTAGCTCGCTTTTCACGTTCCCGTTTTTCAAACTCCTGCTTTGCAATCTCCATAGCTAGCTGTGCACTGTCAGCCATAGCTGGTGCTAGCCCACCAGAGCTCAGCGATTTCTCTAAAGGTGGCGAAAATGGACCGGTAACATTAGATGTACTTCCGCGACGACCACCACGGGATAAATCTAAGGGCTTGGGAATAGATGCCTTGAGTGCTTGTTTTTGTGAAAATGAAAGAGCCGCAGCGCCGGCGTATGGTACGGAAGACGAAGAACGAGAGCTGTGGCCAATGGGGACGACAGAAGCAGAGATGTGGTGCTCTCGGTAGTTATCATCACGAGCCTTCTGGGTCGCAAGCTTGTAATTCTCATAACGGGCGGTGATACGCGGCTTCATGTATTCTAATCTCTTGAGAGCCTCAGTAGATCTCGTACGAACTGTACGTAGATTCCGTAGATTTTCCTGTTTCTTGGCCTCCGGATGATCTTCCAAATGGCGAAATACAAGCCTATCCTCGTCAGCATAAGCTCGCAAATAGAATTCTGGAGTGGCGCACTCTGCCTGTCGAACAAGTAACAGGTAAGCCTGTTGCTCATTTCCTTCGGCTTGATAGATAGTGGCCTGTGATAACATGATCATTGAGTATTCATCTGTGCAAAAAAAAATGTGAAAATTGAGGAAACATACCTCCTTCAAAAGTGTATCCGCAGTTCGTAGCCAGTATCTGAGGGGTATAAGTGGATTATAGTCAAAGTCAACCGCTTTGTCGGCAATCTCCTTGATACTCATAGGGGGAGCACGGTAAGGCCCCACGGTCCCATCGTTCTCGTAAGCCATCTCGTAATGCACGCAATAGCCGTCTTCCTCGACGGTGACCTGGGATGTGAAACGACTAGAATAGCTCTGTCGGTGATGTCGATATGTGTATGGCGGGGTAGGGATGAGATGGCGAGGAGGGGCCGCCCGTTGAGGGTATACGATGGACGCCAGTTGGGCGGTTGCTGCAAGTTGGCAGCGGGAACCTAATAAAAAAGTTTAGGACAAAAGGGGTGCGCTATGGGAGACAGAGGGGTCCCGGCCACCGCTATGTGGGATAGTAGCCTGTCAGGGGCTATGAATGAGGGCGTTATTCTATTCCTTTTTAATATCTTTTTTTCCAGTTCGTCAGCTGTATATCATACCAGTAGAATGGTTTCGCGCGATGTTGTGAGGGTTTGTACGTAGGATACCGGTATGTGCAGTGCATTATCGGCGGACCAGGTAGGTACGGCACTCGATTCGAGTGCCAGAGAATTTTATGAGCTACAGTACCATATAGTACGGTAATAAGCTTCTGTCCTGTGGGTTGTCCACGAGTACGGCAAGTTTTGTCCCCCCTCTCGTGGTCTCATGGCCCCCTCAGGATAGTCTATCATTAAATTATATTAAATATCACGCCGGCACCGTAGCTGTATCATACCAATATCTGACTGCCTATGCTAGTAGAGTACCGGTTACTTGCCTTCCCCCAGACACACATGATTTCAACAAGAAACTCATCCCAGCCAACAGCGTGACAGCCGGGCCAAAAGGACCTGAATCCTGAACCTCAGCAAGCGCCAAACCACCGGTTTTGCTGGGGATGAGCACTCATGTGGCGGGTCTTGGCATCCACCCCACATTCGGCTTCACACGTGATCTGTATCAAAATCTTATTTTCTTCGGGGGAGCCTCAACCCAATTCCTTCTCTCTCTCTCATAACGGGCAATCACCATCAATACGATCCGCGAAACCATGACAGCCGCAAGTATATTTCGCAAGGGTGCCGATGAGTCTGTCGCTCACCTTCGCTCATTGTTTCCGTCCCCATACGCTTTGTCTCACCGGAGAAAGCTTGCCCCGTCGCTGGTCAATTGGCGTATTTGTGGTGGGTGGCTTTTACTTCATTGCTCTGTCTATCTGCCGAGGAACTGAACTAGGCAGGTGTGAGCTGATATTCCTTTGCACAAAAATACAGGCCCGATAATGGACAAATTAAACCTATTGCCCTACAAAAACACCACGATAATAGACATGAATCCAAACCTGGGAATCTTCTCAGCAGCGTTGCATGAACGTTTACAACCGAAGCAGCACATATTGTTAGAGCCTGAGAAAAAATATGGAGGGAGGATGATGGAATTTCAAAAAATGCACGAAAACTCCTGGTATATTCCATTGGACGGCTATGACTGGAACACCTACAACGAATTATTCTCCGACAATCCGCCGCCACCTCCGTGGCCAGACAATTTTCCCAAACCAAGGATCCGAGCTATGCCTTCTCTTGATGACGTTAATACTGATCTACTGTTCGTCGGACATTTGGGTAATTCGGAGAAGACCGAGAGATTAATAGCCCAATTCGTCAGCTGTTGTGCTTTGGGAAGTTGGATTCAACAGTATGGACGCGTGCGCTTTTTACTATGGGTGCCCGACTCAATCAAGGATAAATACTTACCCCGGAGTATCGCTTCGAGAGCAAGGCCCGCTGCGTCAGCGGAGGCAGTAGTTGACATTACCGAGGTCGCATCATCATATGCGATCCGCAAAGGAAGGGGCTTCCAAAAGCTTCCAGTGATAAACCTGGATAACATTGAAGTGGAGGAAAAGAAGCCCGCACCAAGCAAGCGACAGGAAAGAAAGGCGGTGATTAAGCGGAAGCCAGTGATTACGCAGAAGTTCGTGGAGGATGAAATCAAAAAATTAGTAGCGGAACTATGCCCAGTAGGGGTCCCAAAAACCCGCGGCCGTCCAAAAAAACTGTCCGGGGAGCTGCAGAAACAACTGGAGGAGGCAAAAGCCAATGCCCGCGAGATCGTTGAAACAATCCGCAGCGGGGAAGAGCCAAACCTGCCAATGGGTCTCCCACTTGAGGAACACGTAAGAATACTCAACAAATGCGACGAAATCCAGAGAACGTTCGGGCATAAAATAACAGTAGAGGAAGTGACTGAGAAAGTTGAGGGGAAAAACAAGCAGAAACAGAAGTTAAGAGTGCCAAGGAACCCTGGCCGCCCACGAAAGCTCCCCCAAGGAGGCGAACCCCCAACGATAGCACAGCTAGAAGCGGTCGAGGACAAGTTAATGAATGGCCCAGGACTCTGGGTCCAGGGCATGGAACACCCGCCCTGGTACTACAGGGAGAATAGGGGGGAACTTCGAAAACTTGCCACCAAGATGGCTACACTTCACCCTGCCCTCTGCGTTGATCCGAATGCGGTGCTTCAGCCAGCGGATTTTGGCGACACCATTCTGGGAGCAAGCGGCAACCTACCCAGCGGGGCTCCTGCTGCCCAAGAACCAAGCACCAACTCCGCCAGCGGGACAAATGGGTCCTCAGAATTGCCCGGCAAGGACGATAGCATGGGCGAGAAGGGAGACAAAAACGCGGCTAGGGTATGGGAGGAATACGAAGAGCGATGGTCCCGCAGACACGAAGTTAAAGCCCGAGCACAGAGCCGAGAGGACGAAATCTATGCCGTCCACAACAGACTCCTGGAAATCTACAATCGGGAATATGAACCTTTACCCATCAAACCCGAGGAAGATTTTTTCCCGTCCGTACTGCTCCCCGCCCCCCTTCCGTCCATCCATCCATTACACTAGCTAACCCCTGCCCAGATCCCGATGACCCTCCTAGAGATAACTCCCAAAAAACCCCACCCCTTCTTCTCCCCGCCCACCGCGCAGGAACGTGAAAATAACTGGCTAATCTTTGAATGGCTCATACGCGGCCTCTTCATCCTCCGCGCCAGCAGCGTCACCAACGCGCTTCGTGGTCTCGCCCCGGGCGCAGAGAACATACTGGAGTACCTTCCCACCGACGAGAGAATCCCGCCAAGCAAGAGGGTGAGGTGTCTGGGGACGAACGAATTGGTGAATCTCGCAATTGCGTGGAAGCAGTGGCCGTTTAAGGATCCTGACTCCCAGTTTCGGCACTTTGAGGGCTCAAATGTGGAGAGACTCCGGTTCTATTAAGGGGATTGTGATTATAGGAGGAGAGTGATTATGGGACGGAATGAGATGGGTCGGGTCGAGTTGGGTCGGGTCGAGTTGGGTTGATGGCGGGATGCCCTGTTCTGACTACTCCGGCATATATATATGCTTGTACTTAAATGTGGGGATTGGCGACGAGCGGTAGACTATGAGCGCCCGTGGGAGCCTGTGCATATGACACTATGAGATATATATATTATATATACATTATGATTTCTCCCCCCCCCCCAAAAAAAAGTTTCCATCCTAATTACATAACTGGTACCTCCGCATTCGTAAAGTTCTCGTACACTCCCTTGTACCTCAAGAACTGTGCCAACCAACAGCAAAAGAACAAGAAAAGCCTTTTAGCTGAGTGTTCTTAGATATGCCTTTAGGGGTACTGTGAAATTTTACCCACAACTGGTTTTGCTGAATAATGAGGGAGAGAGGGTCAGCAAAGCGTTTCCAAGGGCAGGGGATACTAGGAAGGGTACGAGAACTTTGCGAATGCGGCTGTACGATCTTGGCATCAAAAGTCATGAGTACGGTAGGTGGCATTTTACACAGGAAATGTGCAACTTTAACGACTTACAACTCATCCAAAAATGCTATATAATTAACCAACGTAGTATTATCAGCTTTGTAATTCCATAGATTCTTCTTTCAGTAAAAATTGGGTAATTTTTGTTAAGCCTTGATTGCTAAAAGTTTGTTCTATGAAACATTGCAAAGTATGGTTGCGGAAGACTAAACTCTAAACTAGGTTTCTCACACAAAGTGTGACAATTTTGCTGGTGACGCCGAGTGTAATGCCTCACAAAAGTGTTACCCGACCTTCAACAGGAGAGAGAAAAAATGATCTAAGTGCAAACTCAGTGATAATATATGATTTACAATTTCATATTATATGATAAGTAAAGTGTTTTATAAAATAAATATTCCAGACAATGACGAGATGTCCTGCAGCTACCAAAGTTTCCTCCAATTCACCTTTTTGGGCCTGAAAATCAGGTTGAGATGAGAGTAGTGCACAGGCACAACAATCTGCATTAGATGCATACTTGTAAGCAGAATTTTGCTTTCTCTCCCCTGGTTTATCTCCAGGAATAGTGTATTGAGTTAAGAGCTATCAATCTAAGGGCCATAGGCCACATTCTTCTAACACTAATTGCAAGCCGTTTTGTTGACGATCTGGTAGCATCATTAGCTGCTGATGGACTATTGTTAGGTGATTAGGATAAGTAAATATTAGGCATGTAGAAATCTGAGACAAGTGCACAAAACTCACAGTATGGGAACTGCGCACAGATCCTCGATTTACTGGAGCCAACACCCCCCTCTGGCCCCGTTACTAGTCCCGCATGTCATTAGCGAGATTTTGAGAGTTGTGTCTCATAACAAAAATGTCACATCAATAAAGCCCACTTCATAATACCATATATGTTGCCGGTGTCTGTCCGACCGCATGCTGTTCGCAGAATATATGAGAGGGAACCTTTGGGAACATTGGAAATGTAGAATGGAAGAAGTCTGTAGGAGGCATATTGAGATAGTTGGCTTCAAAGATAGGCTTCCTAATTATGAGTCAAAGGTGATGGGACTTTTTGGACAAAATACTCCAAGAGGATGTCCCAATAGCAGAGGCCATTAAGGATATACCGAATCCACCCATACCCTTCTGAGATAAGCTGTAGGTTGGTTGGCCCTAGCAATAAGACCCCTCTATGGAGGCAGACAGACCAAGGAGAAGCATGCTCAGAGAGGAAGACCTAGATAAGTTGGAAGCCCTAAAGATATTGACACATCAGGCACAGACTTATGATTGGCACTAGGTGACCAGGTATAAAACTGATCACTTCATGATAGAAGAAACTACTGGAATGATAGTCAATAAGACTAGAGTAATATAATAGTCCATGCAGACAACTAAGTTTAGGACTACTGTTTAGTATAACAAATAGCATAGTCATCTTGACGGAGGAATTCTATTTTGTAACCGTGAAAGGGTATGAGAAGTTTTAAGGTTAAATAGTATTCACACTTATAAGATTCTAGGTATTTGCGTATTAAAACCAGAATAGTACTTCAGAGGCATAGTAGTTAGAAGTAGTCTGCGAACACTTAGACATCAGATATTAATATCAAAGTACCTCCTGAGCTTTACAGATATTATCAAGCAACAGAAAAGGGATCTTATCAATATAATATTGTTTCACACATTAAATCTTTACCTTACCTATTTTATTGAGGCGAGCCTTCCTAGAGAGATTCTTCGACCAAAGATTTGGCCTACATTCTTCAGTTATACTAGAGTTTGGCGTCCACCTAATAGAGGGGAACAATTGTTCAAAAAGTTCGGTATCCCAAACTGTTAGGCATATGGAAATCCGAGACAGGTGCACAGACCCACGGTAGGGTAACTGCACACAGACCCTCGATTTACCGGAGCCAACACCCCCCTCCGGCCCCCTTATAGGACCCGCACGTCATTGGCGAGATTTCGAGAGTTGCATCCCATGACTAAAATGTCATATCAGCGAAGCCCACTTCATAACACCATATACGTCGCTGCCGTCCATCCGACCGCATGCTGTTCGCAGGATATATTGGAGGGGACCTTTGGCAACATCTGGGAAGTGGAACGGAGGAAATCCGTTGGAGGCGCATTGAGATACTAGGCATCAAAGTTAGGATTCCTAAACTACAGGCCGAAAGTACAGGGATGTTTTCGGCGAAATACTCTAGGAGGATATCCCAGTGGCGGAAGCTATTAGGAGTATACCGAATCCACCCATACCCTTCTGAGACCAGCTGTAGGTTGGTTGGTCCTAGTAATAGGACCCCTCTATGGAGGCCGGCGGATCAAGGGGAAGCATGCTCAGAAAGGAAGACCTAGATAAGTCAGAGTCCTTTGAGATGTTGACACATTGGGCTGGAACTTGCGATTGGCACTAGGTGGCCCTGCATGAACTTGATCACTTCATGACCAAAGAGACTACTGGAGCGATAGTCAACCAGACTAGAGTAATATAATAGTCTATACGAATATCTAAGTTAGAGGCCGCTGTTTGGCACAACAAATAGAGCAGTCATCTCAACAGAGGAATACTATTCCGGGTCTGCGAAAGGGTGTGATAAGTTTCAGGATCAAACGGTGTTCGCACTTATAAGATTCTGGACGTTTACGTATTAAAACCAGAGTGGTACTTCAGGGGCATAGTAGTTAGAAGTAGTCCGCGAACACTCAGACGCGGGATATAAATATCGAAGTGCCTCCCGAGCTTTACAGACATCATCAAGCAATGGAGAAGAGATCTTATCAATATAATATTGTTTTACGCTTTAAATCTTTACCTTACCTATTTTATCGAGANTAAATATCGAAGTGCCTCCCGAGCTTTACAGACATCATCAAGCAATGGAGAAGAGATCTTATCAATATAATATTGTTTTACGCTTTAAATCTTTACCTTACCTATTTTATCGAGACGAGCCTTCCTCGACAGATTCTCCAATCGAAGATTTTGGCCTACGTCCCTCAGTTATATACGCGAGTTTGGCGTCCGCCTAACACAAACTGTCTACTCCAGAAGAGCAAAGAGAAGAGGGAAGTTTGTTGAGAGGTCACCACCCGAAGAGTGGTGGTATCCATAGACAGAAGACTGGCCAGAAGCCATCTCCAGCTAGTGGGAGAGATGAAACCTGTAAGGGGAAGCGTAAAATTGTATAGATGGTAGAACTTATCAGATACGAAAGGTATTGAGAACAAGGTAGAAATGTAGGGGGGAAAAATAGCGGAAGTGAAGTGTGGCTCATCTCCTTGGTCCTATCGACCTCCTTTTATAGTCGCTTTTCACACTATGTTTTCTTATCACAAAAACTAGTCATATGACCTAAATAGTCACATGCACAAAACCCATAGCCTCTATGCGAGATTATGTGCAAAACATAACATACCTATGACTCATAACCATAAGTGATGTGAAAGCATTATCTGATCATATCATATGACCTAAATGGTCACATGCGCGAAACCCATAGCCTCTAAGCGAGGTCATGTATGAAATATAACATACCGATGACTCATAACTATGAGTCACATGAAAACCTTCTTCCTCACTAAGCCATATCCGTGACACTCACTAACCTCATTCTTGGTAACCCCTGAGTAAAATAAAAACAGATATGTATATTCCTGATTACAAAGTGCATAGATCTTATAACCTTGATCTATGGGCTTTCCAGGAAGCTTAATTGTATGTGCTGACTTCCCTTAACAGAGTACCATAATTTCATCAAAGGAAACATTGGAGAATGGTAAAAAATACTCCTAAAACTGCTACATCAAATGGGATACCAAGAGTTCTCTTTTCTGCCACCAATCTTCCTGCTTATAAATATCTTCTAATAGAGATATATGGTTGTAGCACTTAATTTGCTGATGGCAATTGCAGGAATTATATCGCATGATCAGATGCCATGTTTTAGTTGTCACGAATGTGGCTTAGCAAGGAAAGGTTTTCACATGACTCATAGTTATGAGTCATAGGTATGTTATGTTTCGCACATGACCTCATTAGAGGTCATGGGATTTCGCACATATGACCACTTTGGTCATATGATATGGTTATGATGATATGTTATGTTTCGCACATGACCTCATTTAGAGGTCATGGGTTTTGC
>JACCEG010000773.1:7152-25623 GCA_014065205.1 Tuber brumale | reverse complement strand
TGGTAGATAATATCTCATACCAAAATAACTTTGACGACGCTGTGGATTGAACACGTGACCTCTTGATAGATGTCACGTGATACTTCCATTGAGCTATGAACGTGCGGGCCCCATAAGGGGGCCGGAGGGGGGTGTTGGCACTCCGGTAAATTGAGGGTCTGTGCGCAGTTACCCTACCGCGGGTCTGTGCACATGTCTCGGATTTCCATATGCCTAACATCCACATAGACTATTATATTACTTGAGTCTTATTGACTATCGTTCTAGTAGTCTCTTCAGTCATGAAGTGATCAAGTTTATGCCAGGCCACCTAGTGCCAATTGCAAGTCCGAGCCCAACATTTCAACATCTTAAGAGTCTCCGACTTATCTAGGTTTTCCTTTCTAAGCATGCTTCTCCTTGGTCCGCCGATCTCCGTAGATGGGTCCTATTGCTAGAAACAACCAACCTACAGCTAATCTCAGAAGGGTATAGGTGGATCCAGTATGTCCTTAATAGCTTATGCTACTGGGACATCCCCTTGGAGTATTTCGCCAAAAACGTCCCATCACCTTCAGCCCATAGTATAGGAAGCCTAACCTTGAAGCCTACTATCTCAATGCACCTCTTACAGTCCTCTTCTGTTCCACTTCCTAGAGGTCGCCAAAGGTCTGCTCTCATATATCCGGCAAACAGCACGTGGTCAGATAGACAGTGGCGACATATATGGTATTATGACTTGGGCTTCATTGATATAACATTTTAGTGATGGAACGCAACTCTTGAAACCACGCTAATGATGTGCAGGCCCTATAAGGGTGCCGAAGAGGGGGTGTTAGCACTCTGGAAAATCAAGGGTCTATGCACAGTTATCCTACTGTGGGTTTGTGCACATTTCTTGCCTCGGATTTCCATATATCTAACATAACCGTTCAACTTGTAGTATATTCAGAAGAGCATTTCCTTGCGACTTGAAAGACCCAATCCTTAAAGGATTGCAGGCTTTTTAAATACAAAAGATTGTAGATAGGTAACATAACCATAATATCCTGTCAAAATAAATCATACAATATTGCTATCATAGTAGCAAAAGGTAAAGCAAGCAAAGTCCTACAACAGAGGACTTAAAGTGATAGGATATAGCTAACAAAACAAGTAATGAAGTCCAAACAAGATAAAACTAAGGGTCACTACAATTATACTAATCCAGTAGTAACAAAAATGCAAGAAAATACCCAACTGGGTAGTGTCATAACAAGTAGAAAAGATAAGTGCTATCAGCTAAGTTCTGAGTAGGCAAAACTAACATCAAGCTAGTTACAGTAGTAGGAAAACAAAGGGATTTCCTTACATATACTCTTACATGAACTTTAGTACCACAATCATAATAATTGATACTAGTAACAGCACCGAGACTTTGAGAGCTCATATCATTCATCCTAAACTTTGATTAGCCATTATAGTAAACAAAATCTATAGTCCAGCAAGTTTCGGGCTGGGTAGCCACCAGCATCCGGGAGTACCTGATACAATATACTGTGGATTGATGGGCTCAGTGGGAATGTACAAGTACTTCCCTTCTATGATTCCACCACCCTGCCACCACTCGTCAATGCAGCATACAAACAGTCAACCAAAACTGAGTAGTTCCTTATCCATCTTTCCTTATCTGCCCCCATGCGCGGAAAAAGTGAGTGGAATTGCTCCACCATTATCGAAGATTTGCCATCATATGTCATGATTTGCCAAATACTCCCGCTTGTGATGAATCCGTATACAACATTTCCACCATTATTGTCACTCAGACCTTTCACGGCCAGCAAGCATTGCTATAATGCTTGCACCAGGGAGGACCTTTTTGCCACTAAGACAAAGACGAACCTTTCTTCCCTCCGGGAGATCCGATCAACGACGACGAATTCCTCGTAACCACTGGTTGAAAGATCTGTTACAACCACCTCCTTCTCCCTATGTAATAGTTAGGTACTTTGTGTGCGGTCGCTAACATCGGTGATAATAGGAACGATTGTTGCGTATACCAAGTCACCAGCATTGGCTTTTTTAAAGTAGGGTCCGCCTCTGAAGGATAACCTTCCGCCATAAGATGGTTCCGTATTCAATCATAAACCCTTTTGCGTGTCTTCATTAGGCATTCTTCCGCTTCCTTGAGATATGCGTTGCCCTTCAGCATTTCTTCCACTGAAACTGCCCCACTTTCTAGTGTGATCATCCTAACCCCAGTTTGATCTCTGCATCTTCCATGGTCGTATCAGAATATGACATGCTCCACTTCGGTTGTCTCTTCTTTGGTATCGTATTGTTGCACATTATGATTGTGTGGAGTTTTGGGTGGTGGGAATATTTTCAGGAATGGTGATTGTGAGTGGCTGACTCCTTGCGGTACCCGCTTATTTCTAAAGGCAAATGGTACTAGGGACTCATATGGAGGCTTTGCTGTAGATCTGCTCATGTCATGATGACCACGCAAGTACCCGTGTACTCCTGTCTCTGTGTCAACAATTGGAGCCTGTTTTGGTATAGTGACTGCTGGCTCATACAGAGTATACTCGTAGCGTTGAACTCCGAACAGACAGCAAGAGTGAATGACTTAGGGCTTAATACCCTATGGGTATCAGCTACCGGTACTTTCTACCACTGCCTTTCAAACAGCTCGAACACTACGCGAGTACACTCGTTTTTTGTCCACTCTTGCTATTCCAAAACGCGCTCCAATTCTTTGCGCGGAGACACAAGTAGTTTGGGATATCTATTGTGATACCAGGGAAAGGCCCTATTTCGCAGGGTCCGTAATGGCTATTCCAAAAGGGGTGGCATTTCTTGGCACGGAGACACCAGTAACGAAAGCACTAGGAAAAGAAAAGCCTGCATCGCTGCATTAATATCGACCCCAAGTTTGGCCTTGAGATGAAAATAATTTCATATTCTTGTCCTATTGCTTCTGCACTTTTCTCCCAGCTCTGCAGCTACTAGGATAATAAATTTGATCGAATTGAATCGGCCAGACCACACCTGATCCACACTTTACAATTTATCAAAAGTCACCTCGAGCTCTCCTGCTTACATTTTCAGCAAGAGACCTATATAACTCATATAATGGAATTATCGAATGAGGATGTTGAGAAGATACTTGGCAGAACATTTGGAACAGCTTCGGGATATCGACGAAAGCCATGGGAATTGGTATCATAAAAGTGCCGGAACTCTATCGAGAAAAAAAGAAAAAGAAGGGGGGGGGATTAGCGGGACCGAAAATAAAGGGGAGGGGGACGGAACCGGATGGGAAAAGTTTTCTATCTCTATCGAAAATGTCAGCTACGGGTAGTTAAGTAAACTCCCTTTGCCAGGCGATTGAATATATATAATATTATATAGGCAACAGCAAGGGATCTCTGCGAAAAAAAAATATAATTTAGGTGTGTTGGATATGTTTAGAGGTACGGTTACTCATACTTTGGTCATGTCATTGTGGTGGTTTGAGTTGGGTTTGGGGCAACCCTGTGTGTGGTGTGTTTTTCCTTCTTACCGTAGTTATCTTTTCTATCTCTCTTCTATCTGTAATCAATAACAACGAACATCTCTCTCCTCTCACACAATTGGGTACAACAAGGTGGACAAGATCACACATAAAAGTACAGTCGGATTCCCGAAGAAATCAAGCCAACCTGCGGAAGGCGAACTTTACGCATGAATTTTAAAGAGATATCCACAGATTGCCATCTCAAGAGGTATGTGAGCTGACCGATAGGCGCGAGCCTAGAAAAATCAACTAGCATGGAGAAAACTTTGAAGGAGAACGAGAGATTGTCCCCCCCCCCTTTTTTGCCCGTGTGGGGTCCATTTTGGTATCCATACTAGAGTGTACTATACAGTAGACTATCATGGCTCCCTCATGACCCAACAACGGCAACCTCCACCACCTGGGGAAGTGGGGAAATCATGTGTGGCAGGAATCATAGCGAAGGTGATATCTCCTTACTGTAAACAGGAAATGCTCGCCACTTTTTTTTTTTTTCACTAAAGTTTGTTCAAGTCCCTCTATTATACTTGGAACTCACCATAGGGAGCGGCTGTAAGCCCTAAAGGTATGTTTCCGTCCAGCGGAAATCCCTTTCACCCGATAAAAGCTATAAGACATAGGATATTTCAGATGATAGCAATGATATGGGAGTTATGATATGATATCATAATATTATTATGATAGCGTGTCGTTCTCTTACGCGAGTTAATACGTAGGGGGATCCTTTAGGTTGTCGCCACGGAAACAGGTCATAGGTTAGGACTCATGCCCCATCACACAAGCGATAACGAGTGGATAGCTATGATACCGGTAGAGATAAAAAAATCTGTTATCTAAGTGGAGAGATGATACCAACGCCTTTTCGAGGAGGTAAACAAGTGCCCAGACCATGGTGGCGACAAACTTTTATCCACTTTTTTCCAATTCAGTTATTATCACGGTAAACCGACCGGTCACAACGATAGCGATCCCGAATTCTTGATTTCGAAATCACCCTATTAGGGTGTGTTTGGGGTGTCATGATTGGAGTTCGACACTTGGCATATTGTTATCTGGTCTTGGCAATTATAAATCTGATAATTTTGGCATTTTTCTGCCCCATCATACCTATATAATTAACTGATTTATAATTGCATTTTGATATTCAATTCCGGCATTTTTGAGTTCAATTAGTTTCTGTTATAATATAAATTCTACATGTTTTTGCTTGTTATTAACCATTGTACAATCATCAAGACAGCTGTTAAACTGCCAAAACAGATTTGAAATCAAAATCATGGTGCGCCAAACACCACCTAAAAGTTACTCCTCTCTACTTTCATCTCCTCCTTTTTCCCTCCCGAACCAACCCAACCCCTCTCCCCTACTCGTACTCGTTTTTCATCAATATCAATATCCCACGATGATCCTTCCCTAGTCTTATATGTACCCTCTTCTATTTTTAAGCTACAGGTTGGATATATGCTTCGAGGAATGCTAGATGGATTCGGTCATAGTAGGTTTTTTTGTTCTCGCAGCGTTCCCCTCTCCTTTTTTCTTGTAATCCTTCAGCATTTGCAAACCCCGGGAGACCGCTATACCACTAGTCCCCCGCACAGCACCACTAGAGACAATCTGAGTACGCTTATATTTGCCCGTGATCCAGGCGCTGGGACTGGATCGCAGATTGATATCTCACATGGTCGGACCTGTGGTCCTTCAAGTTCACAGTATACTAAATATATTGTGAATTACAAAACACAAGTGGCACTGCATGCCGATACCATCCCCATTATTAGTAGATCCAACCACAGGCCCCCTAGCCGGCCACCCCGATACAAAGAAAACAACCCGGTGCTGAAAAAGAAAAGCAAAGTGGTACCCGCACCGCACAGCCCGCCACCCCCCCCCCTAACCCAGATACAATTATCAACCTTACCCGCACCCACCGCTCCTCTGTCGTTGAGGAAACTG
Organism: Tuber brumale; assembly: GCA_014065205.1. Taxonomy (NCBI): domain Eukaryota; kingdom Fungi; phylum Ascomycota; class Pezizomycetes; order Pezizales; family Tuberaceae; genus Tuber; species Tuber brumale. The sequence continues at coordinate 20,153 of JACCEG010000773.1, read as the reverse complement.
TCAGGCTGCTACTTAGTAGAGAGTTCCGTATCAAGTCATCTCAAGCTTCATCTTTCGTCCCCCCCCCCCGCCCACCGCCTTCTCCATATGCAAATGGAAGTGTCCTTGCTCGCTTCGACCTCTTAACACACAACTTTCAGGAATAGCTGTGGACATGTACGTGAGCCGAGTACCCCGGAAAACCAGGCTAAAAGCACGACGCAGAGAATACCCTTCACAGCCCAGGGACAGACAACTGTCCCCAAACCAAAGATCACCATGAGTTTTATCCATCCATCCTTGGATTCCTTTGAAGTTTCCGTCAATTTTCTAAAGACCATTTTTTTCTACGAGTTAGCACACTTGTCGAACGTGAAGAAAACCAATGAAAACACTAAGAGATGAAGTGGTGAAAGCGGACCCAGAATAGTCTCTACTACTCACAGCAGAACGTGGACGGAGGATAAACCCCTCGCTAAGGGCAAGCGAAGAGATATCAATCTCCACATAACTAACCAACTCCCGAACGAAACCCAAGAAAGGGGAAAAACTCAACAAACAGTAAATAAACACACACCAACCTGACCAATCATGATCCCCCCGGGATCCCGAATAATCTAGAGCCATCCGGGCATGATATGATATCTCAAGATCCTCCGCGGTCCCTAAATCCTGTGCCCTATGCTAGTTTCACGGAGCCAAGAGTGGGAAAAATGGTTTAAAAACAATAAAGGAGTGATGAAATGATGAGGAGAGGAGAGGTTTGTGTCGTCGATTTGTTCAAATAAAGTAAGAAGAGACCGGAGGTAAAGTAGAGGAAAGGGAGGATAACACGAAGGAAGAAATTTTTACAATGCTAATAGCATTGAGCTGATGTGTGCTGGTGCGCACGTACTGTACCTGTGCGAACATCTCAGAACCATGATATAATATACATATACCGAGTGATCGATCATGACCGCGCATACTTTAGCACAGTCAGTCAGTCAAGCATTACCCGAGTAGGATATCATCGAGCAATACCCCTCTCCTTGACCGAGCACTATCCGACCGAGGGATTCCTCCCTATGGCCCAAGTTCACCGAGTAGATATACCGTAGTCTATATCACGGTGGTTTACATCACCGATTCAGACACACACACACACATCATTGTTAAAAAAAACTTTGCATCTATTGTCATGCTACATTTAATCGGCTCAACGAGGGGGGCGATGGAAAAGGATAGTTAGCGTACGAAAGATGATCGCGTAATTGAGATTTCATTTTCCCACTCACTCTCTCACCACATAGTTGATGAGTTGGTTGAGGCCGGATACGTACATCAAATGAATTCCCCCTCCCATATGGGCGGATAAGAGCAAAAGCCCGAGGGACGTCCGAAACCATATCTCGTCTATCTCTTGGTAAAAACCATTCCTACCAAGCTCCAACCACGCGCGCTCTGAGAGCCGGGGTGCCGAGTAGGAGAACCAATATAAGGAGTTAAAAGTGTGGATCACAAAGTACTATAAGGAAGAAAAAAAAAAAAAAAAAGTTAAGGATGCTGTTTATTCTAGCATCGCCAGGTTCTATCATTGGTTTCATTTAGCTTCTACAGTACTCGTACAGTAACAAGTACCTCCCTGCCCACTATCTTTCCCTCCTCGACATATTGCAGGTTCCTGGACTTGCCTCATCCCTCCCCATACTTTTTTGTTTCCTGCTCACTAACTTAACCTGCGCGGCAAGGATATTGGTCTTTCCGAACCTTTTCTTTATGGACGGGCACACCCGAGTAAAGTACAAATCATTTGACAGATCAACAGAATTGCGAATGCAGTACTGTAGTCTACAACTGGGGGGAGGGGGGGGCATGCGAGTTATCATCTCATACCCCATAGGTTTTCGTCGTGCTGGCGTTGAGGATTATAGCACCGGTCGGCTGATGAGATCGAACATATCCAGTGCACTGATCTAGTACAGTACATTCCGTGCCAGAAAAACACTATTATACTTCTTGCTAGGAACCTTTTGTCCCTGAATCTGGAGATAACAGGGCTGGTGGAGATACGGTAGTGGATTTCAAGAGATTTTACGCTGTGATAGCGGACCCTGTGGAAAGTGCCGATACTCAAGTGCAGTATCGGCACAAAACCCCCCGGCTTCGGATATTCGGGTTAGACAGGGTGGGATATGGCATGGGGGAATTGCCTCAGGTTTTACCCCCCTAATCAGCGAGTGAGTCACGACGAGAACTTCTCTCCCTCTCTTGCCCTCCCAATAGAAATAGAAATTCAAACAGATGGTACGGTATTCGGGCTGGTGCAGACACTCCCTGGCTAAAGGGTGGTTTTCATTCTAAGGGGAAAAGATAAAGGGAAAGAGATAAAAAGACAAGACAAATGTTCGAAGAACATGAAACAGCTACGAGTACCGTACGGTAGTGCTAACAGGTGTCCAGTTAAATATGTGACATTAAAACCAGACCAACCATATATCAATCAATTACCTCACTAGAGTCTTCATCCCTCTGAGGTTCAAAGTCGAGCTATCCAATCATTAGCCCAAGAGTCACGCCTCACGAGAGAAATCGAGAAAACACACCTGATTCCCATTATAATACTTCCTATCCGCCTCCTCCCCGTCACTCCCCCTTCCGTCGTGTAGGGTCCTAATTCTCGTACCCGGCACCTCTTCCCTCGACGATGCTTGCCTCGCCGACGAAGTCGACGCATCCGACAAGGACGAAAAGGACGAAAAGGACGCGGTCGGCAAACTCTGACCCTTCCCCAATTCAGCATTCACAGAAGCAGGAATAGGCGGGTGATACCCGACCCCAAGGATAGTAGTTACAATTGAGTAGAACAATCCGTAAATCCTCGAAAATATCCCCCCGCCTTCCGTGGATCCTCCACCACCGCTATAAGCCGACGCCGGCGACGAGGATGTGGGGACAAGGACGAGCGTGCACGTCGGTGAGAGATCCAGCCCGCTCAGCGTGGAGTTCTCCTCGGAGATGGTGATATGCTTGTTCGGCAGCGGCGTGAGGATTTGCAGAAAGCTGTAGGGGTGGTCGCCGTCCGTGCGGTGTTCGTCGACAAACTTGCGAACGTCGGTTGCTAAGACTGCGGATGAGGGGAATTTTGCTTTTAAGCTTAGGCCGTCGAGCATGCGGAATGATATTGCCGTTTCACGGGGTGAATGTGATTTTGGTGTCCCCCGTCCAGCAATTGAGGTCGAGGAAGACTTGTCCTCTACCACATTTTCCCCCCGTCGTGCTTCTTGCTCCTTCTTGTCATTCTCTAGTAATTGCAATACCCGCAGTCTCTCCCCGCTAGCCGCGCGCTCCCTTTTCCTCTGTTGCAGTAGAAACAATGAATTGTCCGCTCTCCCTGGTGCTTCCGACAAAGCTGCTACTCTCGGAGGTGAAGCAGGTGCCGGTGCCGGCACAGGAGAAGCTTGTGCAGCAGCCTGTGGCGCACCCTGCGGCTCCGCGAACGCCCCCGTCAACAGTCTCACAAACTCCTCCCTCGAATCACCCGCCTTCATGTTCGCGACCAAAGCCCCATGCCTTCACCCGGCAGTCCATCAGCGACCGCCCCTCCTCAACCATCTCAAGGGCAGAAACATACTTAATAACAGTAAAATACGGAACATCCTGTATCGGACAAAATGCTGCCAAGAATCCCGCCTCGGCCGAACCCGCTTGCAATCTTACGAGCATGCATTGTGCCAATAGCGGCACCACCTGGGCACGAATAAGTCGGGGTCAGCAACAATTGCCAGAGAATAAAAAGAAAGCACGTTGAGGAGGGGCAAACCTCCTCGCCTGTGAAATACGTATTCTCCCAGGCTGCGCTTTCGTCAGTGTCGTCTATGCCTTGTAGTCAGTATGACAATTTATAACAAATGCGTCCGTCAGTCAGGGGAATATGCCGAGAGTAAATTTAGCGTACCAGTGACAAAGCAAGCCAGAGAGCGGTTCTGCTCTATTGCGAGCGCGACAGCTTCTTGAAGGGTGCCGGAAAAGAACATGTCCAACTTGAGGATAGGAAGAAGAAAGAATAAAGGTGAAAGTACCGTAGAAGTGTAGAGGAGATGTTGAGGAAAGGTACATACCAACCTACTTGAGTAGAGGATCGTAAGCCTGACGTGCCCGCCACAAAGGGGGCGCTCAGCCTCCACACGTTTGCAGTAATGTGGCTTTCCGCCACAAAAGTAAGTTCTGACCTCATGCATGGGTTAGGGTTTTGGATGGGTACAGTACTGCACAGTGGGTCCTTAAGTTACTGCAGTATGATACCATCACCATAATATTGTATCCTCCGAGATAACCACCACAAATTCCACCAAAACTTCTATCAACCACTGCAACACACCGAACATAAAGCCGGCAATGCGTCCCCTCCCTCGCCCGTTCCCCCTCCCACGCATACGCACCCCTCTAACCCACCAATTCCCAAAACCCCCCTTCCGCTTCCACCGGAGCGCGCACAACCCCGCCGACAACCCAAACTTCGTCTCGATAATCGACCAACCGGCAACACTCGTCCGTGCCGGCGGGAGGAAACACGGCCCAGGCCTGCTAATCCTCGCGGCGATCCCAATAACAGCCTTCGCCCTCGGAACCTGGCAGGTTCAGCGCCTGAACTGGAAAACCGAGCTCATAATGGGATGCACCGCCCGTCTCTTGTCCCCGCCGCTACCGCTGCCGTCAAGGGTGGACGTCGAGCAGATTCCTTCCTTCAATTACCGCCGCGTCCTCGCGACTGGGCGCTTCCGGCACGACCAGGAGATGCTGATCGGCCCGCGGATATACGAGGGACAGAACGGGTACCAGGTTGTCACCCCGCTGGAACGGGCGGACGAGGGGAGCAAGGTATTGGTGAATCGGGGGTGGATATCGAAGGAGAAGAGGCTGCACAAGGATCGCGATCCGGCCGGTCTGCCCGCGGGGGAAGTCACTGTGGGGGGGTTGATTAGGACTCCCTGGAAGAAGAATATGTTCACGCCGGACAATGTGCCGGAGAAGGGGGAATTCTATTTCCCGGATGTGGAGGGGATGGCGCGGTTGGTCGGCGCTCAACCGGTCTGGATCGAGGAGACGGTGGAGCCGGATTTCGTGGTTGCGATGGAGAATATAGAGAAGGGGGTGCCCATTGCTAGAGCTGCCAAGGTGAATTTGAGAAACAATCATATGCAGTATATCGTTACTTGGTGCACCCTCCCCCCCCCCGACTCAGAAGGAAAGGGGCGATGCTAATGATACAATTCTAGGTACGCCCTCGCCCTCGCCACCTCAGTAATGTTTTACATCCTCGTTCGCAAACCCCCATCAGACGTTGCAAAGAGAGTTCGGCACAGCACCGACTGGTCTTGAATGACGATAACAGGAGAAAAAAAAGAATACTACTGTACATTACATTTTCGTTTCATTATTAGATATCAAGCTTCTATATATCTATTCATCCACCACCACTTCATCCCCGTCTTCTTCTTCGACGGTTGGCAAGCTCGGTCTTTGCCACTGCCGCCGGCGGGTTTGAACTTTACTCACGGGCATGCGAATCTCCTGAAGAAGCTCTCTGGGCAAATGACGTTGGGCCAGGGAGAACGCTGTGGTCTGAGAGTTGAGCTGGCGTTGTCTGTTACATTGTAAATATTTATTTGTAAATATAGATGAGACACACACCTTCGTAGTAGCTGAACAACGTCTGAATCTTCAATGACTTTTCGGCCTGCATGCTTTGAATAGGCCGCCAAATCTTCCGACGCCTGCTGGAAGAATGCTTCGCTGGCAGCAACTAGAGCATCGAGGGTATCCACAGATATGGTGGATCCGGAGAACTTTGTAGCCATTTTCTTGATGGCGTGTCGAGGGAAGGGTGGATATGGTATTCCATGTCGAGAGAGCGGAAGAGGTTTACGTTTCTTCTTAATAGCCACAGCAGGCTTTGGGACTGTGGAGGAAGGAGCCTCTTGTGCCGAAATGACTTCTGGAAGATCATACTCTTCCTCATCCCCCCCCCCTGCTTCGTGCGCATACCCGTTGAGTAATGTCCCATTCTCGCTCTCTCCCCTATCATCTGTTTGAGTAAATCTCTCTCCCCCCTCATCTGGAACAGGCAAGAAAAAGGACGGCTCATCCCCATCTAAATCCAAATTCCCATCCAAAGCCCCAGTGATATCACCAGTAACGTCCCCATCGCCATCATTCACAACCGACATTCTACTAGCAAGGCTCTCATCACCACTACATACCCAAATTAGCCACCCCAGACAACAAAAACAAGCAACAAAAGCTCAAACTCAAACTCACATAACCCCGATCCCCCCATCGTCTTCCTCCTCCCTCTCATCTCCATCCTCATACCCCCCAGTTCTCGGCGAACTCCCCCCCGCAACTCCATTAAAGTCTGCAAACCGATCACTAAGCCTGATACCAAAGCTCGGCCGATACGGCCTCTCCGTAACCGCCCTGCGCCCAAACTCAATCGAGGTATGCGTGTAATCCATATCTTCAAGATTCTCCAGCGGTAGTGAATACCTCGGGACCGGAAGACGGGCATCCTCTTCGTCCTCCGCCTGTTCGAATTCATTCAGATCCATGCTTAGCCTCGGAGCGGGCGGGAGCTCCTCGTCTTCATCTTCAGAGTTGTGCCCAGGGTCGCTGTAGAATATGACGTCTGAGGCACGACGGTCAGAGTATGAGAGGCGAGGGGCGGGGCGCGGGGTTGGCTGTGCCGGGGATGGGACGTATTGGGCGGACGTTGTTGCGAGTTCTGGTATATTTAGCACCCAACTGGTTTTGCAAAAAGAAGGGAAGGAGAGAAGGGATACGCACGCCGACTTAAAGCTCTCAACAAATCCCTCGGCGTCTCTCTCGCAGCTGGGTACCTCCCACTCTTTCTGCGCTCACGCCCTGGCGTTGCCGCCCTACGTTGCTCGAACGCACGAACGACATGGGGAGATCTAGCGGAGCGCTTACTCGGCAATGGCGCAAGCCTTCCTGCGCCGGGCGTTCTCCTTACTGATTTTCTCTGTGATGCAGCGGCAGTCGAAGTAGATGTTTGCTGCGGGGGTGTGATGGGTCCGTTGACCACTTTTGCTAGTTGCACGAGCTGTGTTGCGGGTTAGCAGTGGATATCGGGAAGTTAGAATGGAAGGGGAACATACATTTGCTTGTGGAGTTTCATTATCCGCCTCCTCCGTAGGTAATCCCCCAGCTGGTGAAACCCTAGGAGTAGTTCTCGGCAGCTCGCCGGACCTACCAGAATTGTCATCTCTATTCTCCATCGTATATATGTATCTGTTGTATCGTTGGTTCGTTGTTGGAATTGGTGTTGGGCTTAGTGGATGCCAACAAGCTCAAACGCGAAAACAAAGGGGACCTCGAGACAGGTTGTGCACTCACGTGATGATAAGCCCTTATTATTTACCCGGCCTTTGTCCCACCACATGAAAGTAGCGTTTTTTTTCTCTTGCCATTTTCTAGGTATGATAACATATTTCTCTAGGAAATATAGCAATGGACAGCGAAGACGACTACGACGGTGGCGTAGTCCTCGAAGGCGCCGAAACCTTAGACTTCAGCACATATGCAAGGCCCGCCCCCAGCACGACCGACAAGCGCAAGCGCAAACGGGAAAGGGAAAAACTCAACAAGCAAAACAGCAAAAAGTCCAAGTCGGAGGACGACGAGGTCGCCCCCCAAGTTTTGAAACATCGGAGCAAAAAGGAAACGAGGAGAGGTGGGGAAAGTAAGTCTACAGCGCCAGACGTCCCCGGTGGAGAAGCCGAGCCCGTGAATGAGGATATGGCAAGGATGGATCCAAAATTACTGGCAGATTACGTTGCCCAGCGATTGAAACGGTTCGAGAAGGATTTGAATTCTGTGGAATTGGAGGATCGCTATATATCTGGTTGGCTCTTACCAGAATTCATGTGCAATGGGATTGTTGCTGAACTTCTTGGTAGAATCCGCGTTTTTGGATACTACCGCATTCACCTCTCCTAGGACATTGCGAAATTTCCCAGCATATCTGGAATCCTGTTCGTCCCCCCCCCCCCATCTTGTGGTCCTCCAACTAACTCTGCAGTCTCTAAATTTGCACTTATTAAATCAGCAGCCATGCCAGGAACTCCTCACACTTTAATCCTGACTTTAGCAGCTGTCCGAGCGACAGACCTTGCGCGTGCGGTCCGCAAGTACCAAACAAAGGACAGCCTAGTAGCCAAGCTGTTCGCAAAGCACATCAAGCTAAAGGATTCCATCACAACCTGTCAGACTACCCGGATAGGCATTGGCGTTGGTACACCCGGGAGGATCCTGGAACTGCTAAAAGAGGGTGTGTTGAAAGTGGACGAATTGAAGAACGTCGTTATTGATGCATCATATGTTGATAAAAAGGGCTTCGGAGCGTTTGATATTCGGGAGACGCAGAAGGGTATAATGGAGATTCTCGGGTTCGCTGGAGTGAAGGCGAGATTTGAAAGTGGCGAAGGGAGAGTAATGTTTTATTAGAAACACTCGTCGTACTCGAGTAACGTTTGTATGACAATACTATTATGATAAGGTATTGTGAACCCTGATAATCTGACTTGCCTGTCAAAAATAAAAAAATTAGGCCCTGTTGAAAGTCTGTTGAAAGTTTGTGAGAGAATTTCCAATATAACTGTGATATCATGCTGGTACCTCTGAGCCAATAAGAGGTACCATGTTTGGAATAGAGTCTGTGCACTGAGAAAAGATATAGCATTGAAGCTGCATTCTTGATGAATGTATACTTAAGAAAAGACATTAAGGAGAAGCAGTTAGACAAGTAAATGAATATGGGCTAAGAACTCCGCGTTACTGTTATGATACGTTATATTATATGACACAACTAGTTCGAGATAAAGCCCTAAGCTCATGGAAGTGAATGATAGGTTGTGGTTGTGTTCATTTGATTTACATTTCTATAGGGTTGATTGAGGGCATAATCACTCTTTCAAAAATAGCATAAAAGGAGTCCCCCCCCTCTGTTTTTCTTTCTAAATTGTTCAATCACATTTCTTTTTACACACAGAAGTGATTATAACAAGCCTTTTTTCAAGAACACAAATAGTGGTTAGTGGACTTCTTAAACAGCAAAAAAAAAAAAATTCTATCTTTAACTAAACTAATACTGACTATTTTAGCATCTTCCGCTCATCTAGTCAACAATGAGCTACTTTACTGCAAGACATACTTTTCGATATGCAGTAGGTCGTCAGTTTTATTACCAACTTAGCCTCCCTCATGCTCTATTTCAAAAGCAAGCAGAACATATGTATAAAAGTGGTTATACGAAACGCTTTGCACATACATATCTGTATAAGTATAACCTACTTGATATGGAAAAGAGGTGTATTTCTCGTTGTCATTCAGAAATAAAAGATGAAAGTAATAATACTTTCTGACTATATGTAGGATTTCCTTCACAAATTTTAAGAAAATTGCTGATTTCTGTTTAGGATATGATTTTGACTGAAAATATTAACCGGATGAAGTTACTTGGCACCTTGAATATCTCTGGAGCATTAGGTATGTTGAAGAAAAAGTCTTAAGTCATTGATTTGCTAAACTTTACTTCTAGAACACTTGGTTTATGGATCTGTTCTTATGAATAGCATATCTCCATGTAAAGGAATACAACATGGTCTTAACCAGCTAGCCACATCTGATCAATATTTAAGATTTCTCAGTGCAGAAGCAAAAATAAGAAAAGTTGACAAGAATATTGCTATCAGTTCAGTTGCAAATATCTATGAGCAGCATTATAAGATAGCTGTGGGTAATAGCAGAGAAATTACTATTTGTGCTGCTGATTATAACCCAAATCAGCTGACTGTACTTATGGCCTTTATGCGGGTGCAGGATACTAGGCCACATTGTTTACCATGGAAGGAAGTGAACTCTGCAGGTGAAGATATTACTATAGAAATGTCTGAATTTAATAAAATAAGGCTGAGCAAGAATGATAGATCTAATGAGGATGGAGAATCTGATATGGGAGATTATTCTGATTAAGCATATGTTAAATAAAGTATAGATCTCAATCTTAAAATCAAAAGTTCATGTAATTGATAGACAGTTCCTCTTATATTTCACTGTCACTCATAGTTAGTAAAAGCAAGTATAATGTAAAAGCAAGTATGATATGCTAGCCTTGTTTTTTGTTTCAAATTTTTTTTTCTTTTTTTTAGAAAGTGAAGCACGTTGAACTATGTACAAAGCCTCCTAGTAGTGAAAATTCACCACGGTAATAGTACCCCAATTGAATACAGCTAGTAGCAATTAATTACAATGTTCTTCAAAGATATACTATAATAAGCTTGTACACAAAATAGTATCATAGTGGATAATGGAGCAGACCTTGCTACTGAATCTGAAACTGAATCTTGATTTATCTCATCTGTTAGGCGGATGCCAAATTCTTGTATAACTGAGTGAGGCAGGACAAAAATCTTTGTTCAGAGTGTAACTGCCTCTCTGGAGATGCGGTAAATGTAGAGTTAATGGGCTTTATTCTTTACTGAAAGTGGTAACTTAGTGAATCAAAGTCTAGAGGCTTTAACTAAGGTTATTGAATATACTTCTTGGTGTATCACTACGACTGAAGTCTTTGAGACATTTGGTAGATCTCAAATTAAAGATTATCGAAGCGAACTGAAGGAGTAACTATTCAACCAAGTATATTGAAAAAACTCTGTCTGTTGAAGTCTGCTTCTTCTAATATAAAGAATAGCAGTTCTTTAAATACACTAGTTAGGCTACCCTGAGTCTTATATCACAAAACTTATAAAGCTCCAAAAGTGGTAGCCTTGAAACCAAGCATAAAACATATAAAGTATCGAACCGATACTCAAAACTAAACATAACATATATAGAGTAGCAAACTGATACTCAAAACTAAACATGAAATATATTGAGTATCAAACCGATACTTGAAACTAAATATAAAACATATAGAGTATCAAATCCTATACTATCAGGCTAGAAGCACACCTCGGTTTCTGAAACAAATTCAAAATACAAACAGTATCAACAGATACCTAAAAATCCTAAACTAGTAACCAGTATCATTTACACGCTGAAAACAAAATAAAATCCTTATTTCAAAATATAACAAGAAAATCCCTAATACTCGCTATCATAGTTAGAATTCAAATATGGATCCCAAGATCTCTTGTCAACCAGGGGTATATCTGAATAGCTTTTAAAGCCATCCTTGGTAGGAGAATAATAGATAGGAATAAACCCAGAAAAACCCTTAGAAAACTCATCCCCTGGTACGTGATTTGTCTCCCATGCTTGAACTAAATCCATTGCATGTTCCAATCCTTCCACTGGTTTTCAACTATTCTCCCTTGCGGGGTATCATTTCAAACTAACCAAAAACTATCCCTTGCCATATCATTTCCTATAAGCGAGGACTCATTGAACTTTCCATTCTTGTTCTTCATTGATAAGAATGAAGGCTGGTTTCACAAATGCTTGTCCTAAGAACTGAAAATCGTCATTAGGATGGTAAGGTTTGACTATCGAACAAGGGAAAACTCCTTTCTTCCTTCAATACATCGTTGCATCTATACTAACAGTATAGTTCTGTGTATATTCATCGAACTTGAGTAATGTAAATAAGCCTCACCAGCATAGCTAGAGTTTCTGAGATCTGCCAGATTCCGTTGCAAATTGATATCTGAAAACCTTAATCCTTTCCCCAATCTCAAGAGGTTTGTGTGGGTTACTCCTCTTAGCTGCCACTCGATTTGACCTTGCTCTAGCTAACCGTAATGCTTGGTATGGTGTATTCTGATCCCTTAGTGTCGATTGTAGTAATTATCAGATGCAGGCACTGTTGTAGAGTTGACTTTATAGGTATTGAGTAGCTGGTATTCTGGTCCATATACGGCTTTACATAGGAATATACCAATAGTGTCAGAGTGACCTGCATTGGAGTAAGCAGTCACTTCAGGGAGGGAAGAAAACCAGTTGGTCTGGTGTACATTAACGATATTCCTCAATGCTGTTTTCAATTCCCTGATTTTTCTTTCTGCCTATCTATTAGTCTGATGATAACCAGTTATAGCCATAATATATTCAACTCCCATCATCTGCATAGTTTGTTTCCAGAACCGGGAGGTAAATCGAGTATCAGTATGCTAACAATTGATGTAGTTACTCCATGAGGCATAGAAATATCGTGTCGGAGTAACTCCATCGTCAATATTGCAGTAGTATTCACTGATGTCAGTATCAACCAGCTGAAACCTACTGCTCTATCCACTACTACCAACCCTGAAACATGTCCTCTTAGTTTTGTGAACGGGTTCATGAAATCAATAGCGTAACTTGAAAATATCTCGAACAGAAAGGGGAGTGAAAGCGTGTTGCCCATGAGCAATGTGGTTCGTTCTCGATTCAGCTGGCATATATTGCACTGCTGAATATAATCCTTGAAGTCCTTCCCTATCTCAGGCTAGTAGATGTATTCTGTTACGTACCGGGGATTTCAATCAGAACTATGCTGTCTCTTATTATGTATTTCCTATATCATCAATTCTCTTAGCATTTCTCCATTTACTCCACGACCTTTCAGAATGTATAGGCAATCTTCTTCTCCTCTTTTGGTAGCATGGAGGAGTGTTAGGCGGACGCCAAACTCTAGTATATAACTGAGGGACGTAGGCCCGAAATCTTTGATTGGAGAATCTGTCGAGGAAGGCTCGTCTCAATGGTATAAGTAAGATAAAGATTTAAAGCGTAAAACAATATTATATTGATAAGATCTCTTCTCCGTTTGCTTGATGATGTCTGTAAAGCTCGGGAGGCACTTCGATATTTATATCCCGCGTCTGAGTGTTCGCGGACTACTTCTAACTACTATGCCTCCGAAGTACCACTCTGGTTTTAATACGCAAACGTCCAGAATCTTATAAGTGCGAACACCGTTTGACCCTGAAACTTATCACACCCTTTCGCGGACTCGGAATAGTATTCCTCCGTTGAGATGACTG